>OX457030.1:10615833-10905842 GCA_949752745.1 Protula sp. h YS-2021 | reverse complement strand
GTACCTCATATGTAACGTTGTTTAGGCCCAAAGGGTCGAAAATGAGCTCAAAATCGCTCTATCTCTAACCGTTTTCGAGACAATAGTCAATTTCCGGTTTTTGACCTTGACCATGACCCAGAAGGTCAAAGTTACCAAGGTACCTCTTAGGTAACGTTGTTTAGGCCCAAACGGTCGAAAATGAGCTCAAAATCGCTCTATCTCTAACCGTTTTCGAGACAATAGTCAATTTCCGGTTTTGTCCCTTGACCGTGGCCCAGAAGGTCAAGGTCACCGAGGTACCTCATATGTAACGTTGTTTAGGCCCAAAGGGTCGAAAATGAGCTCAAAATCGCTCTATCTCTAACCGTTTTCGAGACAATAGTCAATTTCCGGTTTTGTACCTTGACCGTGGCCCAGAAGGTCAAGGTAACCGAGGTACCTCTTATGTAACGTTCTTCAGGCGCAAAGGGTCGAAAATGAGCTCAAAATCGCTCGATCTCTAACCGTTTTCGAGATAATAGTCAACTTCCGGTTTTTGACCTTGACCATGACCCAGAAGGTCAAAGTTACCAAGGTACCTCTTATGTAACGTTTTTAGGCCCAAACGGTCGAAAATGAGCTCAAAATCGCTCTATCTCTAACCGTTCTCGAGACAATAGTCAATTTCCGGTTTTGTCCCTTGACCGTGGCCCAGAAGGTCAAGGTCACCGAGGTACCTCATATCTAACGTTGTTTAGGCCCAAAGGGTCGAAAATGAGCTCAAAATCGCTCTATCTCTAACCGTTTTCGAGATAATAGTCAACTTGCGGTTTTTGACCTTGACCGTCACCCAGAAGCTAAAAGTTACCAAGCTACCTCTTATGTAACGTTGTTAAGGCCCAAACGGTCGAAAATGAGCTCAAAATCGCTCTATCTCTAACCGTTTTCGAGATAATAGTCAATTTCCGGTTTTTTACCTTGACCGTTGCCCATACGGCCAAGGGCATCGAGGTACCTCTTATGTAACATCGTTTAGGCCCAAAGGGTCGAAAATGAGCTCAAAATCGCTCTATCTCTAACAGTTTTCGAGATAATAGTCAATTGCCGGTTTTGTACCTTGACCGTGGCCCAAAAGGTCAAGGTCACCGAGGTACCTGTTATGTTACGTTGTTTAGGCCAAAATGGTCGAAAATGAGCTCAAAATCGCTCTATCTCTAACCGTTTTCGAGACAATAGTAAATTTCCGGTTTTGTACCTTGACCGTGACCCAGAAGGTCAAAGTTACCAAGGTAGCTCTTATGTAACGTTTCTTAGGCCCAAAGGGTCGAAAATGAGCTCAAAATCGCTCTATCTCTAACCGTTTTCGAGACAACAGTCAATTTCCTGTTTTGTACTTGACCATAACCCAGAAGGTCAAAGTTACCAAGGTACCTCTTATGTAACGTTGTTTAGGCCCAAACGGTCGAAAATGAGCTCAGAATTGCTCTATCTCTAACCGTTTTCGAGATAATAGTCAATTGCCGGTTTTGTACCTTGACCGTGGCCCAAAAGGTCAAGGTCAACGAGGTACCTCTTATGTAACGTTGTTTAGGCCAAAATGGTCGAAAATGAGCTCAAAATCGCTCTATCTCTAACCGTTTTCGAGACAATAGTCAATTTCCGGTTTTGTACCTTGACCGTGGCCCAGAAGGTCAAGGTCACCGAGGTACCTCTTATGTAACGTTGTTCAGGGGCAAAGGGTCGAAAATGAGCTCAAAATCGCTCTATCTCTAACCGTTTTCGAGACAATAGTCAACTTGCGGTTTTTGACCTTGACCGTGACCCAGAAGGTCAAAGTTACCAAGGTAGCTCTTATGTAACGTTTCTTAGGCCCAAACGGTCGAAAATGAGCTCAAAATCGCTCTATCTCTAACCGTTTTCGAGACAACAGTCAATTTCCGGTTTTGTACTTCACCATAACCCAGAAGGTTAAAGTTACCAAGGTACCTCTTATGTAACGTTGTTCAGGCCCAAACGGTCGAAAATGAGCTCAAAATTGCTCTATCTCTAACCGTTTTCGAGACAATAGTCAATTTCCGGTTTTGTACCTTGACCGTGGCCCAGAAGGTCAAGGTCACCGAGGTACCTCTTATGTAACGTTGTACAGGGGCAACAAAATCAAAGCTCAAATTCGCTCTATCTCTAACCGTTTTCGAGACAATAGTCAACTTGCTGTTTTTGACCTTGACCGTGACCCAGAAGGTCAAAGTTACCACGGTAGCTCTTATGTAACGTTTCTTAGGCCCAAAGGGTCGAAAATGAGCTCAAAATCGCTCTATCTCTAACCGTTTTCGAGACAACAGTCAATTTCCTGTTTTGTACTTGACCTTAACCCAGAAGGTCAAAGTTACCAAGGTACCTCTTATGTAACGTTGTTTAGGCCCAAACGGTCCAAAATGAGCTCAGAATTGTTCTATCTCTAACCGTTTACGAGATAATAGTCAATTGCCAGTTTTGTACCTTGACCGTGGCCCAGAAGGTCAAGGTCACCGAGGTACCTCTTATGTAACGTTGTTTAGGCCAAAATGGTCGAAAATGAGCTCAAAATCGCTCTATCTCTATCCGTTTTCGAGACAATAGTCAATTTCCGGTTTTGTACCTTGACCGTGACCCAGAAGGTCAAGGTCACCGAGGTACCTCTTATGTAACGTTGTTCAGGGGCAAAGGGTCGAAAATGAGCTCAAAATCGCTCTATCTCTAACCGTTTTCGAGACAATAGTCAATTTCCGGTTTTGTACTTGACCATAACCCAGAAGGTCAAAGTTACCAAGGTTGCTCTTATGTAACGTTTCTTAGGCCCAAAGGGTCGAAAATGAGCTCAAAATCGCTCTATCTCTAACCGTTTTCGAGACAATAGTCAATTTCCGGTTTGTACCTTGACTGTGACCCGGAAGGTCAAGGTCACCGAGGTACCTCTTATGTACCTCTTATGTAACGTTGTTTAGGCCCAAATGGTCGAAATCTCTAACCGTTTTCGAGATAATAGTCAATTTGCGGTTTTTGACCTTGACCATGAACCAGAAGGTCAAGGTCACCGAGGTACCTCTTATGTAACGTTCTTCAGGCGCAAAGGGTCGAAAATCAGCTCGAAATCGATCTATCTCAAACCGTTTTCGAGATAATAGTCAACTTGCGGTTTTTGACCTGGACCGTGACCCAGAAGGTCAAAGTTATCAAGGTACCTCTTATGTAACGTTGTTTAGGCCACAACGGTCGAAAATGAGCTCAAAATCGCTCTATCTCTAACCGTTTTCGAGACAATAGTCAATTTCCGGTTTTGTACCTTGACCGTGGCCCAGAAGGTCAAGGTCACCGAGGTACCTCTTATGTAACGTTGTTTTGGACCAAAGGGTCGAAAATGAGCTCAAAATTGCTCTATCTCTAACCGTTTTCGAGATAATAGTCAACTTGCGGTTTTTGACCTTGACTATGACCCAGAAGGTCAAAGTTACCAAGGTTGCTCTTATGTAACGTTGTTTAGGCCCAAACGGTCGAAAATGAGCTCAAAATCGCTCTATCTCTAACCGTTTTCGAGACAATAGTCAATTTCCGTTTTTGTCCCTTGACCATGGCCCAGAAGGTCAAAGTTACCAAGGTACCTCTTATGTAACGTTGTTTAGGCCCAAACGGTCGAAAATGAGCTCAAAATCGCTCTATCTCTAACCGTTTTCGAGACAATAGTCAATTTCCGGTTTTGTACCTTGACCGTTGCCAAGAAGGTCAAGGTCACCGAGGTACCTCTTATGTAACGTTGTTTTGGCCCAAAGGGTCGAAAATGAGCTCAAAATTGCTCTATCTCTAGCCGTTTTCGAGATAATAGTCAACTTACGGTTTTTGACCTTGACCATGACCCAGAAGGTCAAAGTTACCAAGGTTGCTCTTATGTAACGTTTCTTAGGCCCAAAGGGTCGAAAATGAGCTCAAAATCGCTCTATCTCTAACCGTTTTCGAGACAATAGTCAATTTCCGGTTTTGTACTTGACCATAACCCAGAAGGTCAAAGTTACCAAGGTACCTCTTATGTAACGTTGTTTAGGCCCAAACGGTCGAAAATGAGCTCAAAATCGCTCTATCTCTAACCGTTTTCGAGACAATAGTCAATTTCCGGTTTTGTACCTTGACCGTGGCCCAGAAGGTCAAGGTCACCGAGGTACCTCTTATGTAACGTTGTTCAGGGGCAACAAAATCAAAGCTCAAAATCGCTCTATCTCTAACCGTTTTCGAGACAATAGTCAACTTGCGGTTTTTGACCTGGACCGTGACCCAGAAGGTCAAAGTTACCAAGGTAGCTCTTATGTAACGTTTGTTAGGCCCAAAGGGTCGAAAATGAGCTCAAAATCGCTCTGTCTCTAACCGTTTTCGAGACAATAGTCAATTTCCGGATTTGTGCTTTGATCGTGGCCCAGAAGGTCAAGGTCACCGAGGTACCTCTTATGTAACGTTGTTTAGGCCCAAACGGTCGGAAAATGAGCTCAAAATTGCTCTATCTCTAGCCGTTTTCGAGATAATAGTCAACTTACGGTTTTTGACCTTGACCATGACCCAGAAGGTCAAAGTTACCAAGGTACCTCTTATGTAACGTTTCTTAGGCCCAAAGGGTCGAAAATGAGCTCAAAATCGCTCTATCTCTAACCGTTTTCGAGACAATAGTCAATTTCCGGTTTTGTACTTGACCATAACCCAGAAGGTCAAAGTTACCAAGGTACCTCTTATGTAACGTTGTTTAAGCCCAAACGGTCGAAAATGAGCTCAAAATTGCTCTATCTCTAACCGTTTTCGAGACAATAGTCAATTTCCGTTTTTGTCCCTTGACCATGGCCCAGAAGGTCAAAGTTACCTAGGTACCTCTTATGTAACGTTGTTTAGGCCCAAACGGTCGAAAATGAGCTCAAAATCGCTCTATCTCTAACCGTTTTCGAGACAATAGTCAATTTCCGGTTTTGTACCTTGACCGTGGCCAAGAAGGTCAAGGTCACCGAGGTACCTCTTATGTAACGTTGTTTAGGCCCAAAGGGTCGAAAATGAGCTCAAAATTGCTCTATCTCTAGCCGTTTTCGAGATAATAGTCAACTTACGGTTTTTGACCTTGACCATGACCCAGAAGGTCAAAGTTACCAAGGTTGCTCTTATGTAACGTTTCTTAGGCCCAAAGGGTCGAAAATGAGCTCAAAATCGCTCTATCTCTAACCGTTTTCGAGACAATAGTCAATTTCCGGTTTTGTACTTGACCATAACCAAGAATGTCAAAGTTACCAAGGTACCTCTTATGTAACGTTGTTTAGGCCCAAACGGTCGAAAATGAGCTCAAAATCGCTCTATCTCTAACCGTTTTCGAGACAATAGTCAATTTCCGGTTTTGTACCTTGACCGTGGCCCAGAAGGTCAAGGTCACCGAGGTACCTCTTATGTAACGCTGTTCAGGGGCAACAAAATCAAAGCTCAAAATCGCTCTATCTCTAACCGTTTTCGAGACAATAGTCAACTTGCGGTTTTTGACCTGGACCGTGACCCAGAAGGTCAAAGTTACCAAGGTAGCTCTTATGTAACGTTTGTTAGGCCCAAAGGGTCGAAAATGAGCTCAAAATCGCTCTATCTCTAACCGTTTTCGAGACAATAGTCAATTTCCGGTTTTGTGCTTTGATCGTGGCCCAGAAGGTCAAGGTCACCGAGGTACCTCTTATGTAACGTTGTTTAGGCCCAAACGGTCGAAAAATGAGCTCAAAATTGCTCTATCTCTAGCCGTTTTCGAGATAATAGTCAACTTACGGTTTTTGACCTTGACCATGACCCAGAAGGTCAAAGTTACCAAGGTACCTCTTATGTAACGTTTCTTAGGCCCAAAGGGTCGAAAATGAGCTCAAAATCGCTCGATCTCTAACCGTTTTCGAGACAATAGTCAATTTCCGGTTTTGTACTTGACCATAACCCAGAAGGTCAAAGTTACCAAGGTACCTCTTATGTAACGTTGTTTAGGCCCAAACGGTCGAAAATGAGCTCAAAATCGCTCTATCGCTAACCGTTTTCGAGACAATAGTCAATTTCCGGTTTTGTGCCTTGATCGTGGCCCAGAAGGTCAAGGTCACCGAGGTACCTCTTATGTAACGCTGTTTAGGCCTAAAGGGTCGAAAATGAGCTCAAAATCGCTCTGTCTCTAACCGTTTTCGAGATAATAGTCAACTTGCGGTTTTTGACCTTGACCATGACCCAGAAGGTCGAAGTTACCAAGGTACCTCTTATGTAACGTTGTTCGGGCCCAAACGGTCGAAAATGAGCTCAAAATTGCTCTATCTCTAACCATTTTCGAGATAATAGTCAATTTCCGGTTTTTTACCTTGACCGTTGCCCATACGGCCAAGGGCATCGAGGTACCTCTTATGTAACATTGTTTAGGCCCAAAGGGTCGAAAATGAGCTCAAAATCGCTCTATGTCTAACCGTTTTCGAGATAATAGTCAATTGCCGGTTTTGTACCTTGACCGTGGCCCAGAAGGTCAAAGTTACCAAGGTACCTCTTATGTAACGTTGTTTAGGCCCAAACGGTCGAAAATGAGCTCAAAATCGGTCTATCTCTAACCGTTTTCGAGACAATAGTCAATTTCCGGTTTTGTACCTTGAGCGTGGCCAAGAAGGTCAAGGTCACCGAGGTACCTCTTATGTAACGTTCTTCAGGCGCAAAGAGTCGAAAATGAGCTCAAAATCGATCTATCTCTAACCGTTTTCGAGATAATAGTCAACTTGCGGTTTTTGACCTTGACCATAACCCAGAAGGTCAAAGTTACCAAGGTACCTCTTATGTAACGTTGTTTAGGCCCAAACGGTCGAAAATGAGCTCAAAATCGGTCTATCTCTAACCGTTTTCGAGACAATAGTCAATTTCCGTTTTTGTCCCTTGACCATGGCCCAGAAGGTCAAAGTTACCTAGGTACCTCTTAAGTAACGTTGTTTAGGCCCAAACGGTCGAAAATGAGCTCAAAATCGCTCTATCTCTAACCGTTTTCGAGACAATAGTCAATTTCCGGTTTTGTACCTTGACCGTGGCCAAGAAGGTCAAGGTCACCGAGGTACCTCTTATGTAACGTTGTTTAGGCCCAAAGGGTCGAGAATGAGCTCAAAATTGATCTATCTCTAGCCGTTTTCGAGATAATAGTCAACTTACGGTTTTTGACCTTGACCATGACCCAGAAGGTCAAAGTTACCAAGGTTGCTCTTATGTAACGTTTCTTAGGCCCAAAGGGTCGAAAATGAGTTCAAAATCGTTCTATCTCTAACCGTTTTCGAGACAATAGTCAATTTCCGGTTTTGTGCCTTGATCGTGGCCCAGAAGGTCAAGGTCACCGAGGTACCTCTTATGTACCTTTTATGTAACGTTGTTTAGGCCCAAATGGTCGAAATCTCTAACCGTTTTCGAGACAATAGTCAATTTCCGGTTTTGTACTTGACCATAACCCAGAAGGTCAAAGTTACCAAGGTACCTCTTATGTAACGTTGTTTAGGCCCAAACGGTCGAAAATGAGCTCAAAATCGCTCTATCTCTAACCGTTTTCGAGACAATAGTCAATTTCCGGTTTTGTGCCTTGATCGTGGCCCAGAAGGTCAAGGTCACCGAGGTACCTCTTATGTACCTTTTATGTAACGTTGTTTAGGCCCAAATGGTCGAAATCTCTAACCGTTTTCGAGACAATAGTCAATTTCCGGTTTTGTACTTGACCATAACCCAGAAGGTCAAAGTTACCAAGGTACCTCTTATGTAACGTTGTTTAGGCCCAAACGGTCGAAAATGAGCTCAAAATCGCTCTATCTCTAACCGTTTTCGAGACAATAGTCAATTTCCGATTTTGTACCTTGACCGTGGCCAAGAAGGTCAAGGTCACCGAGGTACCTCTTATGTAACGTTCTTCAGTCGCAAAGGGTCGAAAATGAGCTCAAAATCGATCTATCTCTAACCGTTTTCGAGACAATAGTCAATTTCCGGTTTTGTCCCTTGACCGTGGCCCAGGTCAAGGTCACCCAGGTACCTCTTATGTAACGTTGTTCAGGGGAAAGGGTCGAAAATGAGCTCAAAATCGCTCTATCTCTAACCGTTTTCGAGACAATAGTCAACTTGCGGTTTTTGACCTTGACCGTGACCCAGAAGGTCAAATTACCAAGGTACCTCTTATGCAATGCTGTTTGGGCCCAAACGGTCGAAAATGAGCTCAAAATCGCACTATCTCTAACCGTTTTCGAAACAATAGTCAATTTCCGGTTTTGTACCTTGACCGTGACCCAGAAGGTCAAGGTAACCGAGGTACCTCTTATGTAACGTTGTTCAGGGGCAAAGGGTCGAAAATGAGATCAAAATCGCTCTATCTCTAACCGTTTTCGAGACAACAGTCAACTTCCTGTTTTTGACCTTGACCGTGACCCAGAAGGTCAAGGTCACCGAGGTACCTCTTATGTAACGTTGTTCAGCGGCAAAAGGTCGAAAATGAGCTCAAAATCGCTCTATCTCTAACCGTTTTCGAGATAATAGTCAATTTCCGGTTTTTGACCTTGACCGTGACCCAGAAGGTCAAAGTTACCAAGGTACCTCTTATGCAACGTTGTTTAGGCCAAAAGGTCGAAAATGAGCTCAAAATCGCTCTATCTCTAACCATTTTCGAGACAATAGTCAATTTCCGGTTTTGTACCGTGAACGTGGCCCAGAAGGTCATGGTCACCAAGGTACCTCTTATGTAACGTTGTTCAGGGGCAAAGGGTCGAAAATGAGCTCAAAATCGCTCTATCTCTAACCGTTTTCGAGACAACAGTCAACTTCATGTTTTTGACCTTGACCGTGACCCAGAAGGTCAAGGTCACCGAGGTACCTCTTATGTAACGTTGTTCAGCGGCAAAAGGTCGAAAATGAGCTCAAAATCGCTCTATCTCTAACCGTTTTCGAGATAATAGTCAATTTCCGGTTTTTGACCTTGACCGTGACCCAGAAGGTCAAAGTTACCAAGGTACCTCTTATGCAACGTTGTTTAGGCCAAAAGGTCGAAAATGAGCTCAAAATCGCTCTATCTCTAACCATTTTCGAGACAATAGTCAATTTCCGGTTTTGTACCGTGAACGTGGCCCAGAAGGTCATGGTCACCAAGGTACCTCTTATGTAACGTTGTTCAGGGGCAAAGGGTCGAAAATGAGCTCAAAATCGCTCTATCTCTAACCGTTTTCGAGACAACAGTCAACTTCCTGTTTTTGACCTTGACCGTGACCCAGAAGATCAAGGTCACCGAGGTACCTCTTATGCAACGTTGTTCAGCGGCAAAGGGTCGAAAATTAGCTCAAAATCGCTCTATCTCTAACCGTTTTCGAGATAATAGTCAATTACCGGTTTTGTGCCTTGACCGTGACCCAGAAGGTCAAAGTTACCAAGGTACCTCTTATGTAACGTTGTTTAGGCCCAAACGGTCGAAAATGAGCTCAAAATCGCTCTATCTCCAACCGTTTTCGAGACAATAGTCAATTTCCGGTTTTGAACGTTGACCATGACCCAGAAGGTCAAGGTCACCGAGGTACCTCTTATGTAACGTTGTTCAGGGGCAAAGGGTCGAAAATGAGCTCAAAATCGCTCTATCTCTAACCGTTTTCGAGACAACAGTCAACTTCCTGTTTTTGACCTTGACCGTGACCCAGAAGGTCAAGGTCACCGAGGTACCTCTTATGTAACGTTGTTCAGGGGCAAAGGGTCGAAAATGAGCTCAAAATCGCTCCATCTCTAACCGTTTTCGAGATAATAGTCAATTTCCGGTTTTTGACCTTGACCGTCACCCAGAAGGTCAAAGTTACCAAGGTACCTCTTATGTAACGTTGTTTAGGCCCAAACGGTCGAAAATGAGCTCAAAATCGCTCTATCTCTAACCGTTTTCGAGACAATAGTCAATTTCCGGTTTTGTACCTTGACCGTGACCCAGAAGGTCAAGGTCACCGAGGTACCTCTTATGTAACGCTGTTTAGGCCTAAAGGGTCGAAAATTAGCTCAAAATCGCTCTATCTCTAACCGTTTTCGAGATAATAGTCAACTTGCGGTTTTTGACCTTGACCATGACCCAGAAGGTCAAAGTTAAAAAGGTTCCTTTTATGTAACGTTGTTTAGGCCCAAACGGTCGAAAATGAGCTCAAAATCGCTTTATCTCTAACCGTTTTCGAGACAACAGTCAACTTCCTGTTTTTGACCTTAACCGTGACCCAGAAGGTCAAGGTCACCGAGGTACCTCTTATGTAACGTTGTTCAGGTGCAAAGGGTCGAAAATGAGCTCAAAATCGCTCTATCTCTAACCGTTTTCGAGATAATAGTCAATTTCCGGTTTTTGACCTTGACCGTGAGCCAGAAGGTCAAAGTTACCAAGGTACCTCTTATGTAACGTTGTTTAGGCCCAAACGGTCGAAAATGAGCTCAAAATCGCTCTATCTCTAACCGTTTTCGAGACAAATAGTCAATTTCCGGTTTTGTACGTTGACCGTGACCCAGAAGGTCAAGGTTACCGAGGTACCTCTTATGTAACGTTGTTCAGGGGCAAAGGGTCGAAAATGAGCTCAAAATCGCTCTATCTCTAACCGTTTTCGAGACAATAGTCAATTGGCGGTTTTGGACCTTGACCGTGACCCAGAAGGTTAAAGTTACCAAGGTACCTCTTATGCAACGTTGTTTAGGCTTAAACGGTCGAAAATGAGCTCAAAATCGCTCTATCTCTAACCGTTTTCGAGACAATAGTCAATTTCCGGTTTGGTACCTTGACCGTGACCCAGAAGGTCAAGGTCACCGAGGTACCTCTTATGTAACGCTGTTTAGGCCTAAAGGGTCGAAAATTGGCTCAAAATCGCTCTATCTCGAACCGTTTTCGAGACAATAGTCAATTTCCGGTTTTGTACCTTGACCATGACCCAGAAGGTCAAGGTCACCGAGGTACCCCTTATGTAACGCTGTTTAGGCCTAAAGGGTCGAAAATTAGCTCAAAATCGCTCTATCTCTAACCGTTTTCGAGATAATAGTCAACTTGCGGTTTTTGACCTTGACCATGACACAGAAGGTCAAAATTACCAAGGTACCTTTTATGTAACGTTGTTTAGGCCCAAACGGTCGAAAATGAGCTCAAAATCGCTCTATCTCTAACCATTTTCGAGACAATATTCAATTTCCGGTTTTGTACCGTGAACGTGGCCCAGAAGGTCAAGGTAACCGAGGTACCTCTTATGCAACGTTGTTTCGGCCCAAACGGTCGAAAATGAGCTCAAAATCGCTCTATCTCTGACCGTTTTCGAGACAATAGTCAATTTCCGGTTTTTGACCTTGACCGTGACCCAGAAGGTCAAAGTTACCAAGGTACCTCTTATGCAACGTTGTTTAGGCTTAAACGGTCGAAAATGAGCTCAAAATCGCTCTATCTCTAACCGTTTTCGAGATAATAGTCAATTTCCGGTTTTTGACCTTGACCGTGACCCAGAAGGTCAAAGTTACCAAGGTACCTCTTATGCAACGTTGTTTAGGCCAAAAGGTCGAAAATGAGCTCAAAATCGCTCTATCTCTAACCATTTTCGAGACAATAGTCAATTTCCGGTTTTGTACCGTGAACGTGGCCCAGAAGGTCATGGTCACCAAGGTACCTCTTATGTAACGTTGTTCAGGGGCAAAGGGTCGAAAATGAGCTCAAAATCGCTCTATCTCTAACCGTTTTCGAGACAACAGTCAACTTCCTGTTTTTGACCTTGACCGTGACCCAGAAGATCAAGGTCACCGAGGTACCTCTTATGCAACGTTGTTCAGCGGCAAAGGGTCGAAAATTAGCTCAAAATCGCTCTATCTCTAACCGTTTTCGAGATAATAGTCAATTACCGGTTTTGTGCCTTGACCGTGACCCAGAAGGTCAAAGTTACCAAGGTACCTCTTATGTAACGTTGTTTAGGCCCAAACGGTCGAAAATGAGCTCAAAATCGCTCTATCTCCAACCGTTTTCGAGACAATAGTCAATTTCCGGTTTTGAACGTTGACCATGACCCAGAAGGTCAAGGTCACCGAGGTACCTCTTATGTAACGTTGTTCAGGGGCAAAGGGTCGAAAATGAGCTCAAAATCGCTCTATCTCTAACCGTTTTCGAGACAACAGTCAACTTCCTGTTTTTGACCTTGACCGTGACCCAGAAGGTCAAGGTCACCGAGGTACCTCTTATGTAACGTTGTTCAGGGGCAAAGGGTCGAAAATGAGCTCAAAATCGCTCCATCTCTAACCGTTTTCGAGATAATAGTCAATTTCCGGTTTTTGACCTTGACCGTCACCCAGAAGGTCAAAGTTACCAAGGTACCTCTTATGTAACGTTGTATAGGCCCAAACGGTCGAAAATGAGCTCAAAATCGCTCTATCTCTAACCGTTTTCGAGACAATAGTCAATTTCCGGTTTTGTACCTTGACCGTGACCCAGAAGGTCAAGGTCACCGAGGTACCTCTTATGTAACGCTGTTTAGGCCTAAAGGGTCGAAAATTAGCTCAAAATCGCTCTATCTCTAACCGTTTTCGAGATAATAGTCAACTTGCGGTTTTTGACCTTGACCATGACCCAGAAGGTCAAAGTTAAAAAGGTTCCTTTTATGTAACGTTGTTTAGGCCCAAACGGTCGAAAATGAGCTCAAAATCGCTTTATCTCTAACCGTTTTCGAGACAACAGTCAACTTCCTGTTTTTGACCTTAACCGTGACCCAGAAGGTCAAGGTCACCGAGGTACCTCTTATGTAACGTTGTTCAGGTGCAAAGGGTCGAAAATGAGCTCAAAATCGCTCTATCTCTAACCGTTTTCGAGATAATAGTCAATTTCCGGTTTTTGACCTTGACCGTGAGCCAGAAGGTCAAAGTTACCAAGGTACCTCTTATGTAACGTTGTTTAGGCCCAAACGGTCGAAAATGAGCTCAAAATCGCTCTATCTCTAACCGTTTTCGAGACAAATAGTCAATTTCCGGTTTTGTACGTTGACCGTGACCCAGAAGGTCAAGGTTACCGAGGTACCTCTTATGTAACGTTGTTCAGGGGCAAAGGGTCGAAAATGAGCTCAAAATCGCTCTATCTCTAACCGTTTTCGAGACAATAGTCAATTTGCGGTTTTTGACCTTGACCGTGACCCAGAAGGTTAAAGTTACCAAGGTACCTCTTATGCAACGTTGTTTAGGCTTAAACGGTCGAAAATGAGCTCAAAATCGCTCTATCTCTAACCGTTTTCGAGACAATAGTCAATTTCCGGTTTGGTACCTTGACCGTGACCCAGAAGGTCAAGGTCACCGAGGTACCTCTTATGTAGGCCTAAAGGGTCGAAAATTGGCTCAAAATCGCTCTATCTCCAACCGTTTTCGAGACAATAGTCAATTTCCGGTTTTGTACCTTGACCATGACCCAGAAGGTCAAGGTCACCGAGGTACCCCTTATGTAACGCTGTTTAGGCCTAAAGGGTCGAAAATTAGCTCAAAATCGCTCTATCTCTAACCGTTTTCGAGATAATAGTCAACTTGCGGATTTTGACCTTGACCATGACACAGAAGGTCAAAATTACCAAGGTACCTTTTATGTAACGTTGTTTCGGCCCAAACGGTCGAAAATGAGCTCAAAATCGCTCTATCTCTAACCATTTTCGAGACAATATTCAATTTCCGGTTTTGTACCGTGAACGTGGCCCAGAAGGTCAAGGTAACCGAGGTACCTCTTATGCAACGTTGTTTCGGCCCAAACGGTCGAAAATGAGCTCAAAATCGCTCTATCTCTGACCGTTTTCGAGACAATAGTCAATTTCCGGTTTTTGACCTTGACCGTGACCCAGAAGGTCAAAGTTACCAAGGTACCTCTTATGCAACGTTGTTTAGGCTTAAACGGTCGAAAATGAGCTCAAAATCGCTCTATCTCTGCTCTATCTCTAACCGTTTTCGAGACAATAGTCAATTTCCGGTTTTGTACCTTGACCGTGACCCAGAAGGTCAAGGTCACCGAGGTACCTCTTATGTAACGCTGTTTAGGCCTAAAGGATCGAAAATTAGCTCAAAATCGCTCTATCTCTAACCGTTTTCGAGATAATACTCAACTTGCGGTTTTTGACCTTGACCATGACCCAGAAGGTCAAAGTTACCAAGGTACCTTTTATGTAACGTTGTTTAGGCCCAAACGGTCGAAAATGAGCTCAAAATCGCTCTATCTCTAACCGTTTTCGAGACAATAGTCAATTTCCGGTTTTGTACCTTGACCGTGACCCAGAAGGTCAAGGTCACCGAAGTACCTCTTATGTAACGCTGTTTAGGCCTAAAGGGTCGAAAATGAGCTCAAAATCGCTCTATCTCTAACCGTTTTCGAGACAACAGTCAACTTCCTGTTTTTGACCTTGACCGTGACCCAGAAGGTCAAGGTCACCGAGGTACCTCTTATGTAACGTTGTTCAGGGGCAAAGGGTCGAAAATGAGCTCAAAATCGCTCCATCTCTAACCGTTTTCGAGACAATAGTCAATTTCCGGTTTTTGACCTTGACCGTCACCCAGAAGGTCAAAGTTACCAAGGTACCTCTTATGTAACGTTGTTTAGGCCCAAACGGTCGAAAATGAGCTCAAAATCGCTCTATCTTTAACCGTTTTCGAGACAATAGTCAATTTCCGGTTTTGTACCTTGACCGTGACCCAGAAGGTCAAGGTCACCGAGGTACCTCTTATGTAACGCTGTTTAGGCCTAAAGGGTCGAAAATTAGCTCAAAATCGCTCTATCTCTAACCGTTTTCGAGATAATAGTCAACTTGCAGTTTTTGACCTTGACCATGACCCAGAAGGTCAAAGTTACCAAGGTACCTTTTATGTAACGTTGTTTAGGCCCAAACGGTCGAAAATGAGCTCAAAATCGCTCTATCTCTAACCGTTTTCGAGACAATAGTCAATTTCCGGTTTTGTACCTTGACCGTGACCCAGAAGGTCAAGGTCACCGAAGTACCTCTTATGTAACGCTGTTTAGGCCTAAAGGGTCGAAAATGAGCTCAAAATCGCTCTATCTCTAACCGTTTTCGAGACAACAGTCAACTTCCTGTTTTTGACCTTGACCGTGACCCAGAAGGTCAAGGTCACCGAGGTACCTCTTATGTAACGTTGTTCAGGGGCAAAGGGTCGAAAATGAGCTCAAAATCGCTCCATCTCTAACCGTTTTCGAGATAATAGTCAATTTCCGGTTTTTGACCTTGACCGTCACCCAGAAGGTCAAAGTTACCAAGGTACCTCTTATGTAACGTTGTTTAGGCCCAAACGGTCGAAAATGAGCTCAAAATCGCTCTATCTCTAACCGTTTTCGAGACAATAGTCAATTTCCGGTTTTGTACCTTGACCGTGACCCAGAAGGTCAAGGTCACCGAGGTACTCTTATGTAACGCTGTTTAGGCCTAAAGGGTCGAAAATTAGCTCAAAATCGCTCTATCTCTAACCGTTTTCGAGATAATAGTCAACTTGCGGTTTTTGACCTTGACCATGACCCAGAAGGTCAAAGTTAAAAAGGTTCCTTTTATGTAACGTTTTTTAGGCCCAAACGGTCGAAAATGAGCTCAAAATCGCTTTATCTCTAACCGTTTTCGAGACAACAGTCAACTTCCTGTTTTTGACCTTAACCGTGACCCAGAAGGTCAAGGTCACCGAGGTACCTTTTATGTAACGTTGTTCAGGTGCAAAGGGTCGAAAATGAGCTCAAAATCGCTCTATCTCTAACCGTTTTCGAGATAATAGTCAATTTCCGGTTTTTGACCTTGACCGTGACCCAGAAGGTCAAAGTTACCAAGGTACCTCTTATGTAACGTTGTTTAGGCCGAAACGGTCGAAAATGAGCTCAAAATCGCTCTATCTCTAACCGTTTTCGAGACAAATAGTCAATTTCCGATTTTGTACGTTGACCGTGACCCAGAAGGTCAAGGTTACCGAGGTACCTCTTATGTAACGTTGTTCAGGGGCAAAGGGTCGAAAATTGGCTCAAAATCGCTCTATCTCTAACCGTTTTCGAGACAACAGTCAACTTCCGGTTTTGTACCTTGACCGTGACCCAGAAGGTCAAGGTCACCGAGGTACTCTTATGTAACGCTGTTTAGGCCTAAAGGGTCGAAAATTAGCTCAAAATCGCTCTATCTCTAACCGTTTTCGAGATAATAGTCAACTTGCGGTTTTTGACCTTGACCATGACCCAGAAGGTCAAAGTTAAAAAGGTTCCTTTTATGTAACGTTTTTTAGGCCCAAACGGTCGAAAATGAGCTCAAAATCGCTTTATCTCTAACCGTTTTCGAGACAATAGTCAATTTGCGGTTTTTGACCTTGACCGTGACCCAGAAGGTTAAAGTTACCAAGGTACCTCTTATGCAACGTTGTTTACGCCCACAGGGTCGAAAATGAGCTCAAAATCGCTCTATCTCTAACCGTTTTCGAGACAACAGTCAACTTCCTGTTTTTGACCTTGACCGTCACCCAGAAGGTCAAAGTTACCAAGGTACCTCTTATGTAACGTTGTTTAGGCCCAAACGGTCGAAAATGAGCTCAAAATCGCTCTATCTCTAACCGTTTTCGAGACAATAGTCAATTTCCGGTTTTGTACCTTGACCGTGACCCAGAAGGTCAAGGTCACCGAGGTACCTCTTATGTAACGCTGTTTAGGCCTAAACGGTCGAAAATTGGCTCAAAATCGCTCTATCTCTAACCGTTTTCGAGACAACAGTCAACTTCCGGTTTTTGACCTTGACCGTGACCCAGAAGGTCAAGGTCGCCGAGATACCTCTTATGCAACGTTTTTCAGGGGCAAAGGGTCGAAAATGAGCTCAAAATCGCTCTATCTCTAACCGTTTTCGAGACAATAGTCAATTTCCGGTTTTGTACCTTGACCGTGGCCCATAAGGCCAAGGTCACCGAACTACCTCTTATATAACGTTGTTTAGGCCCAAAGGGTCGGAAATGAGCTCAAAATCGCTCTGTCTCTAACCGTTTTCGAGATAATAGTCAATTTGGGGTTTTTGACCTTGACTATGACCCAGAAGGTCAAAGTTACCAAGGTACCTTTTATGTAACGTTGTTTTAGGCCCAAAGGGTCGAAAATGAGCTCAAAATCGCTTTATCTCTAACCGTTTTCGAGACAACAGTCAACTTCCTGTTTTTGACCTTAACCGTGACCCAGAAGGTCAAGGTCACCGAGGTACCTCTTATGTAACGTTGTTCAGGGGCAAAGGGTCGAAAATGAGCTCAAAATCGCTCTATCTCTAACCGTTTTCGAGATAATAGTCAATTTCCGGTTTTTGACCTTGAACGTGAGCCAGAAGGTCAAAGTTACCAAGGTACCTCTTATGTAACGTTTTTTAGGCCCAAACGGTCGAAAATGAGCTCAAAATCGCTTTATCTCTAACCGTTTTCGAGACAACAGTCAACTTCCTGTTTTTGACCTTAACCGTGACCCAGAAGGTCAAGGTCACCGAGGTACCTCTTATGTAACGTTGTTCAGGTGCAAAGGGTCGAAAATGAGCTCAAAATCGCTCTATCTCTAACCGTTTTCGAGATAATAGTCAATTTCCGGTTTTTGACCTTGACCGTGAGCCAGAAGGTCAAAGTTACCAAGGTACCTCTTATGTAACGTTGTTTAGGCCCAAACGGTCGAAAATGAGCTCAAAATCGCTCTATCTCTAACCGTTTTCGAGACAAATAGTCAATTTCCGATTTTGTACGTTGACCGTGACCCAGAAGGTCAAGGTTACCGAGGTACCTCTTATGTAACGTTGTTCAGGGGCAAAGGGTCGAAAATGAGCTCAAAATCGCTCTATCTCTAACCGTTTTCGAGACAATAGTCAATTTGCGGTTTTTGACCTTGACCGTGACCCAGAAGGTTAAAGTTACCAAGGTACCTCTTATGCAACGTTGTTTACGCCCACAGGGTCGAAAATGAGCTCAAAATCGCTCTATCTCTAACCGTTTTCGAGACAACAGTCAACTTCCTGTTTTTGACCTTGACCGTCACCCAGAAGGTCAAAGTTACCAAGGTACCTCTTATGTAACGTTGTTTAGGCCCAAACGGTCGAAAATGAGCTCAAAATCGCTCTATCTCTAACCGTTTTCGAGACAATAGTCAATTTCCGGTTTTGTACCTTGACCGTGACCCAGAAGGTCAAGGTCACCGAGGTACCTCTTATGTAACGCTGTTTAGGCCTAAACGGTCGAAAATTGGCTCAAAATCGCTCTATCTCTAACCGTTTTCGAGACAACAGTCAACTTCCGGTTTTTGACCTTGACCGTGACCCAGAAGGTCAAGGTCGCCGAGATACCTCTTATGCAACGTTTTTCAGGGGCAAAGGGTCGAAAATGAGCTCAAAATCGCTCTATCTCTAACCGTTTTCGAGACAATAGTCAATTTCCGGTTTTGTACCTTGTACGTTGTTCAGGGGCAAAGGGTCGAAAATGAGCTCAAAAACGCTCCATCTCTAACCGTTTTCGAGATAATAGTCAATTTCCGGTTTTTGACCTTGACCGTGACCCAGAAGGTCAAAGTTACAAAGGTTCCTTTTATGTAACGTTGTTTAGGCCCAAACGGTCGAAAATGAGCTCAAAATCGCTCTATCTCTAACCGTTTTCGAGACAACAGTCAACTTCCTCTTTTTGACCTTGACCGTGACCCAGAAGGTCAAGGTCACCGAGGTACCTCTTATGTAACGCTGTTTAGGCCTAAACGTTCGAAAATTAGCTCAAAATCGCTCTATCTCTAACCGTTTTCGAGACAATAGTCAATTTGCGGTTTTTGACCTTGACCGTGACCCAGAAGGTCAAAGTTACCAAGGTACCTCTTATGCAACGTTGTTTAGGCTTAAACGGTCGAAAATGAGCTCCAAATCGCTCTATCTCTAACCGTTTTCGAGACAATAGTCAATTTCCGGTTTTGTATCTTGACCGTGACCCAGAAGGTCAAGGTAACCGAGGTACCTCTTATGTAACGCTGTTTAGGCCTAAGGGGTCGAAAATTAGCTCAAAATCGCTCTATCTCTAACCGTTTTCGAGATAATAGTCAACTTGCGGTTTTTGACCTTGACCATGACCCAGAAGGTCAAATTTACCAAGGTACCTTTTATGTAACGTTGTTTAAGCCCAGACGGTCGAAAATGAGCTCAAAATCGCTCTATCTCTAACCGTTTTCGAGACAACAGTCAACTTCCGGTTTTTGACCTTGACCGTGACCCAGAAGGTCAAGGTCACCGAGATACCTCTTATGCAACGTTT
Organism: Protula sp. h YS-2021; assembly: GCA_949752745.1. Classification (NCBI taxonomy): domain Eukaryota; kingdom Metazoa; phylum Annelida; class Polychaeta; order Sabellida; family Serpulidae; genus Protula; species Protula sp. h YS-2021. The sequence goes on along the minus strand of OX457030.1, from coordinate 10,886,597 downwards.
CTCAGGGGCAAAGGGTCGAAAATGAGCTCAAAATCGCTCTATCTCTAACCGTTTTCGAGACAATAGTCAATTTCCGGTTTTGTACCTTGACCGTGGCCCATAAGGCCAAGGTCACCGAACTACCTCTTATGTAACGTTGTTTAGGCCCAAAGGGTCGAAAATGAGCTCAAAATCGCATTGTCTCTAACCGTTTTCGAGATAATAATCAATTTGGGGGTTTTGACCTTGACCATGACCCAGAAGGTCAAGGTCACCGAGGTACCTCTTATGTAACGTTGTGCAGGCGCAAAGGGTCGAAAATGAGCTCAAAATCGCTATATCTCTAACCGTTTTCGAGATAATAGTCAACTTCCGGTTTTTGACCTTGCCCGAGACCCAGAAGGTCAAAGTTACCAAGGTACCTCTTATGCAACGTTGTTTAGGCTTAAACGGTCGAAAATGAGCTCAAAATCGCTATATCTCTAACCGTTTTCGAGACAATAGTCAATTTCCGGTTTTGTATCTTGACCGTGACCCAGAAGGTCAAGGTCACCGAGGTACCTCTTATGTAACGCTGTTTAGGCCTAAGGGGTCGAAAATTAGCTCAAAATCGCTCTATCTCTAACCGTTTTCGAGATAATAGTCAACTTGCGGTTTTTGACCTTGACCATGACCCAGAAGGTCAAATTTACCAAGGTACCTTTTATGTAACGTTGTTTAAGCCCAAACGGTCGAAAATGAGCTCAAAATCGCTCTATCTCTAACCGTTTTCGAGACAACAGTCAACTTCCGGTTTTTGACCTTGACCGTGACCCAGAAGGTCAAGGTCACCGAGATACCTCTTATGCAACGTTTCTCAGGGGCAAAGGGTCGAAAATGAGCTCAAAATCGCTCTATCTCTAACCGTTTTCGAGACAATAGCCAATTTCCGGTTTTGTACCTTGACCGTGGCCCATAAGGCCAAGGTCACCGAACGACCTCTTATGTAACGTTGTTTAGGCCCAAAGGGTCGAAAATGAGCTCAAAATCGCATTGTCTCTAACCGTTTTCGAGATAATAGTCAATTTGGGGTTTTTGACCTTGACCATGACCCAGAAGGTCAAGGTCACCGAGGTACCTCTTATGTAACGTTGTTCAGGCGCAAAGGGTCGAAAATGAGCTCAAAATCGCTATATCTCTAACCGTTTTCGAGATAATAGTCAACTTCCGGTTTTTGACCTTGCCCGAGACCCAGAAGGTCAAAGTTACCAAGGTACCTCTTATGTAACGTTGTTTACGCCCACAGGGTCCAAAATGAGCTCAAAATCGCTCTTTCTCTAACCGTTTTCGAGACAACAGTCAACTTCCTGTTTTTGACCTTGACCGTGACCCAGAAGGTCAAGGTCACCGAGGTACCTCTTATGTAACGTTGTTCAGGGGCAAAGGGTCGAAAATAAGCTCAAAATCGCTGTATCTCTAACCGTTTTCGAGATAATAGTCAACTTGCGGTTTTTGACCTTGACCATGACCCAGAAGGTCAAAGTTACCAAGGTACCTTTTATGTAACGTTGTTTTAGGCCCAAACGGTCGAAAATGAGCTCAAAATCGCTCGATCTCTAACCGTTTTCGAGACAACAGTCAACTTCCTGTTTTTGACCTTGACCGTGACCCAGAAGGTCAAAGTTACCAAGGTACCTCTTATGTAACGTTGTTTAGGCCCAAACGGTCGAAAATGAGCTCAAAATAGCTCTATCTCTAACCGTTTTCGAGACAAATGGTCAATTTCCGGTTTTGTACGTTGACCGCGACCCAGAAGGTCAAGGTTACCGAGGTACCTCTTATGTAACGTTGTTCAGGGGCAAAGGGTCGAAAATGAGCTCAAAATCGCTCTATCTCTAACCGTTTTCGAGACAATAGTCAATTTGCGGTTTTTGACCTTGACCGTGACCCAGAAGGTCAAAGTTACCAAGGTACCTCTTATGCAACGTTGTTTAGGCTTAAACGGTCGAAAATGAGCTCAAAATCGCTCTATCTCTAACCGTTTTCGAGACAATAGTCAATTTCCGGTTTTGTACCTTGACCGTGACCCAGAAGGTCAAGGTCACCGAGGTACCTCTTATGTAACGCTGATTAGGCCTAAGGGGTCGAAACTTAGCTCAAAATCGCTCTATCTCTAACCGTTTTCGAGATAATAGTCAACTTGCGGTTTTTGACCTTGACCATGACCCAGAAGGTCAAATTTACCAAGGTACCTTTTATGTAACGTTGTTTAAGCCCAAACGGTCGAAAATGAGCTCAAAATCGCTCTATCTCTAACCGTTTTCGAGACAACAGTCAACTTCCGGTTTTTGACCTTGACCGTGACCCAGAAGGTCAAGGTCACCGAGATACCTCTTATGCAACGTTTTTCAGGAGCAAAGGGTCGTAAATGAGCTCAAAATCGCTCTATCTCTAACCGTTTTCGAGACAATAGTCAATTTCCGGTTTTGTACCTTGACCGTGGCCCATAAGGCCAAGGTCACCGAACTACCTCTTATGTAACGTTGTTTAGGCCCAAAGGGTCGAAAATGAGCTCAAAATCGCTCTGTCTCTAACCGTTTTCGAGATAATAGTCAATTTGGGGTTTCTGACCTTGACCATGACCCAGAAGGTCAAGGTCACCGAGGTACCTCTTATGTAACGTTGTTCAGGCGCAAAGGGTCGAAAATGAGCTCAAAATCGCTATATCTCTAACCGTTTTCGAGATAATAGTCAACTTCCGGTTTTTGACCTTGCCCGAGACCCAGAAGGTCAAAGTTACCAAGGTACCTCTTATGTAACGTTGTTTACGCCCACAGGGTCGAAAATGAGCTCAAAATCGCTCTATCTCTAACCGTTTTCGAGACAACAGTCAACTTCCTGTTTTTGACCTTGACCGTGACCCAGAAGGTCAAGGTCACCGAGATACCTCTTATGCAACGTTTCTCAGGGGCAAAGGGTCGAAAATGAGCTCAAAATCGCTCTATCTCTAACCGTTTTCGAGACAATAGTCAATTTCCGGTTTTGTACCTTGACCGTGGCCCATAAGGCCAAGGTCACCGAACTACCTCTTATGTAACGTTGTTTAGGCCCAAAGGGTCGAAAATGAGCTCAAAATCGCATTGTCTCTAACCGTTTTCGAGATAATAGTCAATTTGGGGTTTTTGACCTTGACCATGACCCAGAAGGTCAAGGTCACCGAGGTACCTCTTATGTAACGTTGTTCAGGCGCAAAGGGTCGAAAATGAGCTCAAAATCGCTATATCTCTAACCGTTTTCGAGATAATAGTCAACTTCCGGTTTTTGACCTTGCCCGAGACCCAGAAGGTCAAAGTTACCAAGGTACCTCTTATGTAACGTTGTTTACGCCCACAGGGTCGAAAATGAGCTCAAAATCGCTCTTTCTCTAACCGTTTTCGAGACAACAGTCAACTTCCTGTTTTTGACCTTGACCGTGACCCAGAAGGTCAAGGTCACCGAGGTACCTCTTATGTAACGTTGTTCAGGGGCAAAGGGTCGAAAATAAGCTCAAAATCGCTGTATCTCTAACCGTTTTCGAGATAATAGTCAACTTGCGGTTTTTGACCTTGACCATGACCCAGAAGGTCAAAGTTACCAAGGTACCTTTTATGTAACGTTGTTTTAGGCCCAAACGGTCGAAAATGAGCTCAAAATCGCTCGATCTCTAACCGTTTTCGAGACAACAGTCAACTTCCTGTTTTTGACCTTAACCGTGACCCAGAAGGTCAAGGTCACCGAGGTACCTCTTATGTAACGTTGTTCAGGGGCAAAGGGTCGAAAATGAGCTCAAAATCGCTCTATCTCTAACCGTTTTCGAGATAATAGTCAATTTCCGGTTTTTGACCTTGACCGTGACCCAGAAGGTCAAAGTTACCAAGGTACCTCTTATGAAACGTTGTTTAGGCCCAAACGGTCGAAAATGAGCTCAAAATAGCTCTATCTCTAACCGTTTTCGAGACAAATAGTCAATTTCCGGTTTTGTACGTTGACCGCGACCCAGAAGGTCAAGGTTACCGAGGTACCTCTTATGTAACGTTGTTCAGGGGCAAAGGGTCGAAAATGAGCTCAAAATCGCTCTATCTCTAACCGTTTTCGAGACAATAGTCAATTTGCGGTTTTTGACCTTGACCGTGACCCAGAAGGTCAAAGTTACCAAGGTACCTCTTATGCAACGTTGTTTAGGCTTAAACGGTCGAAAATGAGCTCAAAATCGCTCTATCTCTAACCGTTTTCGAGACAATAGTCAATTTCCGGTTTTGTACCTTGACCGTGACCCAGAAGGTCAAGGTCACCGAGGTACCTCTTATGTAACGCTGATTAGGCCTAAGGGGTCGAAACTTAGCTCAAAATCGCTCTATCTCTAACCGTTTTCGAGATAATAGTCAACTTGCGGTTTTTGACCTTGACCATGACCCAGAAGGTCAAATTTACCAAGGTACCTTTTATGTAACGTTGTTTAAGCCCAAACGGTCGAAAATGAGCTCAAAATCGCTCTATCTCTAACCGTTTTCGAGACAACAGTCAACTTCCGGTTTTTGACCTTGACCGTGACCCAGAAGGTCAAGGTCACCGAGATACCTCTTATGCAACGTTTTTCAGGGGCAAAGGGTCGAAAATGAGCTCAAAATCGCTCTATCTCTAACCGTTTTCGAGACAATAGTCAATTTCCGGTTTTGTACCTTGACCGTGGCCCATAAGGCCAAGGTCACCGAACTACCTCTTATGTAACGTTGTTTAGGCCCAAAGGGTCGAAAATGAGCTCAAAATCGCTCTGTCTCTAACCGTTTTCGAGATAATAGTCAATTTGGGGTTTTTGACCTTGACCATGACCCAGAAGGTCAAGGTCACCGAGGTACCTCTTATGTAACGTTGTGCAGGCGCAAAGGGTCGAAAATGAGCTCAAAATCGCTATATCTCTAACCGTTTTCGAGATAATAGTCAACTTCCGGTTTTTGACCTTGCCCGAGACCCAGAAGGTCAAAGTTACCAAGGTACCTCTTATGTAACGTTGTTTGCGCCCACAGGGTCGAAAATGAGCTCAAAATCGCTCTATCTCTAACCGTTTTCGAGACAACAGTCAACTTCCTGTTTTTGACCTTGACCGTGACCCAGAAGGTCAAGGTCACCGAGGTACCTCTTATGTAACGTTGTTCAGGGGCAAAGGGTCGAAAATGAGCTCAAAATCGCTCTATCTCTAACCGTTTTCGAGATAATAATCAACTTGCGGTTTTTGACCTTGCCCGAGACCCAGAAGGTCAAAGTTACCAAGGTACCTCTTATGTAACGTTGTTTACGCCCACAGGGTCGAAAATGAGCTCAAAATCGCTCTATCTCTAACCGTTTTCGAGACAACAGTCAACTTCCTGTTTTTGACCTTGACCGTGACCCAGAAGGTCAAGGTCACCGAGGTACCTCTTATGTAACGTTGTTCAGGGGCAAAGGGTCGAAAATGAGCTCAAAATCGCTCTATCTCTAACCGTTTTCGAGATAATAGTCAATTTCCAGTTTTTGACCTTGACCATGACCCAGAAAGTCACAGTTACCAAGGTACCTCTTATGTAACGTTGTTTAGGCCCAAAGGGTCGAAAATGAGCTCAAAATCGTTCTATCTCTAACCGTTTACGAGATAATAGTCTATTTCCTATTTTGGACCTGGACCGTGTCCCAGGTCAAGATCACCGAGGTACGTGTTATGTAACGTTGTTTAGGCCCATAGGGTCCAAAATGAGCTCAAAATCACTCTGTCTCTAACCGTTTTCCAGATAATAGTCAATTTCCAGTTTTTTTTCCTTGACTGTGGCCCATAAGGCCAAGCTCATCGAAAATGAGCTCAAAATCGCTCTGTCTCTAACCGTGTTCGAGATAATAGTGAACTTCTGGTTTTAGACCTTGACCGTGACCCAGAAGTTCAAGGTCACCGAGGTACCTCTTATGTAACGTTGTTTAGGCCCATAGGGTCGAAAATGAGCTCAAAATCGATGTATCTCTAACCGTTTTCGAGATAATAGTCAACTTCCGGTTTTTAACCATAGGGATGTTTGTCCACTTCAGTTCGCTGCTGTAGTCTTCTCGTTGGCTGGCAGGGACGTTGTGCCTCTCCTTGCCTGGCTGTGTGCATGGTTGGTCAGGAAACGACACTGCAACATTTCAAAACAATCGGACCATAAATCTAGGAAGAGCAGAGTTTTTAAAATTGTTTACACAAACACATAACAGATAATGGATACCCTCCACAAGTGATGGGAGTAGCTTACCGACACGGTGGTTTTTTCACTAACCCCTTGCCCTAGGCGGTGCTATCAAGGCGCTTTATTCTGTAGTACTGGAATTGTCCCTCTCCTTAGCTGGTTTGGTGTTCTCTCTCTCTCTCTCTCTCTCTGTGGCTGGCGTCGCACTATCTGATACAGAAACAAAATAGTCAGGCAGACATGTTCGAGAGGGGCTGAGAGGCTGGGACAGGCTTTGTGCTTCCCCTGCATCCCTCTGTGATATCTTTGCGTGACTGAGAAAACTACCCCTGAAACAGAAAGAAAATAACGATGAAGACAAGGCACGTAGAATCAGAGAAAAAGTTAATGCTTTAAAAAAAATTACACAAGTTATCCAGTGTTCCTGGCAAAGCACATGATACCCGCAATATTTCGTACGGAGCCAAACAGTAACAGAAATTAATAACTTCATTGTTGTACTCCTCTCCTTGGCAGGCAGGGCGTTGTCCCTTTATCTTGTTGGCTCGCTATTGCGTCGTTCCCTAGCTCACGTCCCAGCACATGAAAGAAAAAGAAAATAACCATGTAGATAAGGCATGTAGAATCAGCGAAAAAGCTTATCGCTTAAAGAAAAATTCAACGGCACTAAATACACAGTTACCCAGTTTTACCGGAAAACACATGCAACTCGCGATATTTCGTAAGAACCAAAATGTAAGAGAAACTAACAACTTTGTTGCTGTAATTCTTTCCTTGGCTTGCAGCAACGTTATTCCTGTTGTCTGGCTGTGTCCATGATTGCCCACGGAATATTCCTGCAACATTTCAAAACAATCAGACTACAAATGTACGAAGAGTAGCTGTTTTTAACAAATTTTTACACGCACACACACAACCAACGATGGACACGATCCACAAGTAATTCGAATAGCCTGTCGACAAAAGTCAGCTGAGCTAAAAATCTACCCTGGGCGGTGCTATTAAGGCTCTTTATTCTGTGGTACTGTGGTTGTCCCTCTCCTTGGCTAGTTCGGTGTTGACCCTCTCTGTGGCTGACGTCGCAGCTGAAGCAGAAAGAAAAAATAGTCAGGCAGACCAGGCATGTACGAGAGGGGTTGAGAGGCTGGGAGAGGCGGTGTCCTTCCCCCTGCCTGGCTCGGTATGTTTTTTTTCCGTACCTGAGGTAACTGCACCTGAAACAGACAGAAAATAGCCATGTAGGCAAGGCATGCACAATCAGCGAAAATGCTCATGTTTTACAGAAAAGCTAACCCGCAGAAAATATACCACGTATCTCGTGTTCCCGGCAAGCACATGCCGACCCGCAATATTTCGTAGCTTTTGCCGCAATCCTATCCTTGGGTGATGGTGACGTTGTGGCTCTCCATGGATAGCTTTGTACATCACCTGTTCTGACAGGTCTAAAATCCAATCAGAACCGTCACATTTTTTTTTCTTTATACACGAAACTACTTTGATATTTAAAAAATTTACCGAAGTAAAGCAGGTGAATGGTGTTTCAAATTGTCTTCAATACCTCAATAATAATTTTAGTATCCATAATGCGCTTATGCACTGTCAAACACGCATACCTAAATTTGTTGCTCTCCATTTGATATTGACAGTCAGGAAGGAAATATCAGAGCAAAAAGATAGATAGCCGGGTGATTAGAGCTCCGAAAAATTGATATCTAGGAGTTGGGGGGGGGGGAGGGGGGCATTGTTGTGTTTGCGGCGGGGGGGGGGAGGGGTGGGGGGCGTTATGTAACCCTTACTACAGCTTCAAACACTATGGCACTGCGACACTAACAAACTGTATCCGTGAGCCTCGGGGGAGAGAGTGGGGGGGGGGTTAGGTTTTCTGTCAAATTTCTAATATTTTGAGAATATCAAGACTCATACCAAAGTAAACAACAAGACAACCTTTTAGCACATGGCACCTTTGCATACCATTACCATTATCAACACAGTGAACGAATACGCTTTAATTATGGACCGTAAAAATCTGGTCAACAAACTGTAAAATCCAGTACTTAGGAAGGACCCGCATTGTTCACAAAATAAACAAAGAAGGACCCATCTTGTTCACAAAGAAAACAACCAAGGGCCGATGTTGTTTGCAAAATAAACAAAGGAGGACTAGTTGCATTCACAAAATAAACAAAGAACAGCTGGTACGTTCATAAAGTAAACAGGGATGGGCTGATTATGACCACAAAGTAAACAAGGGAGAATTAGTTTTGATCACGAAATAAACAAAAAAACGGCCGCTTTGCTGACAAAGTAATTAAAAAAAAGATATGTTTTGTTAATAAAAAAAGAAAAAATACAAAAGAACTACTTTTTTACGGCTGGTTTTAATCACAAAGTAAAAAAAAAAAACAAAAAAAAAAAAAAAACAAACAAAAAAAAAAAACAAAAAAAAAAACAAAAATAAGGAAGAACTGGTTGTTGACAAAATTAATAACGAAAGACCGGTTTTTTTTTTCACAAAGTAAAAAAAAATAAAGAAAGCTTTTGTTTACATAACGAACAAAAGAGGGACTAGTTCTGTTAAAAAAAATACACTAAGAAATGCCGGTTTTGTTCACAAGATGTATAAACAACGGCCGGTTTCGTTCACAAAATAAACAAGAACGGCTGCTTTTATGCGCAATGTAAAAAAGCAACAACGTCTTTTGTTCACAAAAAAAGAAAAAGCAGGGCTTGTTTTGATCTCAAAATAAACATAGAAGGACTTGTTTTTTAACAACACAAATAAACAAAGAACGGTCGGTTTTGTTAAAAAATAAACAAAAAATGGTCTCTTAAGGTGAACAAGGAAGGTACTGATTGGTTCACAGAATTAACAAAGAACTGTCGGTTTTCTTCACAAAATAAACAAGGAACAACCGATTTTGCTCACAAAAATAAAAAAACGCAAGTTTTTACACAACAGAACAAAGCTTTTGTTCAAAAAGAAAAACAAAGAACGACTAGTTTTAGTTACAAAATAAAAAAAAAGCTTCGCTCTCAAGGTAAATAAAGGACCTTTTTTATTTTACAAATTAATACATAATGGCCGGTTTTATTCACAAATTAATCAAGGAAGGACCGATTTTGTTCGCAAAGTAAAAAATAAGAAGATTATACATTTTAATTTATTAAACAATACTTTTTATAACAACACTCCAGTTTCGAGATTTATTTGTAGGAAAATTTTCGCAATTTCCTAATTTTGAATAACACCATAGATCAAGCACTCGTTATCCCACAGAAAAGGGCACCAGTCCTTTCCCTCGTCAAGTCAGGTCAAGAGTCCGCACAGCTTTGGAAACAACCAATATCGACGTGAACGATTTTGGCAATATTATCTTTCCTGCCCTATTCGTTTTATTTTGCCCGACGATCAAAGCATCGTTGAAAGACAATATTTCCCAAGTTTCGAGTCTTTTTTTTTTTTTATTCTTTACTCCAGAGTACTTCTTGCGTTAACACAAGCAGTGGTGACGTCACAGCATGGCAACAAGGACACATGGAGTGAAGTACACTATTTTAAGAATTTTTTCACCAGCGAACTAAGAGGTTTCTTATAGCATACAAAAGCGCCTCAAGATTGTGCACTGTTAATCTGTTCTTTTTTCCCCCTTTTTATCAAATCGTTGACTGCATATCAGACCATTTACACTATGCCTTAGCTTTTGATACACATAGCTGTTACCATCGACGCGATTTCTATGAATACACCATAGATAGGAATCGCACAAAAAAAAAGGCCAGAAGGCACCCATCGAAGGCACGATCGTTCTTAAGACTGTTTTAGTACTTTTTCGACTTCACACTACATTTTAGCATGTGTTTTCTTATCCTAATGGGTTGAAATTTGGCTGGCTTATAGGTACACGTGTTTTGTATAGGCTTTTAGGTACACGTATTTTTACTGGCTTATAGGTACACGTGTTTTACTGGCTTAAAGGTACACGTGTTTTTATCAGCAAAGGAATGAATTATCGATTTATTTAAAACAATGGTTGTCCTACGCCATTTTTCAAAGTGGAGTTGGACATTTTTTCGATCTTATTATTAAACCAGGGCAAAATAAAGCTAAAATACACAGAACCCTGAGCGATTACAGCCTTGTATTCGATGCTAACGAAAAAACAAAAAAAACTATTTTTTAATTGTTTGAGAACACAAGTGACACTTGCTCCTCACCCGCTCCTCCCTCCCCCAACACAAAGGAACCTCTTATAATTTTTTCTTGTTTAACTTCCGATATACGACAGGAAAATCGTTGTTATAAAACAGCTGACCTCTGATGAGATTTGTCTGTTATGTATAAATACAGAGCGGATGGATATTTTAAAAGGTAGTTTCGCTCTTTTATGAGTATTATTTTTGCAGAATTCCCAGTGGATCTACAGATACACAACAGACCGAACCGCCGAAAAATTTGGCTATTGAACAACATACGTCAGGAATCTATGGACCTATAATAGATAGGTAAGCAGATTAGTGACTCGAAAGTGCATTCCTTTATCGCTAAGGCAAGTCAAAGCTCAACCAATTGGGATATGAAAATCAGTGCTAAAATGCAGTATGACGTCAACAAAATACGAAAACATTAGCAATAATACGATCATGACTTCCGCATGAATACATTTTTTTCACATCTTACCCCACCCTCAACCTTGTATTCTGCCAGAGTCTCAACGTTCATCAAGCATCTGTTACAATGGAGCGCTCACACGGCCACCCCTACCCTAGTCATCCATCCCCCCACTCCAAGAAAAAAAGGGCGTCTGGATAAAATCTATAAACTGTCCCTTCGATTAAGCACAGTTCACTACATCGACGAGTCGGTTTTGCGGCAGTTTTTTTTATCTGTAGAGATGGTCCTGGTGGAGGTTGGCGGCAATTTCGGGCTCCCAGCGATCGCCATTTTCTAACAGCTTCTCTTTGTTGTATAATAGTTCCTCGTGTGTTTCTGTCGCATATTCAAAATTTGGCCCCTAAAAACAAAAAAAAAACAAAGAAAGAATAAACTTGAAATTCCACTGCTGTAAACGCTTTTTAACATTATTATAGTTTTCGTTCATTAGCGCGGAAATAACCGAACTGTGACGAACCGAACACAACTTCAGAGGACTTTTGGAGTTATTCACTGCTCCTTCACAGATATTTACTGCTCTTCCAAAGTTATTTACTGCTCTTCCAAAATCATTTGCTGCTCTTTATTAACCAAAGAGAGAACGATAGATTATGTCAATTCAATATTCTTTCTCAAAATAAACAACAAAACTAGAGCGGTGTGCGCAGCCCACATATTCCCCACAGCCCCCCCCCCCCCCCCCCGTCAGTTAAACACGACCATCAATAGTCAATCAAGAGCTGCTCCAGTGCTCCAGCTGGTCCATTTTCCTTGGACGAACCTGACCCATTTAAAATACCAATCTGTGTTTGTTCCCATAGAAGCTGCATACCAAGTTTCATTAAAATCCTTGCAGGAGTTTTTAAGTTATCGTGTTAACAAGCTCTTGATGACAGACCGACCGACAGACCGACACGCATATATTCCCTATGGGGAATGAATAATGGGCGTGACGTCACCTCGACAATGGCGTCGACGGGACACGCCTCCTGGCAGAAGCCGCAGTAGATGCACTTCGTCATGTCGATATCGTAGCGCGTCGTTCGCCTGCTGCCGTCGGCGCGCGTCTCCGCCTCTATGGTGATGGCCTGTCAATCAAACGCAAAACACCACACGCTTACACGTGACGTCACTATTCTGTGGGTACGTGGCGCTGAAGGCATCCACAGCCTGCTGTTCGTTACAGCAAGAGTGGCAAAGTTACTACGCCCCACCCCCAAGCTTCACATCCTTTAACAACCGTACTGAAGCCACTGATTGCCTGTTCCCCGAACCCTGAGTGCCCCTGCCCGCCTCCCCCCCCCCCCCCCCCCCCCGTGTTTACTTGTCGCGTGTACAGATATGTCCCGAGATGGCTGCCACCTCGTCTCGCTGGACTAGGTACTTTGTTGAAAGAAGGACAAGGGATTTTGAAAAGAGATACTCTCTTATTGGTTCTCAAAGGCAACAGTTCTGACTGGTGACTTCAAACTAGCCCACAAAACCCGTGGCACTCCCCTGCAGGACGGAGGAAGTGTCGCATCACCTGGGCCGGACAGATGGCCTCGCAGAGCTTGCAGGCAATACAGCGCTCCTCCCCCGATGGGTACCTCCTCAGTGCGTGCTCGCCACGGAAGCGTGGGCTGAGCGGTCCCTTTTCGAACGGGTAGTTGATGGTGGCCGGCTCCTTTAAAAGCTGCGATGCGACAATCATGAATCCTGGAATGAAAAAAATAATGTAGTATACAGGCTCTTATCCAACCTTAATGTGACTTGAAAGTGTTTTATATATATATATATATCACGAGAGGACCATCTAGGTTACATTCGTACCACATTTGAAAGGAACCCAATTAAAATGGTCGAAAAGAAGTGTTTTGAAAATTGGCAAACAAAACATTCAGAATGGCGCCATTGGACTTTTTTTCTTCTGGCAACTAGACAAAAAAAAGTATTTTTTAAAAGGGAGGACCATTGGGGAATAAAAGAGGCTGACAAAAAATTTCAGAATAACGCTATTTGGCAAATTTTTGGCGAATCGCTCAATCAAACATTGAGGAAGAAGCATTTTAAGGAAAAGTTACACGTACATACGTACAAACAGATCCCCACCACTGCCCCCCCCCCTCCTCCCCCATCCCTGCAAGGGCTGGACTAAAAGGTTCATTATAAATTGTCCAGATAGGGTGAAAGCAAGTTTCCTTATCTCTTTGCACCTTCCAAATTCCTGGCCTCGGGGCCATCCCTTCCTGAAACATATCATACGCCACGGCACTGCTGTTCAATTACTCCATCTGACACACGCCCATAGTAACAGATTAACACTGGATTCTCTCAGATGATATATAATGATGTGATACAGAATGTAAATGAACAGTTTAATAACAGCTAAAGGAATGTTAGAAGGCGGCATAGTATGCTTTGTTACTTAATCAACAAAGCATACCGATAACCGATGTGTCGATTTCGAGTACTGACATTTTCGGTCGGTGACTGTTTTTTGGTTACCGATAACGAACCCTAATATATATATATATATATATATATATATATATATATATATATATATATATATATATATATATTATACATATATATATACATGTATATGTTACTTTTTGGTTGTATCTTTGGGGTTCAAGAAGAGCCTAAACCAGAACATAACAGACTATTTTTAGCGTTAGGGATATTTAGCCAATCCATATAATTTTATGTAACACTGATGTGTTAAAGATTAATTTAAAACTGATAGTTATTTGACAATTCTGGGAAATGAAAATCACACATAAACTGCCGTTGTTGCGCACTTCATGTTACTAGGTGACTAAAGAATTCGCGGAATTCCCGTACACAACCACACGTCACCTGAATTATTGGAGCCGTATACATAACGACGCCCATTCCACGGGCTACTGATATAGAACATTGACCTGAAGTATTCGAGCCGTGCGCATAATGACGCGCATGCCCGGGGCTACTGATACAGAATACTGACCTTGCACCAATTCCCTGTGGTACAGCTGGGCGGAGATGTTGTCCGACCTTCTTACATCGTCTTCGCTTTCCCCGGGATAAATATTTTCTACAAAAAGAAAAAGAATGTCATCTTAAAATTACCTGGTTTTTTTCAGTAATTGGGCTTAAGAAGATTACTTTCTATTCAAGTTGGTATAGAACGTACAACGGTACTTACTGTAGGTCTGGCGGTACTGTGAGGTGGTGAAAGGCCGCACAGTACTGCGTACGGATATCCTTCCAAAGGCTGAAAGTATAAAATTCAAGTTTAATTGAGTGCAGGATACAAAATAAAACTCAAGTAAAATCCACCTCTGAGTATAGCTAACTGGTACTCTGGTACATGAGAAATGTGACCCGGCACACAATTCACCCATCTATATCGTCAATATGGTTTGACATCCAAATAAAGAAAAATCTGCTACATCTCCCACCGCTGCCCCTCCACCCCCCCCCCCCCCCCCAAAAAAAAAAAGACTCAACGAAAGTATCAAAACCAATAAAAGTGGTGTACGAGTTCGATATGAACGCAAACAGCAGATGGGATTGGTAACCTTCGTTAATATTTAACAGGCAGCTGGAACATGGATTATTCTGTCATTCATAAACCACCAAGTGGAACACCCACGGAACACCAAGTGGGTTTTTAATATGCATACTATTTTTGCGGCAACCTCAATCGGTGACCGAAACTGAACGTCTCAGACATGTCCGGCCAAATCACCGTACTGGTTGGCTGGCAAAAAGGTATTCCATGGATTTGGACAGAAACATTTGGGCCAGAAGTGAAAAGTGTGCCATTTAGGCCAGATGGGTTTAAAACTTTTAAACTTTCTTTTTCTCAAACATTCTTTTTTTTTAATTGCGCCAATCAATGAACAGCGCACATGATTCTTGAAAATTTGTATTATTTTGTTTAATCCATCGAAAAGAGCAGGGACTAGGAGCACCCCCTCTATTCAGCCAACTCTAAAAGGAATCCTTTCAATGCCATTGTGTTTCAGCGGTTGTCGTAGGTACAGAAGCAAAATTACAGAAGGTGTTTCCTCTATCGCGCAACTTCTATCTAGAACCATAATTAAAAGTTGGCAAGTTTATGGAAAACTGAAGCTATCAGAAAATAAGCATTATGGAGGAAATAGTCGCGATCATTTTAATATTTGGTAAATATGAAACAAAATGGTGATTGATAATAAGTTTTCCAAACCTTAGAGTGTGAAAAATAGATCAAGATATTAAGAATATCTTTCACAGTGTTCCATATTTTCTGTATGTGGCACAGTTTGAACCGGGGACAACTGAGGCGAAAGGGCATAAAGCCCCAACATAGAACAGTAGAAAATGGGGGCCAGGAGATTCATTTTCTTCATGAAAATCCGCCCATGATATAAAAATAAACAACTATTGCTGAACAAAGTTATCTAGTTACCCCTGGGGTCATCGGCGGTCATGGAGTCAACCACCCCAGAGAAAATAAGAGATATAATATAGTTTTGCCTCCCAAACATTTGTGTGGTCGATTTTGAAATGAAAATTGTCAGAAAGGTGTGACCTACATGTACGCTAGTTATGCCGCAAAAATTAGGCGGTACACGTCTGCCCTGGTGTGGTATAGAGCCAAGGCCCACACCGGGCCGGCACTTTATACAAAGAACAGGGGAAAATCTTGTCCAGTCTATTTATTTGACCGCTATTCTACATGAAATTTGGTACAAAAACGAGACCATGATATACAAATAAATATCCATTGCCAAAACCGAGGTAGTCTTTTATCTATTATTACGACATATTCGTACCAAACTTTGTTAAGAAAATATTTTACACCCGATCATCGATCCAACCACATACAACGTATAGGTTCAGAGGTCGATCCACCCCTCAGTGGTAAGGTGTGGAGCCCAAAATGTTACGGAATAAGTAGGGTGCCTATAGAATTTATTCTTTCTGCCAAATATCACTTCTGAAACCGGGCAGCTAAATATATGGGAGACAAAAAAAATGTATCATATTTCCTTATTATCTGGTAGCGGCGTGACAAGCAAAATTGCCGACCCTAGCCCAGGTTTTTTTTAAAATTTATTTTGGAAAAAAACGACCAACCCTGATATCAGTAAATTGTTCGGCTTCCATTTTACAAAGAAATCTTAACAAACCGGCGCAACGCTATTTTCACATTATAGGACACATTCTTCCCAACACCTGCCCTTGACCTTCATCAAATACCAAACCAGAACCGTGGACAAAATTAACCATACCTGAAGTATTTTTCAATATCCCATTCAATTACAAAACTTTTCTGTAACCGAGACAAAATTTGAAGGCATCTTTATAAATCTGAAAGGGGATCATCTGTGGAAATCATTGACAAGAACATGTTATTAATCCTCTGAGAAGGAAAAAATTTGCTTGTAGACTTCACAGAAACAGTGCAGTGCTGCCACGCCAAATTTTTCAAAAAAAGGTTCCAAAATTGGTTAAAAATAGGTTTAATAATGGTTAAACAAGTAAGTATTTGTGAAACACAAGCAGGTCCCAACCGCCCCCAAATTCATAGGGGTATAAAGCGATGACGGACAGACGGACATCCCAAACCTATAGGCCTCAATCCGAAGGGTTGGGGCCTAAAAAGGAATAAAAAAGGTTTCTGAATACTTATTTTCCAGAAAATATACACAATAATGTGCAACGCAATACGCCCTTAATAACATCGAACACACCTTTTCAGTGACATAAATCTCTTACACAAAACCATAAAGACTGACACTGACAGTTAATTGAAAGAAGATAAAATTAGAACAAAAGGTCTAAGTAATTAGAGCTAAACAGAGGTCCAAAAATGTATTAGAAGAAAAGGGTATAATTGAACTGGGCAGACAAAATGGTAACCGCCTAAGAGTATTCATAAAATAGGACTGAACATCAGTAAAAAAAAAAAGATTAAAAGGTTTTAAGACAATTCAGGGCCAAAAGGGGGTAAAAACAGGTTGAAATGACGGCAACGTAAAAAAGGTTAAACCTTTTAAAAAAGATTAGAGTGGCAGCACTAGTGATAAAATTCAGGTTCAGCAACCAAACAATTATGTTGCAAAGTCTCACAGCCTATTGGCCGATCCTGTCCAGATAGTCCTAGATGACTCTTGCAGTCTTCCTATGACAGCAAGAGTCATAGTTCCTACAATAGGAAATCTCATTGATGTCAATTTTCAAATCTCAGCGCACGACTGGGGCCAACGGCATTATTTTAGAAAGGGTGCATCACATAAATGGCCCAATTATAAATTATGGCGCACAAATTTTATGGTCAGATAACAATTTTTAACTGAGAAAAATATGTGTTTTCTTGAGATCAGGATATCGAATCCCTCATCATCGCCCAAAACAACAGTGAATCCACAGTTGCAAAACCACGCATTACTCTAGTTTGGGAGTTTCGCTGTGGTCGAAAATAATGCACCAGGGTACTTCTCAGTATGCTTTTAAAGAAAAAGCCCGCCAGTTCGAGCTTCGGTGTCTTTGAACGTGCGCCGAAAGATCCAGAACCTCGAAAATTGAGATCGATGGCCTTTTCTATTGCAGGAACTGTGACCCTTTCTGTCCTAGGAAGATAGAAAGGGTCCGCTGGGACTACTGTCCAGATTTCTCTCCATGAAGATTTTTTCCAATTTCACTTGAAACTAAAATGTAACTAGAGGTCTCTGTCTTATTTGATTTATTCATTGTAGGCATAAACACTATTCTTATCCGAAACGAACTGTGTTAGATAGAATCTTTTGTGAGAACTGTGCCAATGAAAAGTTTTGACTACGCTGAATCTGACTGACATTAATTATCGCTCACACAGTATCAGGATTAACGAAAGATTCATCAAAGAATCGCGGATGCGAAGCCATAAACTTCTTTACAT
The DNA here is from genome assembly GCA_949752745.1 of Protula sp. h YS-2021. Lineage (NCBI taxonomy): Eukaryota > Metazoa > Annelida > Polychaeta > Sabellida > Serpulidae > Protula > Protula sp. h YS-2021. Next base: position 10,868,863 of record OX457030.1, on the reverse strand, counting down.
GTGTATTTTACTCGGCAGGACTACAATTTCTATCATCAGCACATTATTTATGGAGAAATTTAACTTTACCTTGACGACCCAACGAAAACAACTTTACGGTCGCCATTTTTGCGTCCTTGACATTACAGGCACAGCGGTTCTCGTTGTTATAAAACAGCTAACCTCTGAAAGATTTAACCCATAAGTTTGTTGTCAGACGACAGGCTTTTGAGTACTGGCCACAAATCTGACCAACGGATGGGTTGCCCTGTTATCGTAATATCTGCCATCTGGGTCGGTGAAATTAAGCTGGATGATTGGCCTTCGATAAAATATTGCAAATACCACCTGTTAGTGTTTTCCATGGGTATGTCATTTCTTACACAGAGCTTTCTCTAAAATGTAATGCAACATCCGTCTCAACACCTTGTCGATTTAGAGAATAATCACCTGGGTCAACTTCGTCAGAGTATCTAAAAACTATTTAGTTATCAGTTTTGAGTCTTTTTTGGTTTAGCGGTAATGATATAAAACACAACAGATGTTGTTGCGTCAAATTTGTAATGTTGTAGACCAATTGCAACCACTTTTTCAAAGACAGCGGTTAAGATTCAGTGTAATGGCTGTCAACATTCTCGGACGCGCTTTGCCACGTGAGTTTCTCAAATCATACATCAATTACTAATCATACCAAGGCATTCTCTATGCTATCCTTAATTATGTTCCATATGACTTTGTGTATGTGTTTATGTGTGTGTTACATAGTGAGAGAGGGAGAGAGGGAGAGAGAGAGAGAGAGAGAGAGAGAGAGAGAGAGAGAGAGAGAGGGGGGGAGAGAGAGAGGTCAGTTGATTCACATGTATTCATTTATCCTCTCTAAAAATTACTTTAAAATAAAGTCATTTCAAATCTTTGTATTCATATTTTATTAGACAATTCGCACCGCTATAATTTTCATTTACAACGGTCTGATACATAACTCATCGCCTTCGCTGCTATTCTGTCTACTGGATTATAAACATCTCCATCACCTTTTCATATGTGTTTTCAGCCAACTGGATTGGATGTATTTTCATATTTAACTTCTCCACGAAGACAAATCTAGCAAGCCCATTTTCTAGCGCCTTTACCGGTTCCTCCCATGAAATAGTTGTACAAATGTACACTTGAACAAAGTGGTCTATAGAATTGCCTATGACCATTAATTGTCCTTTCTCAGAATCAGCAAAGTGAAAACGTATTTGTAATGCTACACGAAAATGAAAGGGAGATGATAGTGATCTTGCTCGTAAATGAAACAAGCACTACTGTCTACTGAAAGTGACCACAATATCCACAACCAGTTTCTTTGAAACGAAAAAATGTAATTAAGAAAGTATACAATTTTTTTTTTCAATTTCTTGTGCAATTATGATGCTTGTAGCTATATCTTCGAAGCTACAGAGCCTAGTTAACCAATACAAAAATACGTCTACATAGGACATAAGTAATTATTAGATGATAAAGTGATGAAGTTATGGTGGTGTAATTAAAATTGTTTCCCAAACCGCAAAGGCATTCAAGTATTTACCTTTATGGGAGGCGAGCGGTGGAGCAAAAAAATTGAATATGGTAACTTGATCATTACAAATGTAATAAACAATTCTGAACCCAAATATGATCTCAATTATTTCTTTGAATATAGTCGCGAAATTTCCGGTGTGCCCTTCATAATATTGTACCAGTAAGAGATCAACTGTTAATCGTCATCATTTAATTATAGCTGAACTACTGTCGTTCATTTCCTTTTTAAATTTCACAGCTTTCGGGCACATAAGGAATATATTAGTTTCAATGTCTCACACATCTATGAGTCTCTTATTGTGAAACGTCTTGATAAATGCATTGATGCATATTTGATGTAACATGTAAGCCGTTTCACAACACTTCTCCAACTATGAATAATAATGGTTGCGGAAAAAGTTACGATTTTGCACATAAAGAAAGAAAAGCATATAATGCGTCTGTACGGAGGAAATTGAAATAAAAACTCCATTGTGCTACAAGCTGTCAACATGAAATTATAATCTTAGTATGAATATGGTCTTAGCTCTTCTAATTAAAGTTGTATCAAATTTAAAAGACCTTAGCAGCTCTGGAGGAATTTGATAACAGGCATCAGGAAACTTTGGTAATGATGTAAAAAATTTAAGTTTTACATGTATGAGAAGACTTAAAGAATATAACAGAAATCGAGAGAATTGTGAACTGATCAAAAAAAAATATTGTAGAAGATTGGATGAGGAATAGTTTGTAGTGAATTTAAGATATATTTACACACCTTGTAAGCTTAGGGTTTTGTAAACAATGGCTTAGTCAACGTACGTTGTTATTTCAGTGGCCATTTAATTGGCATTGTTTCTTAGTCTATATCCCTCTGGAATAATACACAAAGCCGTTGCAAATTCTGTTCAATCAATAATTAGCGTTGACTAAGCCATTGTTTGAATACACAATTTGTGCTGTTGCTAAAATCAAGTCAAGATAAATTATAGCAAACAAAGGCGAGAACCTAAAATTTAAATACAATATATATAGTTTGTATAATCAGTTAATGTAACCCATTTCTATTTTGCATTTAATTTTCTTTTGCAATATTTTTTGAAAGCAAAACATGATTTAAAGCACAAAATGTGAAATAAGTTTTAACTGTTGATATTTTATATCCCACATCCACACGTGAATTTTGGTTGTGAAGTGTTTTCTGGCCTTAAAGTGGTGCAGTGAATAGAACTGATACGTTGGTGCAAAAAGAAATTCACCCCACCAAATTAATTTCAATAAACGACTAAATGTAAAATAATGTGAAACAAACAACAGAATTGCTAAACTAAAAGGTGTGTGATTCCTTTACCATAAGCTGATGTTGAATACGTCAAGATAAAAACTAGTTCATAATAACATGTTTTACTTAAGCCACAACCTAGAGAAAAAAACGAAAGTAATAAATGGGCTAAATTCCAAAACTGTAGGTGTACTTGCCATAATCACTATCAGCAGTCTATTGTAAAACTGCTGTCAGGCACTTGTTAAATTATTTTACTGTATAAAATCTCAAAGTAGTCAATGTATAAATTATTTCATTTATGAAAATAAATCGTTTTTAAACAACATTTCCAACATTGGAAGTATCCTGCCTGCAGTATGCACATCAATAGTTACGATTCATTTATGCAGACGGCGAAAAGAGTCTTATTGGCGATGTAAATCTACACGAAAGTTTAGAGTCAAGATAGTTCTTCTGCTTTTCATCTTTACAAAGACTGATTTCGTGTACTGCAGAAATATTACATATACAGTAAAACCTGTATATTAAGGACACCTAACTGACTGAACTTTTTGTCCCTAACAGCGAGGTGTCCCTAATTCACAGATCGGATTGATGATAAAACAAAGAATATGACCACTAACGTTAAGCTTTTTATATTCCATCTTTGCTCACACCTAGTCCAACAATAAGGTGAATATAAATACATAATAATGGAAAATAAATAGGAGTTAGTCCATCAGTGAATTCTATGAGCGATAAGATCTCTTGCCTTCTGAAGTTTTCAAGCCACCCATTTTAAGCTTTAAAATAATCTAGTCCAAGTTCTTTGGCAAAATCAAGCACTTTCTTCTACTGCAATGGACCAGAAATTGTAACATTTTGATTGCGCACCTAATAAACCATGATTAAACGATAAGTTCATCACTTTTCGAACGAATACATACTCTTTTGAAATCGAGGTTATCAGCATCATTACCCTGATTTAAATAAACCTCCTTCTTGTTCGAAATGTTTGCAAGTTGCGTTTTGGTAACACCAAACTTATAGGCTAGTGGTCTTACACTTTGTCCTTCTCTAGTCTTAATAATTTTCACTTTTTCTGCAAGTGACAGTTCGTTTCTTTTGCTTTTTGTCGCTCCGATGTTTTAATTGCAATTGCTTTTAAAATACAGAAATATCCAAGAACGCGTCTTTTATGCATATTGTTAAGCCCAGAGATGACATTTTAAACTCGATGTATCATAATTTCAACGAACAAGGGATTTAACTTTTGCTACGAAGACTTAACAGAACTTCTTTAATTGTGCCCCTCTAATCCTTCTTGTCTAAACACCCTCTACACAACCTCTTTTGTGTCGACTGATACGAGGTATTCTGGTAGCGGTAAGAACTCACCCCGAAATGTTTGCAAACAATGCTGTGAAGCGGCTTATGTCCATTGCTTACTTTGAGAGACACAAAACAGCTGTCCCGAATATACCGATTAATTACAGTGTAAAACTGGACTTACGGGCAAAAAACTGTCCCTAGTCCTTAATAGCGAGGTGTCCTTAATATACAGATTTTTTAGTACAGAAGTCAACGAGATTTCAAAAGAGACTGACGTGGACCTTCCTCTGATTTCTCAGGTGTCCCTAATATATTAATATATATATATATATATATATATATATATATATATATATATATATATATATATATGTATATATATATATATATATATATATATATATATATATATATATATATATATATATATATATATATATATATATATATATATATATATATCGGACCACCTTCCTCTTGGGACAACCTCTGAATTAGAGCACATTTTTTTCGGTCCCGAATGCGCTCCATAGACTTTAATGGTTAAGAAAACTCCCAATTGGGACCACCTCGGATAGGACCACTTCGGGCCGCCTTTTTCGCTCCAGAGCCTTCAAAATGCCTGAGATCGGACCACTGCCAATCAGTGGAGAATCCACTATATTTTTGCGGCACATTACTTGCAACACTGAGCGTGTTGTCGTGTTAGATATTGTTGCTAGGGATTATGGTAGCAAGTGTGTAACCAGACAGGGGCTTAGTTTTGTCATCTATACTTTTGTACCTTTTCTAAATAATAGCGAATGACAATATACAAACCCAAGACCTCTTAATATATGTCTTGCCTATGCTTTTGGTATTTAAGCCGACCCAAATGCCACCGAATTCATAATGACAATTAAAAGTCAATTTAAGCACATAAAGGTAATTTAAATAAGAAAAAGATTGTTAAAACTTTCTCAAAATGGAAAGCAGAGAAAAAGTTAATAGAAAAAGAAAAGACATTCGTCTCAAAGATAAAATTGAGATAATTAATGACAGTAAATTGATTGATCAAAGAAAATTACCTGAAAAGTATGGAATTAGTAAATCACAAGTCCAAAGACCAGTGAAACGGTAAATTGAGTATGTCAATGCCAATGAGGAAAACTGCGATTCTGAGAAAAAGCGATTGTGTTATGATCCTTGTGTAAAGTTAGATGAAGCAGTTTGGAAATGGTTCAAAATGTGTCGAAACAGTAGCATTCCTATTTCTAGACATCAAACTTGAATCTGCGGTCAACCAGCAAAATTTTACCCAAGTAGGAACCAAGTCTCAAAAATGGACCACCTCTGAAATAGGGCACATTTTATCCGGTCCCAACGGTGGTCCAATGTCAGAGGTTCCACTGTATTATTTTCTGGCACAGATGGTTCATTTGAAGTTTGGAATTATAATAACAAAGACTATGGTTGATTTGAATCTTAAAGGTCAATCCATTGCAAAAAAATAAAATTTCTCATTTTTGTTCTCGAAAACAAAGAAATGCTGTAATCATTTTCCGTCCACTAATATTATATCGTGTAATATAAGTTCCTTTTCTATCTATGTAACATTTAGGAATTCTGAATCTCCATCTCGAGGCAAGGTGACATGGAAAATAAAAATTAATCTCGAAAACTGATACAGCGACGCTGACCTTGTTTCACAGTTTATACCTTGTTGCGTAAGGTACAAGCTTGTGAACTGCGCTGTGACTGTTCCAGCGGCAGCTAACCTTGCAAATCGTTCGGGGCACAGCAATTTTGATCCTATTTTCGGTATCAAGAAATATGCGCCAAAGACTAACTTTGGGGCCTTGATATTTACTTTGGTTTCAAAGATCACGTGACCCACCTCTAGAACGACAATTAAACTCGTTTTCGGATTCCAGCCCCTATGCAAAGTTATTTAAGGTATCTATGTAATATGATCATTAGCCTTGAGTTTAAAGGTCACTTGATTTGTGCAAGACCCCTTAAACAAAGAAGCTCATGGTCTCATTTTTAACTTAACTACCGAAATAACCAACGGACTACATCATTATTTTTTATGTGACTTTTGATTGTCTTATTCTTAAAGGTCACTTGATTTGTGTAAAACTCCTTAAAGAAAGAAGCTCATGGTCTCATTTTAACTTAACTACCGAAATAACCAACGGACTACATCATTATTTGTTATGTGACTTTTGATTGTCTTATTCCACATGGGTATGTTTTTATACACAGCAGCGAAATACGGTCTAGTTGTGTTGAAGATGTACTCATTGCCCCGTAGCATCAGTAGCGTAAGGTTCATTCTTTTGTTGGTAAACAATTGGCATTATCTTTTTGAAGTAAAACCTTTACACATCATTTTATTTCCCGCTAATTTTATTCCCACCCCACCCCCAACCCCACCACCTACACCAGTTTTCCACCTTCAGCAGCCGCTCCAGGAAATGCCTTTCTTTTGCTTGTCAAAGGAGAGAAAATACGCTTCATTTTTTTTTCAATCTAAAAGGTACATTTTGTGATTATTGAATTTCAGAAATCATAAGAAATTGTTCTTATTATGGCATTTTTTGGCTCCTGAAATTCTGCTTTTGAAACACACCTCACATTGTATCGGAATGCTGATACATCGCCTGATACCACACAAACAATGCCAGGGGGCATTTTACTTGGCAACCAGTACGTTATGAACTTGCAGTTGTTGAAAACACTCCTCCCGAACAAACAACATTGATTGACATATTGTACTGTACTTGTATTCCAGCTGAGCATGTATCTCTTCTCATTTTAAAACGATGCGAAACACACGATGTGTTAAAATAAAATAGTACAAGAGGGGGAGGAAAAAAAGGCAGTAGGCATTGAAATAAAGTACTAAATGTAGATAATGTGATAAGCTAATCTGAGTGTGAATTAGAAATGGATTGGTTATCTGTAATTGTTCTTATCTCATTGTGTAGTCAGATAACAGGTAATTATCAACTGTTGTTTTAAATCAACTTTAAGTGCTGTTTTTTGTGTGTTTCTATTAGAGTTACTGCTGAAAATTTACATTTCTAATTTTTAAAAAAATTAAGTCGTTAATTTTGTGTGGAGGTTTCTAGGTCAAGGGTGTTTGATCAGCCGCATAAAGCAAGTGCATGTGCGCGCACGTGCATGCGAATGCGTTCGCGCGTGTGCACGTGCGTTCGTGTATGTGTGTCCGTGTGGATGGAAGGCGGATGTGTGTAAATGTTCCCTTCTTTCTTTGGTTATTCTCATTAATTTCAAATGAAGAGTTGTGCAGGGGGCCAAATGGGGGGTAACTGCGAGTTGTCAGGAAGGCCTGGGGGTATTCTTGTCGCCGTGTCTGCTTGAGTCAAGCGCTATTGAATTCTGTTATAAAAATGATGTGGTTATTGTTGTAGAGTCAAGCGAGGATTGCTGTAGCTTTGCTCTGCAACACCGGGGCTGTTACACGACATGTCTGGAGGTATTCCCAATAATAACAACAATAATAACGATAGTGATAATAATAGTAATAATAATAATGATAATAATAATAATGATAGTAATAGTAATAATAATAACAACAATAATAGTGGTAGTTATAATAATAATAGTAATAATAATAATAATAATAGTAATAACAATAGTAATGATAACATTCATTCATTCAAACATTCCAACAACGTCTCATAGATTTGACCTTTTGACTTGCCCACAATGTTGCTTGCTCCTCTCGTTCAACAATCATTCCTAACTGAGGCCCGCATGCCACTATTATTATTATTCAGTACGTTAGATTCATGTCAACACTATCATACTATTTCTCAATTTCCACACAGTACTCACAGTCTTTACCCTGATTTTTCACTCTCCATACAGTTCTTTAAATCTCCATCTAGGACACTGTGTCCTTACAGTTTCTTGAGTGTCCACACAGAAGATGTAAAGGGACACACCGACTCTCTTAGCTACCCAAGATATTAAGCAGGTGGCCATGGCTTGTGTACCAGCTGATCACATGTCCCCCGACGTTAACCCAACACGCCATCTGTGGCGAAATGTGAGAACAATACATTGCGATAAGCCACGTGATATCAGTTTCATAATAACTTTGAAAAAGGCTCACGTTAAAACACCTTGCCATGAGGGCAGTTTTTCAAACGAAGAAATTCCTCTCATTATTTCAAGAAACTGTGCTAACATTTTGTTTGTAAAAATTAAATAAACCAAAAAAAAAAACAAAAAAAACAATAAACAATAGGTGAGGTAGAAACAAACTCAAGAAAAGAAACCAAAGAAAAGAGTAAAAATAACATCAAATAAACAGAAGAAAAATATGATATCCAAGATGTGATATGTACATAAGAATTGATGTGTTAGTGACACTGATCGTCTTGTCTGATTCTGTTAGCTGTGTAAATCTTTTCTCGGCAGTTTACAGTGCAGCCTGCAAAAAGAAAAAAAAACAGTAAAAATTGCTTGAAAATGTATGACTCTGTTATGATTTCAGTCAGTGTTATTAAGCAATTGTAGCGCTGTGTGGCTGGCACCGCATGGTCAATTAAAAAAACTGTCACACCACATGCACACCTCTTAACCATTCGCCCCTTAAGGGGGGGGGGAGGGAGCCGAAGTCCCTGATGGAGGGGAGGGCGCTGCGATTTGGGGCAGTTTTGTTTGAAGGCACTGGATGTATTGAAATACAGTAAAATCGCATTATAACGACATCGGTTATGACGACAGCCGTCATAGCGACATCAGTTATAACGACATCGGTTATGACGACAGCCGTCATAGCGACATCACTTATAACGACATCGGTTGTTACGACAGCCGTCATAGCGACATCACTTATAACGACATCCGTTATGACGACAGCCGTCATAGCGACATCAGTTATAACGACATCAGTTATAGCGACATAGCGCTGGTGATGACATAACTTTGTGGTTCAAGTTAAAATTTTTCACTATTTAAAAAAATAACGGCTGTGGCGTCATCTATTAATGACGGATATGGCGGGCGTATTTCCTAGGTTCCAGCCTTGTCGTTGTAATGAGGTTGTACTGTTCTACATGTCTAAATCAAAACTGAAAACAAATTCAGACCAACCTACATATTTAGGTTTAAATTACAGTATGGTTATTAAAAAAAAACAGGTATATGACAATAGGGTAAGAATACAACGTAAGCAAATGAACAGCCATGGCTCTTAATTTACAGAGAAGCTGAATAATTTTTGTTCTATCTTAAAGGGAGATAAAACCGAAAAGGTGGAGCTCCGTGCAATAAGTAGAATAAACAACACCAATAATAACAATAAAAAATGTATCTATGAACATGGCTTATTGCTTCTGGTAAAAGAGAAACTGCATGCATTGTGTAACGCTAATAACAGGCTCTTGTATGTAATTCATGACAAATTTAACGCACCAACGCCTTTGGTTAACTCAATTTTTGCCAGGCGTTAAACAGGGAAACCTTTTATAAGTGGAGCATAAATTCAGTGTTGGGAAGCACTAAACGATGCCGTTCCTGCTTACATCAATTATTTATCACTGAAAAATAGAGGCGCTGCCCTTACGTAGCTAAAAAAGAAAATACAGCTGTAAACATGGGCTTTCGGGAACATTAAAATATTATTGCAATTCTTGAAATGAAAAAAAAAAAGACTCGGAATATATACAATGGAACATTTGAGGTATCTGGCCAAAAAAAGACTCGGAACATATACAATGGAAACATTTGAGATATCTGGCAACACTGATAGTTTTACTGGAGAGCCTGAGGTAGGGCTGAGGCAATGTTCTTACGCAGCCTCTAATTTCGCTAGACCTTCCACATGTTATAGGATGACACCAGAAAGAATCCTCACAAAATACCTTTTTTAAAATAAAAATAAAAATGAAAATTGACAATGTTATAAAATTTAGATTAATTGTCGTACCCCCCCTCATTTAGATGAATTGTTGCTAGATAAATTGTCGCTAGAATTGTCGGGATACCTACCAGAAACACCAAAAACTCCAGCTCTATATAATGACCTACTTTCTAAGATTTTCATGTGAACTGAAGTTAAACGAGAGCATATGGGAGTGAAGGTCCACCTGGTGCTTCTGAGATGCTCGGCAATTTGTTTGTTTCGCATCTTGTCTTCTTTTCAAACCCGCCTTTGTTATCTTGCTTTTGATCTCCCCCAAAACCATTGTTTGAAGTATTTTTAACCAACGAAATAAAAAGCTGAGAAAATAAAGAACATTTACAACGAAACACAACCTAAACCTGTTGTGTGTGGGTTTTTTCTGGCGCTATTGGTCGGATTAATTTACCAAACTGGTCAAGTACGTTGATAGAGAGATGGCTTACCTTCTGTCCAAAGTTCCGCACATGGATGAGGTCTCCCTTACCCATGTTCCACACAGAGACTGATCTACATGACCCAGGTTCCAGATATGGACAGGCCTCCCTGGCCCATGTTCCGAATGTGGGAGAGGTCTCCCAGGCCCCTGTTCCAGATCTGGATAGACCTCCCTGGCCCTTGTTCCGAGTGTGAATGAGGTCTACCTGGTCCATATTCCTCACGTGGACGGGACCTACATGACCCATGTTCCATACATGGTCCAGACCTCCCTGTTGTTGCATGTCCCACGCGATTAAGCTAGATGCAGCTTATTTTCACAGCTGTCCGCAAGATTAACTGGGGGGGGGGGGGGGCAGATAGATTCGAATTTCTATGGTACCTCAGCTGGGCTTCCCCAAAGAATGTAATTTTTGTTTGGCTTCCTTTAAATATATACCGAGGCGCATTTTTGTAATGTAAGGGAGTTCTTTCTCAGTTGCCGCCCAAGACAATTTAATTCTATCATTTTCCGATCTAGATTTCCACGGATTCCCATGATTTACACGCAACCCATATTTCTGACCACATGGGAGAGGCGATATATTGATCATTGTGCTTTTCAATGACTTAATTGCAAACAAGTCAGTAAAAATTAATATTTCATACAGCTTGAAAGAACGCAAAAACCAGCGGAGCTGAAACTCATTGTTATGGGTTATTTGGTTTCTAATGTCTTTATTGTTTTTTGCCAGGCACGCACAGCTGTTTTATACAAGAACAAAATAAGGAGAAACTGCCAATTTCATAGCCAGCGGGTCTGTTTTGGGGAGGGGGGAGATAGGTAGGGGTAGGCGACTGGGGGAGTGTTGGTTCCTCAAAACTTTTTACCTTTTTTTGATGCCGGAAAACCATTAAAATACTAGGTAAAATTACTGAAATATTGGCATAATTGTTATTAGCCTAAATATTCAACCTCGTTGTTCAGCTACAGTAATTTATTTTTCTCTCCGTTAACGAATTTAAAGATTTTAAAATGAAACGATGTGGTAAGTTAAATAAATAAAGGCACAGGTGGCGCAGTGAAACAATGAGGGACATGCTCCGAATGATTCGCGTTGGGTTACATGCGGGAAATTGCGCAACACGTGTAGAGGGGGTTGGGGGACGAAGGGGGGGGGGGGACTGGGGGAGAGGTACGGCCCCTTCAGAGCTCTAACTTCCACCGCCCCCGCCCCCTCCCCCCCCCCCCCCCCCTTCTTGTGCATACTTCATTTATGGATAACCTCTGTGCTAGAAGGTGAAGGACGCTTCCTCTTTGATTTCGCACGTTGCCACGTTGTCAGACGCATTGCTAGGGAGGTCCAGGAACAGCTTTGCATTCGTCAAACAACTGTTGCGCTCAACCATCGACCATATTGTTTCTATAAACCGTTGTATCACATTTAATTTTCGTTGCCTTTCTTGTACTCTGAGTTTTTGTTACCATCGTGCTTTTATTTAAAAGAGAGGTTTGAGCAGGAATATTGCACGCCTATTTACATTACACAAACATCAATTTCACACTTGTCTTCTCTTATCATCACTGGTTACTGACAGGAAAGATATTGCAGTAGAAAATCCATGGCAAAATGGTGCCTGGTGCCTCGGAGTCCCTTGCCAAGCACCAACTTTTATCTCTTAAAGTTCTGCCCCAGCCATGGATGAACGAGTGTAAAAGTGCGTTGGTTTAACTTGTTACTCCGCCCTATTGGCCGGCATGTTGATCACTCAACACCCATGCTCACGGACAAATTGATTGCTAGAGAGGTGAACATACTGTCATTTTTAGCCCGACATGTTGACCTCTGGAAGGTCATGTTTTCCGACGACGATGTTAACCCATTAGTTGAACCGTTTTTACTGGGTGAGAAGACCGTTTTTCCACTGAAGCTCAACAACAAAAAAGGAGTCGATTTAGAGATGAGTGTTTTCCTGACAGTAGTGAAGTACAGCCTATAAATAGATGGAATGAAGTTGTTGGAATGAGAAAGAAATAAAATAAACACGTAAATAAAACAAACAGGAAATAAATAATAAGCAAGAGCCGGAGCGCTGTGACAGACAGTGCAGGGTCCGTATTCAAGCGAGAGTACTCGGCTTTGGCCTAGTGTTTTCCTGCAGTAACTGCTGGCGCTTTTTTAAAAAATACGGACCCCCCCCCCCCCCCCCGTCTACTTTTCTCTCCCCCCTGTCCCCCCTCTCCCATGTCTCTGTGTATTGGTTGACACAGTGATATTGTCTTATTAACAGCACATAATGAGTGATGAGTTTGGTGTGTAAAAAAAGTGCTCTTCAACACCGCTATAAAACACCAATGTCACGACATGACAGTCTTTTTTCTTTTTGCCTTTTTTTTTCTTTTTTCCTTTTTATTTGGTGAGTGGGTACTGTTTTACTGTCACCCGGGCAGTGGCAGGAAGGCATAGAAGGCGCCAGATAATTGCATAAATTGCTAATTCGAGTTGATGAAATTAGCGCTGGTTTTCACTCGTTTACGAAAGGACAATTGGCCTTGCAAAAAAAAAAAATATGATAATAATAAAAAAGAAACAATAAAAAAATAAATAAATGACTAAGCTATACTCTTGATAAGCGTTTATGGAATGAGTTGCCATTCTAAGTATTTTATGGTCTTTTTTTCCGCAAGCAGTTGAACACATTTGGATGCATAAACGAGCAGTGTATTATTATCAGTGACAGTTTCAACTTGTGTTTTCGGCGCCTACTCTTCTTTTTATTGAAATGTGAATCACCCATCTTTTTTTTTTCAACTAGTTCTGCGCGAGGATCCTCTGCTACCGGGCGGGAAGTGGAGGCGGGGGGGGGGGGGGGGGGGGAGTGGGGGAGGTGGTAATAAAATGAAATGATAGAAAGATGTTTTTATACTTGAATTGTAATACTTGTTGGTTTTTTGGGTTATTTCCAAACCAAACTTCGCAGGATTTGCAGTTGGTCCTGTTGTATGGGGAGGGAGGAGGGGGTGACATGGGGACAGGGTGGGGGGTGGGGGGGGGTGGAGAAGATGACAGAAGGAGAAGGTGGCGTGCGCAGAACAGGTATCATAGCAGCCTGGTATAGGAATATACTTCTTTTTCCCTGATACCATCCTATTATAAATTAAAATAATATTGTTATATCCGTTTCTTTGAGACTATACTCTTCTTCCGGGTTATACGTTTCGCTGAAGATTTAGAAACAGGTCAAATAGAGAATTTTTCTTTTTCACAGACATTTGCTGATTTAGCACAAGAGCCCGGAGAAGATTCTATCCTCGTCTCATGCCCAGAATCCATGGTAAGCCTGGATTGTAATAAATTCTAAGCTATATGTATGTTTTAAATAATAATGATAATAATAATAATAATAATTATGATGATAATGATGACGATGGCGAACATGATAATGATGATGATGATGAGGGGGAGGAGGAGGATGGGAGTGATGATGATGATGATGATAATAATCATGATAATGATGATGATAATGATAATGATGATGGTGATGCTGATGATGATGATGATGATGATGATGATGATGATGATGATGATGATGATGAAGAAGAAGAGGATGATGATAATTGATGATGGTGATGGTGATGACGATGATGATGACGATGATGGTGATGATGATGGTGATGATGATGATGATGATGATGATGATGATGATGATGATGATGATGATGATGATGATGATGATGATGATGATGATGATGATGATGATGATGATGATGATGATGATGATGATGATGGTGGTGGTGATGGTGATGGTGATGGTGATGTGATGATGATTTGTGTTTTAAAGGTACAATTTTGGTCCTGCCTGAACGAGAGCGCTGCTATGGACGGTAAGTAGTTCTATACTTATAAAATGAATTGTAATTATGAAATTATCTTCTCATCAATGACTGCCGCTCCCCTTAATACGGATTCGAAATGACTGATAAATCATCAATAAGAATATCGAATATTATCTTTTTTTAAATGGGTTCGAACCCGTGACACTTGCTATTGAAAGACAACAATGCCATGCACATACAATAAGTAGCTTGTGACCGCTGAAGAGAATAATAACAAACGTGAAAGAATGGCGTTGCTTGGCAGGTTATAACAATTTTGCAACTGAATGAGAAATCGTACTTATTCTTGCGTACGGTCCAAGAGCCCTAAAGGCAAAAAAAAAAAAAAAAAAAAAAGCGTCGACGCACATGACCCCGGAATGGCTCTCTGAATTATCTTGTGCCAAATAAATATACAACGATAAAAGGCTAATCTTTTTTAAAACAACTGTCATTTATGAAAAACGGGTTCTTAAATTAAAAGCAGTATTCTTTAAAAAATAACTTTATGCAACAGTTTTATTATAGAAAAGAGCATACTTTCATGAGTGTTGTGTTTATGTGGAAATGGAATTAACAATATGGCCGAGAGGGATACATATATATAACTCGTGAAAAAACCTAAACGATGTGAAATAAAAGGTCGCCCAGCTTCAAGGTTTACCGTTATAATGTATTACACATGCAGAAAAAAAAATAGATGACTAAATTCATACTTATTTCGGTGTAATAACTGATGACTGTATTTAATTATTCAAATGCTTGTCAAAGTGACGTTGCTACTAAATCGATCAACGGTCTTCTTTTTAAAAATACATTTGTGGTCCACTGATCTGACAAAAGTCAGATGTGTATTAGTTTTCTGTTTTTGATTATTAATTTTTGTTTAATAATGTTTATTAATTTTTAGCCTTGTATTAAAGATGCCCATTTGTATAGATACACCGTACTTATAATGATGACGGAGATAGGCCACTGGTTCAGACTCAGTAAGAGAATATCTCTTGGCTGGATTTTAGTCATAAGTCATTTAGTCACTAGATTTTAGTCGTTTACCTGCTTGAAATAATACAAAGTGTTTGACAATATAACTTATTAACTTAAGGTTTCTAAATGTAAAAATATTAGAACCGGTGTAATGAAACGTTTTTACCCCCAAACAAATCGACCCCCGGTCGATTTGTTTTAAAACAAACAGACCCCCCGGTCGATTTGTTTTGGGAAAACCCGCCATAACAAACAGACCTCTCCCATAATAAAATGACCCCCTCCAAATAATCATGTTTAAGTATAAAATGGAAGTAAAAAAGGTGCATGTGGTTTTTAAATACTATTTTAAACAATTTCTACCTTTTGATGTAGAAAATTATTATTTTGAGCCTTTGAAATGCCATTATTGAGCTTTGACAGATTTTTTGGTGACTGTATGTTAGTGGTGTTGGAAGTGTTTTCGTGTTTGAAAATGTAGATGTTAGATGCTAGATAAATTGTTATTCCTGGAAATAGTTTTTATTTCAATTAAAGAAACTAATAAGGTGGCCAAATATGGAAAGAAATAAAGAAATCAACAAAAAAATAAGGGGGTTAAAGCATTTCAGAGAGGATCTGTTTGTTTTAAAACAAATCGACCGGGGGGTCTGTTTGTTTTAAAACAAATCGACCGGGGGGTCTGTTTGTTTTAAAACAAATCGACCGGTTGATCCATTTATTTTGGGGATCAAAACGTTTCCTTACACCAGATTGCTTATTTATTACAATAATTCTGTTTATCCGGCCACCATATTTGAATCATAATTTTGTACGCAGTAAGAATGGGACAAACTCGGCATTAAAGTATTTATAAAACAGACTATAATAATATATAAGTCTGAGACACATCAACACATTTGCTGATGAAATACAAGGAGTGAGACATGGAAATGAGATGAGCTACGGTGTGAAACATGGCATATTGAGTACTTTATCTGTTAATAACTATACTTAGTATTTTCTAACTTGTTTTCCACTATAAATCTTAGTTATTAAAAACATACTTAGAAAGGCGAAATGAGAGCCTCGTGGTTAACGAATGCCCCTCCCCCCCCCCCCCCCGCCCCCGCCCCACCTCCGCACACGTACACAAAATCCACATAGAATATCCACGAGTATTGGAAATATAAACATATATCACACCCCCTTAAAACTCCTACTCAGTCGATTAAAAAAGGTTCTCCATCCTCAAACCAAAAACTACTCTCTAAACTTCAGTTTTCAACTTTTTGTTGTAATTAAGACAAACACAATGAAAGATTTAGGTGTTGTTTTTACTCAGATCCTGTTTTGTTAGAGAACGCCTGTATTTTTAAACAGGCAAGTTCTGAAAACTTCAAAGAAGCTCTAAAAGGCCTTATGTTTCTTTACTTTTTAATGGTCTTGATAACATCACAACAAAATTATAGAGCATAGTCGTACCTCGCGATTACGGACAGAATCGAACAACCAATCAAAACGGTCCTAATTTAGAGATGGTGTTATCATTTAGAGATCCTTTTATGGCAAGAGTGGACGGCGATGGATGTACAAGAGGTGGCTCTTACGTTGAGGCGGTCTTATTAACAAGTCCTACTGTACAAAAATTGAGGCTTGAACAACTGGTATGCCCAGTGACCGTTGTTTGAGAGTACAGGTGAGCGTCATGGTCCGACTTGTGCGGGTACCAGTGGCTCGTGGCCCACTTCCCATCACGAAGACATGACGTCATTTTTTTCGATGGTACTCAGGATCGGGATTGAGATGATTGCAATTCAGCAACCTGTTCGAGACTCGCTATGATGGCATGCATAGTAACAAGCCATCATCGATTCTTGATGGTTTAGGAGCTTGACGCAACAGCTATGTACAGTTTGATGTACAATTTATGGCTATAAATATAGATTCTTTGTGCGTAATTCTGTTGAAATTACGCACAACCCTTCAATAGTCAGTTTGCAGGGACAATCGGGATAGAACCGTTGTTCTACAGAATTTAATTGAGAATTCATCCTCAAGGTGGCGGTATTCTAGGGAAACTGACGTCACAGGGCCGCGTCGTTTGTGACGTTTCACTACTGATTTGCCAGCACAAGCGCCATGTATTTTCATAGGAGGTGGTCCCAGCAAAAAAACTGACTATTGAAGGGTAAAGGTGAAACAAGAAGATAATCCATCACACAGTTCCACTGTTGGGTTACCTATAACAAGACGTGTTGCTCAGCGGAATGAAGTTTTTGAGGATTTTAACAGTTTTCATGGCACAATATGGATGTTTGAGAAACAGCGCGAACAAAATGCGCATGCTCTGAAGTGTCTAACATGCATCAGTTATGTTTGCCTTTATCAGCCAGGCCCTTATCTTAGGACGTCCAAGAGCGTCAGATTCATGTGTGAGATTTTTTTGTCTGACGACGAAAGCTGCTGTTATTTAGAACGAAGGGAAATGATAACCCGTGCACAACCTAAAAAGTTACAAACCAATGGTAAATGTTTGATTTAATATCACAAAGTTTTTTTCATTCATATACTTCCCAGCGGCGGATCCAAGGGGGAAGAACTCAGGGGTTACAACCCCCTCCCCCTCCCCCTCCCCCTCCCCCTCCCCCCTCAAATTTTAAAAAACTTGGACCATCAAACTTCGTGTTTTCCGAAAAATTTTACTAATAAACTCACTGCTTCTGTTGATCTTTGTTTAAGCTGAACAAATAAACCTGTCTTAAAGGTGTCCTGCATTCTGGAGCTGTGTGTGAGGAAGCTCCAGGCTGGATGAGAGTTCTTATAATGCACTCGTAACGATGCGAGTGGCGTAGGTGTGCGCTCGTACAAAATACGTCCTGCAACGCGGGCAAAGTGATCACCAATTCGAGTTTAGAACTGGGGAAAATTAGAAGGCCCAACAGTCCAGAAGTTAATGGAAATATTGATGCGGCATTTAGAAGTGATTGTTTCTGTAACCATCCAATGTTACACTCGCTGATGTTCATTTCAAACTGTAGGAAAGTCATCTGGGGTGGGGGCGGGGTGGATGACGGTGGGAAGGGGGTTGATTGGGGAAAGGAAATGCCCAGCTACCATTAATATTTATTCCAACCTCGGATCCTTTCATGGGAGTGCGTCCTCAGTTTCGCATTACGCGAACATGTGTGAAATTTTCACATGATGGTGGCGTAGTTTTTTGTTGGCCTTTTGGCCTTTTTTTTTATTGTTTAAAAAATGTCAATTGTTTTAGATATTAATTGACACAGAAGTACACTTAAATCGATAGGATAAGGAAGTGCTGTATTTGCTATGTGCAGAGATATTGTAGTGCGGGTAAGCATTGATGGTGTGAGTGATCGCAGAGGGGGTTGGGAGCGGGTGGGGAAGGGGACAGTCTTGGTAGCCTGTGTTAGCCCCGGGGGGTAGTCATTGATGGCGTGTGTCAGCACGGGGGGAGGGGCGCGGGGCAGTCGTTAATGGTGTGGGTGAGCACGGGGGGGGGGGCAGTCATTGATTGGGTAGGTAAGCCCGGGGGGCAAATCATTGATAGTGTGGTTAAGCGCGGGTGGTGGGGGGGGGGGGGGCTGATGGCGGCAGTCATTGATTATGTGGGTGAGCACTGGGGGCAGTCATTGATGATGTGGGTAAGCACGGGTGGCAGTCATTGATGGTGTGGGTAAACACCGGGGGGGGGGCAATCATTGAATGTGTGGATTAGCACGGGGGGGGGGCAGTCATTGATGGTGTGGGTAAACACCGGGGGTAGTCTTTGATTCTTTGGGTAAGCATAGGGAGGACATTAACTGTACAGCCGAGCCCGAGTGACGTCACTGACTTTGTGGGTGCGCAGGCATGCAGCAAGTGTGAGTGTGGTCATTGAATATTTATGTAAACACGAAGGTGTTCAATAATGGCAGGCATGGCGTAAGTGCAGGTGCAAGTGCCGTCGTAATGGGCGCAAGAATGGGTGCAAACGGGTGCAGTTGATCATGCGTTTTGCCTTACAAAACAGAAAGAAGACCTGTTAGATGCAGTCTTTTATTTGCTGCTTAAGCTGCTATTGCTTTTTTATCATTATTCATTTTCGATTACTTTTTTTCTGGGAGTTGATTGAAATGATGTTCCTGGTTCTAAAGACCTGAAGTAAATACCAACAAGGGAATGCTCGTGTATGTTTACATATAATTTGAGCAATAAACACTCACTGAGTGAAGTATGTTTCTTTTCTATCGACTCTCGACCCGAGTTGGGCGTATCATAATATTGTGATACCCTTCGTCCAATCAAAACACTCCACGTCATGGACTTCAACGAAGAACGTTTTAACTACTTCCGGTAGTGCTGTGGAAGTCCGAAACAATTTTGGAATTTACTCACCATATTTTGCAAACTAAATTTAAAAAAAGAATTTCACAGATAAAATTTTTTTATCTTACTTGACTGACACTGCTTCTTACACGATTTAAGAGTTAAATTAATTAATTTCTTTATTCAATTTGAGCATTCAAACCCCATATTCGAAATATTCCATGCTGGATGATATTAGAGAATGGTTGTATGAAATGATAATCTTCTATGTCTTTTTAAAATACGTAGGAAGCATCGTCGAATAGATGTTAAGTATTTTTAAATATAGATATTGCATCGATTTTATTTAACAAGCAGGCAACAACCAAAAGGGGGTTGTTTGTAACTTTATGACTGTGACGTCATATTTTCGCCTTATCACTCACCGGAAGTCTGAGAAAGCCAATTAAAATATTACGATGTGAGCTACAACCGAGTTTTTCTCCCACCAAAATAGCACATAAATACTACTGCCGTATGGGCCGGGATGGAGGGGGTGAGATGACCATTGAGGTCAGGCTTATTTTACCCTTAAAAGTGGTCGTGGTACCCTGGCCACTTTGGTTTCCAGTTGCTGTATTCACAAAAGTTAACTGTAGAGTTAACTGATTCCGTTAACTGCTCAGTTGACATCCAAACAGCTGAAATTGAATCGATAAATTTAGTTAAATAGTTAACGATAAAAATTCCACCTAAAATTGTTTGCATGATACAGCCAGGTTAACCGATTTTTTGTTTCTAGGAGTACAGTTAACTGCACAGTTAACTTTTGTGAGTATGGCTACAGACGCCTGTATAATATTCGCCAGAATTCCAAAAGCGATTAGGGGAATATTGGGAACGAGGTATTTTGGAAGTAGTTTCCAAATATAGGCCCAAAAACATGGCAAATTAGACTTCTTAAGCAACCCACAAAACTACTACAGAGGTTCTGATTACAGTTCCCCATTCTTATCTAGGTGAAAAAGTGTGCGATTACAAGCTAAATGTGCTGCTAATGGGCTGAAAAGAACCATCAAGACTCCGTGACGTCACGTGAACACAAACAACCTGCCGTCATGACTCGTTAGTGCATCCATGGCTGAGTACGAACATGTGATATTATTCATAACATAAAAAACAACTCATGCACACACTCAGTGATTTGAGAACACACCGTTCTGTTCATTAAATTGATTTAAGATGTGTTTTAATACGCTCTTATCAGATGTTTTACGGTAGCTACCAACCGCCAGATTAGTTGTCAACTTTTTCCCCTTACATATGTTCAATAATGTTTTTTTTTTTCAAAAGCCTAGAGTTCATAAGGTTTAATAGAGTTTTTCCAATAATTAATATGCAAATGAAAGATCCTTCGAACTTTAAATGCCGATAATTGACACAAAAACATGTTTAGCTTTTAAAAGAAATATCTGAAGAAACCTTATAACTTTTTGGTTCAACATGAAAAGCGAAGTTTATGGCGGGACTTTTTGGCGTTATGATCCAGGTTTTGGCGTTAAGATCCAGGTTTGCCTTAATTGCTCATTTAAGGTAGAAAATGGTGCCTCATTTTGAAAACGAGAATGTAACTCAAAGCCTTGACAGGTATAAAATATCGTGCTGGGAAAGAAAAAAAATCGCCGTGTTTTGTAAACAAGGCTTTTTTAAAACCCATTAAAGCATGACACCTGTGTTGCAAGTAATTAACTAAGGGAGTATTGGTTTTCATATCCTTGGCGAGGTTAATGTGATTTGAAGAGGGAAACTTCTTCAAGGCAGCTGGTAAAGAGCAGTCCATTCGGTGCAATGCAAACAGCAGTTCAGCTTAGGAATACATAGTCTTAAGGAATTAAGAAACCCAATAATTTTTCCCCTAAAAAATTGAAATTTTCGGGATGTTTCTCAATGGTTCCGTTGACATTGAGTCAATTCAAGTTTAGTTTAACGTCACACACCAAACAGCAGGGTCATGTTTTGGTAACTAGGCAACAAGATTGCGTCTAGTTCTTAAAGTAGCTGGCAAGATAATCCTTCGAAAGTCGAAGATCTAGTGGTTTCATTATTTCAAAGCTTCGCACTTTAACATAGCTATTTGCAGCAATCGTATTTCCATCAAACAGGTATGTAGACCTGATATTTCGTGGCTCTCACATCCAGGATAACATACTTCTTTTCTTTTTTCTTTTTTTCTTTTTTTTTTTCTTCTCGCTCGCTTACACTTGAGATATATTACAAGTGGGGCCATCAATTTGACTTTTACACGATATTGTTAAAGAAGTGAGTAGATTAGCACGTAAATTACGTCTCACATATTTACCAGGCGTTAAATGTTGTTGTATTTTTATCCCTTGCTGTTAAACGCTTGTTTTTCAGAGGCTGCGTGGCAGGGGGTGGGAGAGGACAGGAGGGGGAGGGGACAGGACGGAGGGAGTGTGTTGTCTCTGAATGGGCCCCATCACTGTGACAGAACCAAGTCGCAAACTTGTTCTGATGTGGAAGTGCAAGGGACCGAGTTGTGGTATAAATGGAAAGAAATAAGGGCTGGGGAAGTTGGGCGGGGGGGGGGGGGGTAGGGGTAGGGGGTAAGGCGGGGGAGGGAGGTAGGGGGCTATATTCGATGCCATAGAAACACATTCATCTGACAACCCTTATGTATCCAAGATAAAAGATAACTAAAAAATAAATAACTGAGGAGGGAACTAGGTTTAGCTGGGACGCGTTTATATTAATAACATATAAGACAAAACGAGGTGGGGATGGGGGAGCTGTGCTCTCGATGCGCGTTCCGTTCCCCGGGATACGTCATTTTCCGCCCCGAGTTGACGATACCCTGTTGTATCTGAATAGGACCATGAATTTATTCACCTTATCACTTAACCCATATGAAACCTGTATCAGTTTATGATTCGACGCACTGCCCGAAGAAGCATGCTAGTTTATCGTGGAATTTTACGCCCAGTAAAAATAGAAATCTTTTCTATGGTTAGGTGCCTAATCTCTGACACGGGTCGTGATAAAATGAAATAAACTTGATTCAGTAAATTCTCACTCGGTATCAGAGAGCAACTCACTCGCCTACATGTCAGGAGAGGAAAAAAAAAGAGAGAGAAAGATTTTAGGAAATTTGGCGTCAGATCACAATTATGAGACAAAACTAGACAGATAAATACAGAGAAATGACGAAACAATTAGCTACTACAATGATGCAGTGTAATGTTTTATTACTGCCGGTAAAACATGGAAAGTTTATACTGTGATAACATAATGTTTGCTTGTAAATTGAAACATTTAAATTGAGGAAGCGTTTAAGCTTTTTTTTTTTTAGCTCTAGTTTGAAAAGTTGGATAACTCGATTTGAAGAATCTCGTTAGCAAAACCGATAGATGCTATACACGAATGACGTCTGGCAAAATGTAAAAAAAAAAAAAAAACGACGTAAAGAAAAAAAGGAAAAAAAAGAAGCGGAAGGAATAGATGGAAACATGGCAGACGGCAGAAGGAAGGAACCGCCGTTATGGCTGCATTTTGCTGTTGTTTTGATAGCGCTGGATTTACTCTTTTTTAATGGAATACAAACAGGTTTATTTCTTCACGCAATCACACGCTGATAAACTAAGTGTAACATTTCGCTTAGCATTGTATTTCTTAGGTAATGAATTTTGTGTGTGTCTGTTTTTTTCGGTTTTTTTTTTTGGAAATGTAAATCCAGTTTGATGAAGTCAGTTTGTTTCTCCCACTGTGCCTGACAACCGTCTTATTTTACCTTCGGGGAGCTCTGCTAATTCAAAGGGAGGGAGGTTGGAGGCCGTACGAATACTCCTCAAGTAATTAGCGCCGCAAAACTCAAACACGAGTTTTACGCCAAACTGAGTTAACCTCTGTTTTTGTTTCGCTCGGGGATGGTGGTGAGGGGGGGGGGGGGGGAGGTGGGGGGAAGGAAGGGGGAGGGCTACTTTTATTGCCTACTGTATAGATGCTGAAGTACCCACACTGCATCAGCAGACGACATCTATCGACTAAATTTTGTTGTTTACTTCTGTTCAAATATCATGTTGAAATCTAATTTATTTTAAATACTATTTCTTCACACTGTCTGATCAAGCTATATTTTTATTCTGAAAATATTCTTTGAATGTGCAAATTCACAATCCTAACACCCCCACCCCCCTCCCCCCAAAAAGAAAGCAGAGAATCCAACAACACATGTGCATCCCTTATTGTAAATTCAAATATACATAAAAATACAACAGTTCTGCAATCTTAATTTGCGTGAGAGCGTGTCATTGGAAACTATTTGGTGAGATATTTGAGTGAATTTTAAACCTTTCTAATTATAATATGTCAAGATGATAGAAAAATGCTTTGTTAAGAAAGCCACAAATCCAAGCATAATTCACGATACAAGGGGTGTCTATTTTTGGCGTTTAAAAGGAAAAAAGGGGGTGGCTAATTCTCAAGAAGCGTCATTTACAAAGCTTGGGGTCTGTAAGACCTCCGAAACCCAAATCTAATGTTTAACGGATTTTAAAAGTTTTAGTCAAGAACAAAGAACTCATGGTTCACAGCAAAGAAAAATGTTGAATAAATCTAAGAAAATTAAATAAGTTATTGTCAGTTGTATGGGTTCATCTCGATTCTAGCAAATATCGTTAATAGATTCTCTCAAACAGGACAATATTTGACAAACACTTGTGAGCTCTCCAAAACGCACCGTTAATCCATCGCTCATGTTACCATTTCTCCTTAATAATCCACATAGCTCTGCTTTAACGGCAACAATTATATGAAAAAAAAACGCCTCGAACAAAATTCATCCGGGGGGGAGGGGGGTGGAATATGTCGTAGTGAAAGGTGGGCGGGTTTATTTCGGTGCGTTAGTAGTAGAGGGTGGGGTGGGGGGAGTGGGAGGGAGAGGTATAGGTCGCTTATTTATCCTCAACTCGTCGCTTTGTATACACTATGTATTGTATTTCATAATTATTTTTTACATTGCATGCTTTTTCATAGTTTCACTCTTTGTAATGGAGAAAAGAATATAAATATACATTGATGGGAATCGTGGGATTGGACCACCCCACAAATGGGACCTCCCACATATGGGACTACCCTACAGATTGGACTATTCCGCAGATGGGACCAGCCCACAGATGGAACCACCACACAGATGGGACCATCCCAGCCCACAAATGGAACCACCTCACAAACAGAAATGGTACTCGCTTTCTAAGCGCCTTTCGTCATGAAGCATCCAGCAAACATGCCCCCTCCCCCATCTCCCTGGAAAAGGGACAACTTTAGTTCTGTCATACGGATTGCCCTATATCCGTTATTCCACTGTATAATGACACTGTATAAAGACACATGCGTTGTTGTTCAATGCAAACAGATAAAAAGATTACATAAAATCCACATATTCAGCTGTCATTGAAAGCCATGGAAAGTGTATGCTAAATTCTCCAAGATATTTTAAATATCAAAATCCCGGAAACGTCATTTTTCTTTATTAAACCACAGCAATGCATAATATTTCATTGCATTCATCTTAAGTCCCTCGTTATCCCCAATATTAGTGTCCCACCAAAACACGATCATCTCCCTTCAATGGTTATATTATCAACGGGCAATGCATGGGGTTAAATCAACTGAAATAAATGATTCTCATATTTCCCCTAGTCTTAAGAACCAACAACCCACTAAAAGTTAATTTATAACATCAGCGCATGCAAAAAAGAGGGAAATAAAAAAATGAACAAATTTTCACTTTAAAATTCAATTCGCTTGTGGAATATTTTTTGATTTGAGTACGGCCTGTTAATTTTTATTGCGTGTTACGCCTCTAGTGTTATCAATAATACAGTTTGGAATGTAATCACATGCTTGAAAATGAATTAAAAAGAAAAACTTTCACATTATTTCTGTTGTGTTTGTAGGCTGGATAATTTTCCCTTGGTGAATGTTAGTTGCAGGTTTTTTTACTTGACAGGTTTCGTTTTTACGTCACTACACACTTTAATTATGAAATTTGCTAAATTTTTCATAAATTAAAATGAAAACATCTGCGCAAATAAAATTAAATCAAAGGAAATGAGCTTTTGAAGAGTCAGTTGTTTGTGTGTGTGTGTGTGTGTGTGTGTGTGTGTGTGTGTGTGTGTGTGTGTGTGTGTGTGTGTGTGTGTGTTTTGATGGAGAGGGGGACAAAATAACTCCTCAGAACAGCTCATTGCCATATTCACGTGATTATGACTCAATGGGATTACTGAGGGTTGTCGAGAATCTTTGCACCAAATTTTAAGTGGATGTTTTGAAAAGCAAATTTAAAAACCGTCTATGATCAAAATGGTAGAACTTTATCTTTAAAGAATTTTGTCCACATATAGAAGCCATTTATTATTGTGGGCGTGAGCCACCGTTGATAAATACAACATATTTGTGAATAATTAACGGACTTATTGACTTATTTTGAGTCAACATAAGTATTATTGACCAGAAAGAAATGTTGGCCTTTAGGTCAACATTTTCACAAGGTGCTAATAATGTCTTGATATTGACTCGAAATAAGTCAACATATGCTTTGACACAACTGAACCAACGTTCTGACTGCAGACAACTGCAACATTTTTCGATCTTTGAGTCTCAACATAGGAAAATTATTGATATGGGCATCAACCAATCAGATTACAAGATTTATCAGAGTCAAAAACAATCGTAAAAATTTAACTTATGACCTTGTGGGTTTGCTGACACAATAATTAATTAATTAATAATAAATAAATAAATAAATAATAAATAAATAAATATTCCGTTTCACGAGAGCACTTTGATGCTCTGCTTTCGGTCGGTTTAAACCACTGCAATTTTTTTCGTATTCCCTGAAACCAGGGACTGTACAAACCCGGGGCCAGCTGCAACATAGCATTTGTTGTGATCCACTTGGAAGTTTATTACGCAAAATGTTTCTTTTTTCGTGTTTGTAAAAGAAAACCGCCACTGGTAGCCTTTATCCGGTAATGTGTGTCTATAAACGGTACTGAAAGCGATGTGTGCAACTTCGTATCAGTCTTGGTCAAGTTCTGTAAACAGCCCCGGGTGGGGGGGGGGGGGGAGGGGGGGAGAAAACACCTCCCAATTTTTTCTCCTTGTTTGTGGAAGGAACAATGCCATACTGAGGTATAAATATAGGAAGGAATCTTATTTAGCTCTCGAACTTTAAAATATTGATGAGCTTTTGCTGAAAACGTAAAAGGCATAATGTAATGATTTGGGTGTTAAAATGGATAATCAACGCTTCTGTTTCATGTTGAATAAAAATTAAAATCACGTAAATATTGAGTCGAAGAATTCGTATCCGAAATAGACACGTCACCAGTATTAAAACAAGTGTTTTCAAATTAAATACTTGCGATTGGCCATTTTTTGGACCATCTTTTTGGCGGTAACGAAAACTAGTTATTTTGGCGAATATATAAAATAGTAAACAACCCTTTACACTTATATATAGCACCACCACCCCTGCATTCTTGAAAAAAAAAATACTGGATCCCTGCATGTTATACGAGAAAACCACACAAAATAAATACGGTGTGTTCGATCGCTAGTCAATGCCAATAAAATAGAACAATAGAAATTCGCCAAAAAAATATACTGTATATAAACAAATAGAAACCGAACCTTGCTGTAACAGGGGATGCGAGTCGTCCCACTGAGTGTGGATTAAGAAACCTTTCAACATTCTCTAACCATGCCTGACAGGGCATGTAAGGTTTAAGATTTGTTAGAGAGTGAGAGAGCGAGACTGGATGAGGGAGAGAGAGAGAGAGAGAAAAAAAACTGCTATAGTGCTCTAACCGGTGTTGTCTATGTCAACTCAACGCAAAGGCCTGCAAAAGGTGTCTTGCTTATTTGCTGGAATACAACAGAACTTGTTTGGTATGTAAACGCCGCACAGGAGATAGTCTATTGTCTTTGAGTCAAAGATTCTCACAGCAAAAGAAAAAAAAAGAAAAAAAAAGTAAGATGGGTGTTTTTTTTTTTTAATAAGAGTAGAATAAAGAACGACGGATTAACCTTTTATAGATAACAGTGCCTTGTTCATCATCGCTGGTGGAGGTCTCGTGCTATTTGTATACAAGCTTCAAGTTCGATTTCTTGAATGAAATAGTAGTACTTTCACAGGCGCGATAAAAGTATTTATTTTGTATAAAATACAAAGGTCTTAGGTGAAATTATGCTCTTAGGATGATATATGGATATGTGTATTAACTTTTTACACATTAAAAAACCCCGTAACAATCAATGAAATTGAGGGTCGGCAAGCACAGAATTTAGTTATTGCAAATGCCACCAGACAATTATGCGACACTGTTGAATAAAGAGGGTGGATTGCTTCTCCCAAGGATATCTCCACCTCTGTGAGATTTCAGAGCAAAAGTGGACAACTATTTGCGAAAAAAACTGTGGTGATGAAAAACACGTATTTTCAAACGCAACCAAAGATCTGGCTTGCTTGGACTTATTTTTCAATTTGATATTAAGTGAAATAACATTAATCTGGCGTCACCATGCACTGATGACGTTTTAGCTGATAGCAATGGGAATAAAAATGCGAAAACTGAATTCTACATCTTTTAAGGGCTTGTTATCGCAGCGGTTTCTGTAAAAACATAAATTCTCCAGCCCTAAACATCAGCGATAGAATTTTATTGCTGTGTGAATTGATACGAAACTCATAACGTGTGGATTGATTAACTCAAACAACCAATCAGAACCAATTAAAAGTGCTGAACCAGAAAAAAAAAAAAAGGAGAGAGAGAGAGAGAGTTATGAATAGTGCGAGGTGTTAAAAACCAGTATACCAGTGGGGCTCGATGACAGGTGGATACACGCGTCGAATAAACTCGATTAAAAACTGTTATGCTACAAAGTATTCTTTAAACGTTGTGGAAAACCATTTACAGAATTTAAATGTCTCTGATGCTTAGAATTTTTATGATTGTTTTTTTTTTTCATATGTTGCTGTAAATTTTACCGCACTACCAATAAATATGATTTCATTTTAATTGCAATCTATGGATAAATGTAGTGATTGCATTTCAACCTATGGAGTCTGTGACAAAAATTTAGTAACGAACCCGGAGAAAGGATAAAAATTTTAACAAAAGCAAACTGTGACAGAAATAGAAAACAAAACATGCCGCCCTATTGTGCGTTGTTCATGCGGATGGGACTGTTGTGTGTTGTCATAGAGACGGGTCTGGCGGCGCAGTGGGCGGGTCGGCGCTGCTGTACGCACGCGTGGTCAAGGGAGTGCAGAAACTCGTGCCAGAGTGCCAGGGTAAGTCACGTGATCTCTGTCTGTGTGTGTATGTGTGTGTGTGTTGGTGGGGGAGGGTATGGTGGTGGCCGTTTACTGATCGCAGAGGGGGGAGGGGGGTAGAGTATGGGCATGGGCTGAGATGGGGGCGGGGAGGTGGTAAGAGGGGAGCACGGGGCATATACTAGTACCAGGACACCAAACCACGTCGCGCGGTCAAGGGGAGGGGGGGGGGTACCAATGAAAGGGTTTTGGTGTGGGTGGGCAAGCCGCGTGTTCAGGGGTAGGGGACAGGTAACAGTAGCAGAGCACCAGGCCAAGCAAAGGGATGGGGACCAGCCTCAGAGCACCAGGCCAAGCAAAGGGATGGGTACCAGCCTGAGAGCACCAGGCCAAGCAAAGGGATGGGGACCAGCCTCAGAGCACCAGGTCAAGCAAAGG
The DNA here is from genome assembly GCA_949752745.1 of Protula sp. h YS-2021. Taxonomy (NCBI): domain Eukaryota; kingdom Metazoa; phylum Annelida; class Polychaeta; order Sabellida; family Serpulidae; genus Protula; species Protula sp. h YS-2021. Next base: position 10,839,462 of record OX457030.1, on the reverse strand, counting down.
AGCCGGTGTAACAGGCTATCTTACCCCCCCCCCTTGTACAGCTTCCTCTGGGGGGGGGGGGGGAGCTGTATTAGCTTCAACCCTCCAGTATATTTACCCCCCCCCCCTACTAACCTTTTTGCGTGTAAATGCATCTTTATAGCATTTATTCATGTAGATAAATGTACTCAGAGCAACAGGCCAAGCAAAGGGGCGGGCACTAGCCTCAGAGCACTAGGTCAAACAAAGGGGCGTGTACTAGCCTCAGAGCACTGGGTCAAGCAAAGGGGCGGGCACTAGCCTCAGAGCACTGGGTCAAGCAAAGGGGCGGGCACTAGCCTCAGAGCACCAGGCCAAGCAAAGGGGCGGGTACTAGCCTCAGAGCACCAGGCCAAGCAAAGCGGCGGGCACTAGCCTCAGAGCACTGGGTCAAGCAAAGGGGCGGGCACTAGCCTCAGAGCACCAGGCCAAGCAAAGGGGCGGGTACTAGCCTCTGAGCACCAGGCCAAGCAAAGCGGCGGGCACTAGCCTCAGAGCACCAGGTCAAGCAAAGCGGCGGGCACTAGCCTCAGAGCACCAGGTCAAGCAAAGCGGCGGGCACTAGCCTCAGAGCACCAGGCCAAGCAAAGCGGCGGGTACTAGCCTCTGAGCACTAGGTCAAGGAAAGGGGCGGGCACTACCCTCAGAACACCAGGCCAAGTGAAGGGCTGGACTCAGAACACCCGGGCTCGCATTCAATAACTTTGTTCAAACTCACACTCACGATAAGTTTGAAACTTAAGTTCCAAACTCACTTGGGAATTTGCTAAAAATATGAACTTCACATATGCCGCATAGAAAGCTCTGTTGAATGCATAACATTTTTACTTGTTTCTGATTGAGAGTGACTTCATTTTAAGGCACCTCCATACTGGTTCAAAGTGAGCTTGAATCTAGACTAATTCTGAGCTAAAGTTCATTTGTTGAATAAGCAAAGCCCATAATTGGTTTAACTTTTGAGTATGGGCTTGAGTTTGAATTTGACCCACGTTACTGGACACGAGCGTCGGGGTAAGTCACGTGTTGAGGGTGGCAGGAACACGTGCCAGAGCGTCAGAGTAAGTCACGTGGTTAGCGAGAGGCTAGGTACTAATGTGACAGCATCGAGAGGCATGTCGCGCGGCCCTAGTGGTGGGGTGTGGGGATGGGGGAAGGGGGAAGCGGGACGGCATTTTTTTACTGCAGTTTTACTGTTTATGCGTCCATTTAAAGTGTCGTCATATGGGCATATTGTTTATGAAGTGACTTGAGCAGCGTACGGTCACGTGACACGGCCGGGCATGCTGTTTGTTTATTTTCAGTAGGCGTCGTAAGCCTCGAAATCAGTGCGAAATCAGAGCAACAACGTAAAAAGACATTAGTAAGGTCGCACTAAAATGAGACAGCGACGCTGTTTTGGGACCGAGCAGGACTGGTACTGTCGATAGAGACGGGGGGGGGGGGGTGGGGGAGGGGGTGATCCTAGCACGCCACTCATATGGCTGCGAAAAAAGCAAACGATGTCTTGACGTACGTCACGTTTTTTCCTATGCTATTTCATGCGACAGACACAGCAGTCGATTTGTTTATTTGAATGAAAAATAAAGAATTACAAGCAGTCATTAAATGCTAATTTTAAATATAAACGTTTCCACGCCGGATTGCAAAACCACGGGATGCCTCTTTCACATTCACATTTGTACTTACTATCGTTAGCTGAAATTTTTGTAAAAAAATTTTAAAAAAAAATCAGTTGTCGATATCAGAAACTCAGTTGTTGAAATCATTAAATCACTTTTTGATATCATTAGTTCTTTTATTGTTTTGTTCCATCAAGAACTAAATTATTGACATAAAAATAAATTCTTTTTATATCAGCGAATTATTTTTGATGTAAAAATTGAATTACCGACATCATCAGTAAATATACTTGCACATATAAGAAAAAACTTCACTTTCCATTTTTGATACCAATGATGCTGAGACGAGAAAAGCATAAAAAAATTCGAATAAAAAAATATGATGCATAAATTTTAAAGTGAAAATGATTTACCTGAAAGTCCACAAAATGGACTGGAGATAATCTTTTTGGGGAAAGATTATAAATTCAACTTTAAATAAATTTAAATTCTCTTTGGGCAGAATACTAAAATTTACGCCCGAACCTTCAAGATTCGCATTTTCCGAAAAAAAATTGCTTAAATTGCTTTTAAAATAGCAGTTTCTAAGTTGATCATAGAAGTATGATACCACATATATGTTTTCAAACCATTAAACTATACTTTGTGATGGAAAACGAAACAAGAATTTTTGGCTAATGCCGAGATGCCGAAATTAAAAAAAAATCAAAGTTTGGCCCCGGCCATGTCTAAATTTTTCGAAAAAAAAAGACGGCCGACCGGTGTAACAGTATATCTTGCCCCCTGTACAGCTTCCTCCAAGGGGGGTGGGGGGATAGCTAGACTAGGCTATCTCCCCCTCCTGGTATCCCCCCCCCCCATCACATATTGGTATCACCCTCTGAAAGGAAGATTAAGTTAAACATACAAGAAAGCGCTTCTTGGATAATGTGGATGTTATTTATGATAATCTTAGCGATCGGGAGTATCCATCAGGGCTCTCCAAAATGCTTAAAGGGATATTAAGAGAAAAATATAGAACGTTCTGTCAAAGGATGCTTTTTTATATTTTGTTTGAATTATGTTGAATTTAGTCATAAAGTAGTTCAAGTTAGTTTTATACAGTTTAATTGAGTCCATTTATTCTCATGAACAAATATTATCAAATATATTTACACGCAACAAAGTTCGAGGGGGGGGGGGGCTAAATATACTGGAGGGGGGAAGATAGCTTAGTGTAGCTTCCCCGGGTTGGGGGGGAGGGGCTGTACAGGGGGGGTAAGATAGCCAGTTACACAGGCAGATGGCATTTAAAAAAATTGGGTTAAGAAACAGGATCAAAATGGCATAGAATATAACACAGTGCATAAAACAAAATGCATCCGAATAATAACTAGCCCGGCAAGTGGCACACTGGCTTTTGTCTGATTGACAGAGGTCTGCAACGTGATTGACAGAGGTCTGCAGCGTGATTGACAGAGCGCTGCAGTCGGCACTCTTAACTGCTTCTTCTCTTTCTATCATTGTTTTTTGTTTTTAAAAAGAGACCACTTAAGCACTGAAATATTTATTATAAACAATACTAAGTGGCGTCTCGTGTGGAAACGGGTACACAAAACAAAGAATCTGACAAATAGATTTCTGCTTGCATGTAATGCTTGAAAAAGCAAATGGCTGTTAATTGTAGACACTGATGGGTAAATCCATTCATCCGGCTGGGAAATAACCGGATTCTTTCAGTTTGACGTTTGTAACGCACGAGCATTTGCCTTACCGCCACCCGCTACCCGCCACCGCCATCCGCCACCGCAACCATCCCATGCCTCGAGACTACATAATTAAACTAAGACGTTTTCTTCCTTTATTAAAAACAAACCTACTAAGTTTTCTATCTAAAACTGCAATTTTAAACAGATGTTTTTTTTTTCAAGTTCCTCACATAAAAGACCGAACCTTACTACGATACAGGGACATATATATGAGAAGCCCGGGAGGGAGGAGGGAGGTGGAGAGGCACTCATGCATTGATTGGTTACCATGCGTGTCCGTGACCCTTTAAAAGACCCCTAAACGCGGAGTGCTGAGTTTACAATAGTACTCCCTTTTTTACTGAACGCGGAGTGTAGGAAACGCGGACTACCAAATGAAAATACTCATTTGGACCGTGTCGGGCCTCAACATTACCCACTTTCTCCGTGTTATTTTGGGACAAGCATGGTAACACATATGATACCCACCTCTGGGAAGGGCGGGGGAGGGGGGAGGGAGGGGGTTAGCGAGAAAGCTCAATCTAAGTAGGTATCAGCGTATTTAAAGGCGATTCCGTGGATCTGAATGACGGGAACAACTAGTAAATGTTTTATACGCAATTCACACATATAGATCTCAGCACAAATTGGAATCCACACGCCTCAACACATCCTCGCAAATAAATGGGTGCTTGATATCACACAGAATCCTGGTTTTTATTTTCATCAGAACCTTGACGTTAAGTGGGGAGGTGGTTAGCGAGGCTATCAGCTCACTGTTGACAGTTACACATGTCTGACGGTTACGGTCTGTTGGCCATGTCATTACGAGGTTACCATGGCAACGCTTGAATGACTTTAAGAGAGCACGGTGTCAGCAACTATAAAATCAGCTATTTAATAGGGAGAACCGGAACACCCCCTGTGTTACAAAATAATACAATGGACTGGATTCCAGAACTGTCTGATGTTTTTGTCCTTATTTTGGAAAATTAATTTAATTTGATTGAAATTGTTACATCATTTGGTGATGAATCTGGACAGAATTTTGTTGTAAGTACTTTACGACGACGATAACGACGATGATAGCGATGACGGTGAAGATGATGGTGCTGATTATGATGACGATGATGATGTTGTTGATGATGTTGCGGATGATGGTGATGATGATGGTGATGATGATGATGACGATGATGATGATGATTATGATGCGGATGATGATGATGATAGTGATGATGATGATGATGATGATGATGATGATGATGATGATGTAAATGATGAAGATGATGATGCGGATGATGATGATGATGATAGTGATGATGATGATGATGATGATGATGATGATGATGATGATGATGATGATGATGTAAATGATGAAGATGATGATGATGTAAATGATGAAGATGATGATGACAACGCAAAAATTTAGTAACAATCTCAAAATTCTTAAACAAATACCCTTGGGGGAGCACACACGGCGTGCCATAGAAATTGGACGGGAGCAGGGAATGCTGTTATTCAACTCTTGTTATTTCTTTCTCTTAATGTTATCACTTATTTTTTAAAACACGGCACTTGTCTTTTGTCAAAACATTGGTCCATAAATATGGTATTCGCTTTTTTACCCAGGAGCAAAAAACAAAAAACAACGAAAAAATGGGCTATTTTTTTTTCAACGGAAAGCCTCGTCGATGATCAAAATGGAAATCATTCATTAACATTGTCAAAATAGGTACTCGATCAGTCAGTGTTATTCTGCTCTCACGTTTGTTCGACGTCAAAACATATCGCTCACTGGTAGTTTATTTTGCTATCTCTGGAATGTGCGTGTTTAGGTTCAGGCTCTTGGGGGGAGCTCTACCTGTTGTTGAAGTTCATTGTATGTGTCACAAAAAAAAACAAAAACAAAAACAACCGTACAGTCAATTTACTGCATTGTTATTCTGCATACACTCGCTAGGTAGCGCTGTGTTGCGATGGCCACTCGCCAGATGGCACCACCGCTACCGTGGTTTTTTTTTTCTTTTCTCTGATTCGCTCAGCCAACAGTGTCTTGATAAAGGAACAAAGTTATATTTTGGACAGAAATAAGGGAAGAAATCCCTGGCGCTGTTTTCTTTTTTGGATGAATAATGTCTTACAGTTTGCAGTATTTGCACTGTTTGTTTTATTTTATATTTTTTTTTGTATTCGATTTTAGGTGAAATCTCGAGATGACTTGTCTGGCTGCAGACCCAGGGAAGATGCTACATTTTTTCAATGTGTGGAACGACATGAAAGTATGTACCTAATCTAGCTTCCTGTCACCTTTACCCTTCGAAGGATAAATACTATTTTTTTATATAAAACGTCTCCAATGTTTTGTACATATTTTATTGACTATACGTTAAAATCAGGATAAACAGTTTAATATTTAAAATAAAGACAGATGTCGGTTTTTGTTTATTTGTTTATTTTCTATTTTCTTTTTTCTTTTGCAGCGAAGGTGGAATGTTGTCGATCGGGATCCACTGTACAGTGCCGACACGCGTGCCACGCGATCTTCATCCAGGACAGTCATCCGTCCAGGGCCCAAAACGAGGCGCTACGGGATCACTGCAGCGATGACGTCATTTCCTGTGTCAATGACTATCTGCAGCAAATGCCAACCGAGAGTCCAACCGAACGTAAGTACTTGTACTTTTCGATGACGTCCGGCATATTATTAAAAAAAGCATTTTCTATGAAAAAAAAAAACACTCGCGTTAAAATCTCTCAAATAGTTGAATTGACTTGGTAAAAAATCCCAAGCAAACTCAATCTTTTGTATGGTTAATTTGAAATGTAAAAATTTATTATAAAATAGGTGAATTTAAAAAAAAAAAAAGAAGTGTTGAGGGTTTGAACATTTTTCGAAATGTTGTGGCACTGCACAAGGATTGTCCATAGATTCTAATTTCACAAGGATTGTTCATAGTTTCTAATTTTACAAGGGTTGTGGAATTAGATTCTAATTTCACAATAATTGTCCTTAGATTCTAATTTCACAAGGATTGTCCATGGATTCTAATTTCACAAGGATTGTCCATAGATTCTAATTTCACAAGGATTGTCCATAGATTCTAATTTCACAAGGATTGTCCATATATTCTAATTTTACAAGGATTGTGGAATTAGATTCTAATTTCACAAGGATTGTCCATAGATTCTAATTTCACGAGGATTGTCCATAGATTCTAATTTTACAAGGATTGTCCATAGATTCTAATTTCACAAGGATTGTCCATAGTTTCTAATTTTACAAGGGTTGTGGAATTAGATTCTAATTTCACAAGGATTGTCCATAGATTCTACTTTCACAAGTTTGTTTGTTGCACGAACTTTGAAAGGCACCTTGTCTACAGTACCCATAGCAACACCTCGTTTCTATGGTTTTCAGATTTGCCTTGTTGTGAGCGAACAAACAATCCGGTTTGTCGTAACAGCTGTGTTCACGCTTTGACGTCACTTAGCAACGAAGATGCCATAATAGAAGCTCTCATGATTGACTGTGGCACCATTAGCTTTACGGTTAGCAAAACCAACACAATTATTTAACCAAAAAAAAAAAAAAAGAAAGAAAGAAAATTATTATTATTATTATTATTATTATTATTATTATTATTATTATTATTATTATTATTATTATTATTATTATTATTGTTGTTGTTATTATTATTATTAAAAATTAGATAGTTAAATCAATTTGTTAAATGTTGCAATATGATTGGTCAATTCCTAAATCTATATTTTGTTAATATTCAGGTTTAATTCATTAAATGTAGTATATTAGGTTGCATACAGGTAAACAAAAAAATAGCATAATGTTGTTTTTTTTTTTTGTTCATTTAAAGGACCCAGTTTGGCAATGTTTTTTAATGGAGTCCACAAACCATCTGCCCCCTGCAGAGCCGCCAACGTTTGTAGTGGACGCTGCAAAACTACACTGCTGTTCAAAAGCTGCGTCCGATGCATGTCAAAAACTGTGTGTACAGGTAACGACGCGCAAAATTACACTGCTGTTCAAGGCCTGCGTCCGATGCATGTCAAAAGTTGTGTGTACAGGTAAAAAGTGCAAAAATACACTCCTGTTCAAAAGCTGTGTCCGATGCATGTGAAAAGCTATCTGTGCAGGTAAATAAGCGCAAAAATACACTGCTGTTCCAAGACTGCGTCCAATATTTGTTAGCAACTGTGCAAATTGTGAAAAGTTTCCCAAACATCATAGATGGAGTTCCCTGAACATTGGAAGTCATCACCAAACTTCCGGTAGTACCTGAAGCAAAAATCCCATGACAAAACTCCAGTTCTCTTTGGGAGTTATCATAACAAAGGAAGTATCTAAGACTGTCTTTTCCACTGGTAAAAGCAATATCCGAGGACATTTTAGGTTGTTTTGTTTTTGTCCAGACACATGGGCGCAGCTACCACTCAAGCTGGGAGAGGTTTGACCAATGTCGCATGAAGCCATCCGAGACAAACCTTAACCACTGTCTCCAACAAGGTAACAATAAAAGTCCTTGAGCCACTTCAGCTAGAAAATCAAAAACATCCATTAAAAGAGGTGTAACAGTCACACGAATATACCAAGTGTTGCAATGTCACTTCGTGTGAAAACCACCATTTTTGTTGTTTACTTTTTCTGTTTTTCTCTAGAATATGCTATGCAAAAGTACCTAGATGCACACATACAAATATGATTTTGGTAGGCTTCTAATAGCCTTTTTAAAATTATCTTCACAATTACTTTTTGTGTTAACAAATTAAAAACGTTTAAATGTTAAAAATATTATGTAAACTCTGGTCAACTTTAACTAACAAAGTAATAGTCAGTAGTGGTCAGTAGTAGCGACTATTAGCCATTATTAAGGAAGAAATTAAATAACATCAAAACGATTCTAGAACAAATAATATGCTGAGCAGTTACAATGTGCACAATAATGTAGAAAGCTATTTTAGACCATACCTCATAAGCCTTTATTCTTGACAGTTAATTAGATTTATGATTTTGCTATTTAGTTTAATTGGCTCCAAGTTTAAATATATTATGTTATAAACGTATGTATAAAATTATAGAAATTTAAATCTAGCACTGTTTACAGTACGCGACTTAAACATTAATTGTGTTGTCAGTAATTATGTCAGGGATAATCCATGCAGCGCAGTATATATGTTGCAATGAATATTGCAAATCTATATATAATATAATAATCATGTTGTTACAGTTGATAAAATCCATAGTTTAAGATAGTTATAATCTTATCGTTTGATGTCGTTTGACATGCCTTTGTGAATTTTACGATTTCTTTTTTATCAAAACCATTTTAAAACCATCTGAAAAGTTAACCAAAGAGCCTGTCAGTTGTTGGTGATAAGGTCACGTGACGTATGACGTATATTTCTGGTCAAGTGAGACATTTGATTAAAACTTTTCAATTAAAACTTCATTTGTAATTGAAAACAAAATTGTACCTTAAAATGTTGTATTTCCCAAGAGCATTCGTAAATGGGCAAATTAAATTCTAGGTAAAGTCACTGATTTGGCAGATTCACGATCACATATGCACACCTATATGTGTTTTGGGACGTTGTTGATTACAGTGGATGAGCCGTGTACAATGGGATGTACGGGCTTAGACTACTGCAGACACTTCAATGACAGACCTACGGAAATGTTTATGAGTTGTAACAAGGAGGCTGACGTCATCGCGGAGAGGACGATGCAAGTGTGGGCGGAAGGCGTCATTACTCTGCCGTCCATGAAAGCCATTCCCGTAAAAGGTAACTACAACGAGAGAGAGAGCGAAAGGAAGAGATAGAGAGAAAAAGAAAGAAAGAGAGAAGAGAGAGAGAGAGGGAGAGAGAGAGGAAGGGAGGGATGGAGGGAGGGAGGGAGGGAGGGAGGGAGGGAGGGAAGGAGGGAGGGAGGGAGGGAGGGAGGGAGGGAGGGAGGGAGGGAGAGAGAGCGGTCAGCCTATCCAAGTACCCTTGTTGAGTAACATAATTTAGAGGTTTTTAATGATGACCGAAAACTAGATCTAGAAGTGAGGGACAATCCGGCTATCGTCTTTTAAGGAAAACTTCCTCTGTATCCTATGCAGAGGCAGCAAATGACATCGATCTGGCAAATAAATTTTCGGATTATTTTGAGTAAAAAATTGAAGTTATCAATGAAACTTTCGATCCAAATTACACCCTATCAGATAACTTTGAAATTCCCTCTTTACAACAAAATTTTCGCTCGAAAACTTTGGACAGATCTCTAAAGACGATTTGAAGAGAGTAATTCTGACATCTCCTTCCAAGTCTTGCGTCCTAGATCCTCTGTCCTTGCCCTTATTCAAGCAATGCATTTATGAAGTGCTGGCGTCAATATCTCGCATTGTGAATACTTCGTTGGGAAAAGGATACATGCCTGAACGTTTTAAAGAAGCGATTGTAGTTCCAATACCAAAGAAACCAAAGTTAGCCAAATTAAAGAATTTCCGTCCTGTCTCTACACTGCTTTTTCTATCGAAGGTAAAGGAACGCATAGTTGAAAAATTGTCTGCCTGCTGCTCCTTCCATGGACTTGATGAAGCGAACCAATCAGCCTATCGCAAAGGACATAGTTATGAGACAGCACTACTAAGATTGCCAAGGAGTATGGGATTTCGGCTTCAGCTCTGGATTGGTTTCGATCTTACTTCAACAATTGTGTTCAGGCGGTACGGATAAATGGTGCCCAATCTGATTCAACTGACAACTTGTATGCCCCAAGTCTCCGATGCTGGACCTTGGGAATACACGAAATACACCGGTCCCCTCGGCCATCTCATTCTCCTCGTATTTCATATTTTTGCCGATGATACGCACCTTCTTAAGTCGCTCAAGCCCAATGAAACGGTTGCACAGTACAGTGCTAAGAAGACGCTAGACGGCATAAGTGGTATTGGCAAATGGATAAAAGAAAATAAACTGAAGTTAAATGGCGAAAATCAGAGTTTATGATAGTAGGAACTGTCAAAATTGAAATATAACTAAGAAGCAACTGTCAAAAATGAAATATAGCAGTATCGCCTCGGTGTTTGGCTCAACCGTGAACTAAAGATGCATGTACATGTGCAACATGTAGTTCGTGTGTGCTATGCTAACCTTCGAAACCTGTGGTCTCATCAAGGATATATCACAATACATGCAATCCAAACCTTAATGTAGGCATTGATAATGTCCCATTTGGATTTTTCAACTAGCCTTCTGTATGGAATAAGCGCTCAGTTACCAGACATAACGGATGATCTCAAGCACCTGCATTGGTTACCAGTCCGGATTAGAAAACCGCAGTTCTCACGTTCAAAGTTTTAACTACGAGCCAGCCCGCCAATTTGCAAGAACCTTTGGTCATTCGTGAACCAGAATGGAACCTCCGATCTGGTTCTCAACTGCTTTTAGATATTCCTAGGACTAAGTTGCGATGTGCTGATCGTGTGTTTGCTTCAGCCACACTTTCCGTTTGGAATTCGCTGCCTGAAAAGTTGAGATCCTCCCAGAACTTGTCAGTATTCAGGAGTGATTTGAAAAAAAAACACCTTTTCAGAAAGCGTATAGAATATGTTAACTGTGCAACCTTTGAGTTATTTTGATAGACTTCGTCATAGATCTACTCTAACATTAGATAGCAGTTTTGAACACTATTTTTAGATTATATGTAAAGGCTTATAGCAAATAGTTGAATAAGCGCTATAGAAAGTGACACCATTACCATTACAATGGCATGCCATTACTACAAAATGTACTGTATCCATAGCAATCACAATACTAAATATAGGTACTTATATCTAGGTATTCTTTTAAGTATAATTAATAATTAATTAGACAATAAATAACCTCACCTAAATTATAATATATAACCAAAACTAATGCATATTACGCAAACAAAAAGGCGTTTTTGATGTCATATCGTTCAGATTATGTATTTGGGTTAACCGTTACTGTAGTAACCGTTACATAACGTGTTGCAGACATACGTCAGTGTGAACCGGAAGCATGGCGGATACTGGCATGTGCCCTGGAGATCAAGCCCTGTCAATCGCATACGGCCCGCTGGCACATATGCCACACAGATTGTGTCAAAGTAAACAAAACTTTGTTTTCTTTTTATTTTAACCGCAAATTTTTCCAAAATGCAGAATAAAACTTCGTGTTGACTGCTTCAAGAGTGTCATCAATACACGCGTACGCAAAATGTTCGCGCTTTTTTAGCCTCTCCTTTGTGCGTGCATTTTGGGTGTACCCAATGGCGAATATGACAATAACCCCGACGTCATAACGTCATCGTTCTAATGGATATTATATGACGTCTTCATCATCAGTCGTGTTGTCGACGACCATGTTAAATATCTATTTTTTTGTTGTTGGAAATTATTGAGCAATACATTTTCACTTCATAAGAAGTTAGAATCTAAGACTTTCTGCTGATATAAATATGTGTTTATTTTTCAATATGAACATGTAATATGCCATAAAATACTAAAACCTACGAGAAAACATACTGTGAATGTTACTGAATGCAGAGAGTAAACTGTCTGCAGGTGTTGACGCAGTGTCTGGACTACAGACGTCTGGAGAGCTCCATGAGTGTGGAATCCATGTGTAACACCCTGTCTCCGGCCGATCCGGATCTTCCCTGCCTGTCACTACAGCATTATACTGGTAACATTTGCCCTGGATCTCTTCCCTCATATAAACAAAGAAATAGGAAAAACATACAAATAAAATGGATATATGGTATTCCAGCAGTAGTTCTAGTTTTTTTTCTTTGATTTCGCCAATGAAAAATAACACATACAATGTACAAAATTTAACTTATTTTAAGTCTTAAAAGTAATAAAATGACGACAAATTGTATGTCAGGTGTCATGTATTGCATTTCCTTGTTTTGGGAATTATTTGGTTGTTATTTGATCATAAATACAATACCGGTAACATTTTGAGACTGCTCATGTTTGATTGATACATCAGCGGTAATGTGTTAACAGCCAGTCCCCTTTTCACTAAAGGCTGTTGATATCGATGTTCTGTTGTTGTTGATTTGTTTTTTTTTTCTTCCTTTAATCTTTAACGAAAGCTTGTTTACTTTTAAATTCAGACGGATCAACAAAAAAGAAGACATCAGAGGTGACACACCCATGTAAGCAGAATCCCTGCAACAGCTCCCAAGTGTGCCTGGTGAGACACCGGAAGTGTCACCATGACAACGCGCACTGCAGGCCTTACATCTGCAGGCCAGGTAACCATCAACGTACCCTTAGCAACCCACTCAAATATAAATCACCTGTAAATTTTGTTTTCTTCAATGGTTTGCAATTACTTTGATTCGGTCTTTTTTTTTTTCAAATAAATATGGCTGCGTAATAAATTGATTAATATATTTGTTTTCACTAAAATACTTTAACATACATCGGGAATTCCCAAAGACCAGTGCTAGGCAATTTCATAATAAAAGTAGGTCACCATTCTCTTTCAATGTAGTCGCACATGTTTATATTATGCAGGGGATTGTCTAATGGAGTGTTTGCCCTGTCAGCTTGTAGATTAGGAGAAGTGTCGCAGTTCTCCGTCCCCAGACAGTCGTACGTCCGCGTTCCGTCACCCTCTGTCAATGAACATCATTGCCATAGCATCTGTCGCTGCGCCAATGACGGCACGCTACGTCACTGCCAACAGATGGCGTGTACTGGGCAAAACAAATGCCTCCTCGACACCGGACGGATAGAGGGTGCGTCATAGCTCTTAATTTTCTTATCCAAGATAGTTTAAAGTTTTTTGTGGTCACACCAAAAGATTATGAATGCAAAATTCTGTGTCAACAAGAACTTTTTTTGGAGGTAAGTACAATAGCAGGATGTTCGTTTAGATGTTTTGTTTCTTACGCTTTTATGTTTCTTTGCGTTCTTACAGAACACGGAAGCAGGTTTGAGTTGGAGTGCAAGAAATGCGTGTGCTTCAATGGCGAGGTGACCTGTACCAAACGCGAGTGCTCTAATAATCCCTATAAAGGTACGTGACCTGTACCAAACGCGAGTGCTCTAATAATCCCTATAAAGGTACGTGACCTGTACCAAACGCGAGTGCTCTAATAATCCCTATAAAGGTACGTGACCTGTACCAAACGCGAGTGCTCTAATAATCCCTATAAAGGTACGTGACCTGTACCAAACGCGAGTGCTCTAATAATCCCTATAAAGGTACGTGACCTGTACCAAACGCGAGTGCTCTAATAATCCCTATAAAGGTATGTGACCTGTACCAAACGCGAGTGCTCTAATAATCCCTATAAAGGTACGTGACCTGTACCAAACGCGAGTGCTCTAATAATCCCTACAAAGGTACGTGACCTGTACCAAACGCGAGTGCTGTAATAATCTCTATAAAGGTATGTGACCTGTACCAAACGCGAGTGCTCTAATAATCCATATAAAGGTACGTGACCTGTACCAAACGCGAGTGCTAAATAATCCATATAAGGGAAAGTAACCTTTAACGAACGCGAATGTTACACTGACCCCTACAAAGGTGCGTGACCTGTAACAGCATTAAGGCACACCGAACGATAGTGCTCTAAATCCGCTATAAAAGTACGTGACATTTACTAAACGCACTGTACATGGCCTGTACTAGACGCAAGTGCTCTAACCTATAGGGGCATGACTTGCACCCAAACCCCTGTACGGCAATATCCCGAATAACGTAAGGTATTCCTGTACTCAGATTCACTAACATCCCATACAGTTCCAGGATTCAACTCAAAATGCCATTGCAATAATGCGACAACACAGAGAGTTTTGTTTACAAACTTACCTTTGAATAAAAGATTGTTAAGTATTTTTCAATGACTTTGTCAAGGGTTGATATAATATTGTAATTACCATGTAGTTGAAGCATGAACTATTGCATTCGCTAAAAACCTGAATGCTGGAAATACGATAACCAATCGAACTACTGGAAAGTGGTCTTAACCCCGGTGTAAGGAAACGTTTTGACCCCCAAAATAAATCTACCCTCCCCCCGGTCGATTTGTTTTAAAACAAATAGACCCCCCTGAAACGTTTTAACCCTCTTATTTTTTGTTGATTTCTTTATTTCTTTCCACATATGGCCACCTATTAGTTTCTTTAATTGAAATAAAAATTATATCCATGAATAACAAATTATTTAGCAACTAACATCTACATCTACCGGGGGTCGATTTGTTTGGGGGTCAAAACGTTTCATTACACCAGGCTGTTTTCGTTTTCCTGGATTCTTAATTGCAATGGTGAATTATAAGGGGACTGAAGAAAAGTTCTCTTATTTCCCGGGCTGCTCAATTTTCCCCTTTTTTGTTACAAATTCCACAAAAGATTAAAAGTGTTTTACTTGCTTCTGTTTTTAAAACAAATCGGGCATAATATACGGCATTCAGTGGCGGATAAAGCTTTCGGGCAAGGTGGAGGGGGGCTTCAACTTGGGAAACTCGGAGTTAAACAGTCAATTTTTTTTACGAAAACAAGTTTAACAGTCTATTTTTTCGGATTTAAGGGGGGGGGGGTGCAACCCCTGAACCTCCCCCCCCCCTTGGATCCGCCACTGCGGAATTCTGTGCCCTTTTTCGTATCATGAAAACAGGCATCTTATTGTCCAGATCAATGCTGCATTGCTTCTTCTTCTTCTTCAGGCTTGCCGTGTGATTGTGATAACAGCTATGAGCCCGTCTCGGGATCTAACGGCGTCACCTACCACAACCAGTGCCTCGCCAGGTCAGTAGGCATCCAGGCTTTTCCATCATGTAAACAAAACTTTCTAAGGAATTCCTTGTATTACATGGTAAAACAACAAAATTGCAGCTTGTAATTAAGTTGATACTTTAAATATATTTGTCACGTGACTTGGATAAATGCTCTAATCTGATTGGCCGTTTCCCAAGTCAATAATTTTTCTTTGTTTACCGAAAGAGTTATTTGTGCTGGAGATGCAAGTTGTCAGTAAAAAAGCATATATTGATTTATTTCAAGTCAAAACGAATTACTGTTGACCAGTTGAAAAATGTTGACCTTTAGATCAAGATTTAGATCAATATTTAGCTTCATGCTTACTCAAAATGAGTCGACATATGTTTTGTTACATGGTATAATTGGCGTTTTGATTGCAGTATTATTGAGATATCTATGCGCCTTTGTGTTCTGGTCAACAATAAAAAATTATTGATTTGGAAAAAGGCCAACCAGATCGCAGCATTTACCCAAGTCATGTAACCATGTAACAACTCTTTATTTTGAATCGAAATAGGTCAAAATCTGCTACATGATGTACTATTGTAGGTGCAATGGTGTGACTAGCCCTCGGGTAGTTCAGCCTTACGGCCGCGGTGCATGCCGGGATAGCTCATGCCCGGACAACCACAAGTGTGTGCCCAGAGCTCAGCGCTGCTTACACAACGAGCACTGCCCCCAGTACACCTGTGGTATGCCTTAACAACAGTCTCGACATTGAAATGACCGCTTTAAAAATAATTTAAAAAAAAAAACAGAAACAAGGTTGCTTAAAAGTAAGTGCCACTACGCACGTGTCCAGTAATTGCCTTGGATATATTTGACAGTACAGTGTAGCCCCCATATAGGATCATGGTTGAACTGAACAGAAGTGGTTCGATTTTCGGGATGGTCGCATTTATGGGATACTCTGTAACTGCTAGAACGGTGCTATTACAAATGACCTCTTTCTAGGTACTATTTTTAGTGCGTAGTCTTGCCCTGCAGATTCATAAACGGGATTCGTAGCGATCTTTGAAATCCTGGAATATCTTGAAAATCGATTCTGACTTCTCGCTACGCACCTTGTAAAAAATGATTGACGTTTGCAGTGCCGCGGCCGGGACACTGCAGGGAACACGACCACGCCCCCGTGTGTGACTCCGAGGCCACGGAACACGTCAATCTGTGTGCGCTGTGGAGCAAGGGCAAAGAGCTGGCCTACTGGGGACACTGCAGGGTGAAGTCACGTTGTTACTGTGCTATTATTATTATAATTATTATTCTTTATTATTATAATTATTATGATTATTGTAAGGATGATGATGATGATGATGATGATGATGATGATGATTATGATTATTATTATTATTATTATTATTATTATTATTATTATTATTATTATTATTATTATTATTATTATTATTATTATTATTATTATTTTGTTTATTAACACTTGACAAGCCTTTGGCTTGCAAGAGTTATATGAATTTGTGCGAGCAAAATTCGTCCTTTTTTTTTCTTCTTGACACTTTTTCCGATTTTTTGTGTCTTCTTCTCCTCTGACACTATGGGCCCTACGACCATGAAATTTGGGACTTATGAAGAGCTTGATCTGAACATGTGCATGTCACTTTTTATTTTCGTCTTTGATTTCGTTTTCTTTGTTAAAACGCCATGTAAAAAGAGTGTATTTTTTGCAAGTAAATGCGTAGCATTTAACCCACATCACACACAGTTGCACAGTGAGCTTTGTGCGAGCTCTCACTGCGTAAATAGCTAACACGGCGTATGCCAGATCAGTCAATAAAACCTTAAGTCAACAGAAACCAAACACTACTCGGCTTATAAGACGTATTCAAGCTGTGTTGTTTGCAATATATTATTCAAGAAATAACCCATTGAAGGAAGTATTTTTGCGTTTTAATTTTTGTCAAGTGTTTAACATTTCGCTAGCGAAGTGAGGTTCTAGTTGTTATTGGAAACGGCTTCATTTTAGGACATTGACCAATAAACATTAATAAACAACTAGAACCTCACTTCGCTAGCGAAATGTTAAACACTTGACAAAAATTAAAACGCAAAAATACTTCCTTCAATGGTTATTTCTTGGATAATATATTCCAAACGACACAGCTTAAATACGTCTTATAAGCCGAGTAGTGTTTGGTTCTTGTTGACTTAAGGTTTTATTGACTGGTCAGGCATACGCCGTGTTATCTATTTACGCAGTGAGAGCTCGCACAAAGCTCACTGAGCAACTGTGTGTGATGTGGGTTAAATGCTACGCATTTACTTACAAAAATACACTCTTTTCACATGGCATTTTAACAAAGAAAACGAAATCAAAGACGAAAATAAAAAGTGACATGCACATGTTCAGATCAAGCTCTTCATAAGTCCCAAGTTTCATGGTCGTAGGGCCCATAGTGTCACAGAAGAAGAAGACACAAAAAATCGGAAAAAACTGTCAAGAAGAAAAAAAGGACGAATTTTGCTCGCACAAATTCATATAACCCCTGCAAGCCAAAGGCTTGTCAAGTGTTAATAAATACTAACTCAACAGCATTGTATAAGATCAATGGGTTAAAACTACTTCTTTGGGCGATTAGTTTTACTGATGTAAAAGCTTAAAATAAGAATAAAATGTTTTATTTTAGACCGGTTGTCGGGTAGACGGCCCAGTCTGTGGCCATGACCTCGTAACCTACGGCAGCGAATGCGAGGCGTGGGCCGCTCGGGTTGCCATGGATTACGCCGGAGAATGCCGAGTCACGCCGAATATGGTGCCGAACAGCAATGCCTACGGATGCGATGGCGTCAAATGCCCACCCATAGCGCGGAGTGATCACGTGTGTAAACCGGTGGTACCGATGGGTGCTTGCTGTCCAATCTGTGGTGCGTGTATTTATTTATTTATTTATTTATTTATTTATTTATTTATTAATTTTAGACTTAATGAAATGTCAAAATACGCCGGGCGAAAATGCATTTGACCAATTCAAAATCATAGTTATTTTAACGCTTTTATTGTTGAGGGTGTGTTGAAATACGTTTATTGTTGGCTCTGAGTTGTTTTAATTCTTCTTTGTATGTGTCAGAGACTAACTGTACAACGAGGCGCAAAAATGTGTCCAGATACATTTATTTTGGATTCATAGAATAATAATATATTAAGATGTCCTCTTTTATTTTAAGCTTCAGAGATACGCGTGTTGTACAGCCAGAATATAGTCGCCAGCAGCTTGGAGGTCATTCCACAGCAGCCAATCACAATAGAGGACATTACGCAGACGCTTTCATATCAACTGAGTTCCGCTGAGTGTGACGTATTTGGTTACCATGGCATCGAGGGTGACCTAATTATTTTGGTGGTGCCTGTAGTGTCGCGGCCCACCCATTTACAGACAGAGGCTTGCCTACAGGAAGCCAAGCAATTGGCCAATAATATAAACAATCGCAGTCCTGCAGTCAAGTCGTTTGCGGTGACGTCATCATTGTTAAGTGCAGATCTGCAGGCACCTGCAATTTATTCAAACACGGCTTCCGGCTGCAGTTATTCATCTGTTGCTTTATTAAGTAATTGTTTATTCATTGTTTACATGTTTATTTCTCTAAATTCACCACTTAACGACTTAAATCAGCATTCGTCTTTATGTGACAGACAAAGGTGACAAACAGAGGAAGCCTTAACACTTTAAACCAATCAAAAACTATATGTGTTCTTTGTGTCTTTAAATTTTTATAAACTGTTATCTAGTCTCTGTGCATACTGTGTTCCTCTTTAAATGTGCAGTTTACCCGAGAGGGGGCGTATTAAGCATTGATACAGTATATAGAAGCTTCATAATACATGCTTCGAAATTGTAAATAAAAATATAATTGTATGTGATACATTTGTACTGCGTTATTGCAAGCTTTTTCAGAAATTGCTACTGAGGTGTGGGGGTGAGGGTGGGGGCCGGGGTGAGGGCGGGGGTGGGGGCGAGAGGTTGTGTCCGAAGATCTTCCATGAAAACAGTTTTAAATAAGACTTTTGCTCGAAGGCAATCTAGCTATAGTTTTTTTCGGCTGAAAATAGATAATGATTTTATAATTTTTGGTTTTTGTTATGCACTCCACTCGTAAAAAGCGATATAAAGCAGGACATATTCTACGAGTTGATTTGCTTGTATTGTCTTCTATTATCGCCACAGTAGCGCTTTGGTGAGAGTGCCAGCTATGGGCTCCCGAAGAGACTGTGTTAGGGGGGGGGGGCGCGGGGGCGGGTGGGGGGGGGGGGGGTCACCAGAAGCGCCTTTATTTAATACGTGAGCTGTTAAAACGAACTATGCTTGTTTGAGAATGGCTGGAAAACTATCAACATTTTCAATATTCCAGCGAATTAGAAAGTCGCATTTTTAAAGTTCAATATATGATGCGCTTTATATGTATACTATACATATATATATGTGCGTGTATGTGCATGCGTGTGTGTGTTTGTGTGTGTGCGTGCGTGTGTGTGTGTGTGTGTTAATTAGTCAAGGTTGGCACATCTCAACTATAACAAAATCGGTAAAATGTAAAAACCGAATGGATTGGCTTAAGGTGCTAGTAAGGTTCTACAGTGATGGTTGTAGAATCCAGAGTTTGCTATTTTCTTTAGATATATGTTGTGTGTATGCTAGCTTAGGTTTATTTAAGACCTCTACACTTGAACTTCGTGAATCAGGGTTGCTGTACTCGCAGATAAAAAAGTAGTTCTTCTTAAAACACTGCATGAAATGCAAGAGATATTAGTCCAATATATATTGGAGCATCCTTAAGCAAACTTGTATTTGTTGATGTATAAAAAGAATTCTATTGGCATATATATATATATATATATATATATATATATATATATATATATATATATATATATATATATATATATATATATATATATATATATATATAAGGTACAGAAAAAGAGACAGAAGATTGTTTATAGATATTTCTTGTAATATTTCAGTGAAGGGATGGTCGATTTTATTCTGGAACTGTCCGTAAGGGACAAGTGGGGGAGAGGGGCGAGGGGGGGGGGGGGACAGGTGGTTGGGAGTGAAATCTTCGTGAAAACTGACAACATCGCTCTAGTTTATGCATCGAAAAATATGTTTCTTGCTGAGTATGTTAGTGGAATAACGTTTCATATCAGTTTCAAAAGACATCTCTGAACAGATAGAGAACAGTTTTTCCTGAAGATATTTCATTAGGTATATATCTTTATTAGTACAGATTAATTAAAGGTATCTAATTATTAAGAGGTGCCGGAAAAGCTACAAAAACATTGACAATTCAATTCATTAAATTTATCTCCGAATAATTTCCGGAAAATTGCTTATGTTTATGTTGCATTCACAATCCAAAGAAGAAGGATAGCTAAATATAGACAATTGGTTGAATACATGTACAGGTGTCAAAAATTATATAAGAGATATCTCTAAATGGATAATATGTCCTTAAAAATAAATAAAAATAAATGAGGGTAATCTCATGTTTATATAATGGATGAGAAAACCGGAATTTAAAATATCTCATAATAAACAAAAGAAATTGCATTTAAAGATATCTCGTAGAAGATTTTAATCTTATCAAAAATATCTCATATTTAGTTAATTGACTTGTAGATAGTTTCATATCACATCAAAATCTCGAATGGCTGGAAGTACATTGAGATACTGAACATATGTGAAAACAGTATTTTTTCTTTGTGAAAGTATAGCTTTAAGTAGTTTATTTTTGTGCATGTATACAAGTGATTTTGTTTGGTATTAGGTCGAAGAGTGACGGAAACGAAGAGACAAAAAAAAAAGGCAGCCATGTTCTTTTTAATAAAATGCTTTGATGTTTCTTCTTTGTTCTTTATTTAGTATCATTTTTTTAAATAGTCAAAATAAATGTTACTATAAAATATACTTGTTTGATAGCACATATCTTGGCAAGAAAAGAGAACCAATGAAAAAATAATACACTTGCGCCTTTTTGGTGTTCTCAGCCAATCAATGGACGTCATTTGCGCGTGCCATACTTTCATTTTATTTATTTTCTTGACAAACCCCAAACTGTCCTCAGCCTGAGTGACGTCACGGAAGAATTTTAGCATTTGTCATTATGTGAACATTGTGTGGAAGAATTAAGAAAATAGCACATTCAGACATTCATGAACTGACAGAACAGATCGCCTTCATAGGGCACCTCTCGTCAAGGAACAACCTTTCTTAATTAAGGTGTTCCTTATATGTTCCTCCATTGCTGTATAACACTAATTGATACCTTCTTCGTATTAAACTTAAGGACTCTATAATTCATCTCGCCAATAAAAATTCGGGGAAAGTACCTGCCAGGCTACTAAGTTATTAAACAATTCCAATCATATGGTACGCTCTAGTTAAGAGTGTCTTAAATACATCTTGTGATATTCAAAATGGAATTGCAATTAAGCATGATATTTAATGGTACAGTTGTCTTTCAAACTACAATGTTTTTCTCTCGCGAGGAGATAAAATATGCTGTAGTTTTGCATCACAGATAGAACTCAGCGGACTAGGCATAATTCTGGAGTGTTGACGCGAAGACTAGGCGTGGTCGTGGAGTGTTGACGCGAAGACTAGGCGTGGTCGTGGAGTGTTGACACATAGACTAGGCGTGGTCGTGGAGTGTTGACGCGAAGACTAGGCGTGGTCGTGGAGTGTTGACGCGAAGACTAGGCGTGGTCGTGGAGTGTTGACGCGAAGACTAGGCGTGGTCGTGGAGTGTTGACGCGAAGACTAGGCGTGGTCGTGGAGTGTTGACACATAGACTAGGCGTGGTCGTGGAGTGTTGACACATAGACTAGGCGTGGTCGTGGAGTGTTGACGCGATCAAACGGAGCTTTCCCGCCGGGATCTCTCCGATTTCTGCACGTAGCTCTGTAGAAATAGCCGCGTGCTTGAGTAGCCTTGCTGCAACGTGACGGAAAGAAATAATTGCAATATGCGTGCAATTCGAGCCAGCAAAATATGGAAAATGCATTTGTTGTGGCAGTTCAATCTACTTCGTACAAAATGGATTATCGCACTGGTACAGTGTTTGGCCTGGTCATTTACCTCGTGACGAAGCAAAGGCAATTAGAGTAGAATTGCAATTGATATACTTGATGTGTAACCCCAAAGAATGATATTAATTGCTAATGAATTGTACAGTCAACTCCTATCCATGTTTCGTACTTTTAAACAGAAATCTCCACGGAGGGAGGGCGTTTTGGTTGCAGTCTTTTTAAAAGCCCCTATAAAAGCCTCTATAAGCCTCTATAAGCCTCTTTATAAGCTTACCATGATCATGAATTCTCTGTCAGCCGGTTCCAGATCATAATCATGAGATTCTATGTAGCCGCAGTTGATGGGAATCGTTCTGTTCTCGTCCTGAGGCTGCAATTCACATCCAACATGTACAAGACACATCCAACATGTACAACATTCAACATATAAAAAACATAGCATACATGTACAGTACACATCTAACACGTACAGTACACATCCAACATGTACAATGCACATCTAACATGTACAACACACATCCAGCATGTATAGTACACATCCAACATGTAAAGTACACACCCAACATATACAGTACACATCCAACATGTACAACATCCAACGTGTACAGTACACATTCAACATGTGCAATACACATCTTACATGTACATGACACATATAACAATAACTTTTTAAAAAAGAATCTCAGTATTTTTACAAAAAAGGACATCTGGATAACATGTAAGAACACGACTTCAAATAAAGACAGTAATGCTTAATTAAATACAAGTGATTTTTTACAGTAGATGAGAAGAAAAAGAATCCAGTGGACAATTTATTGGCTGTTGTTTTTATTATTGTGACCAACACTCTGTTAAGTAGAGATCATGAAACACGCTTTAGTCGCGAATGCTATCTGTTAATGAAATCGATAAGCGCTTCAGTACATCTCCAGAAATTACTGAATAAATTCCATGTTTACAACGAAGTGTTTTCATTTTACTCCAATGGCGGGGTGCTTGGCTGGATTAGCTTATTTTTGGTGGCAGGTGCATGGGTGACAGCGCGGTTTAATATTTGTGAACATGCCACTAAGCTGTTGTAATGTGGACTCCATATGACAGAAAATATTGACTGCGATCGTGCGATAGAAATGACATCCATCAGACCAGGCAGAAAAATATTTGAGTCTGGTTTTCTCATATCCGTATGGTCATAATTCCAGGGTTTTCTTATTCCCGTATGGTCATAATTACGGTTTTTTTTATTCCGTGTGGTCAAAATCACGGGTTAATCTGAGGAGCGGGAACTCTTTTCTACGCTTCCACTTATCGCCCTACCTTCAGATTAGACATGACCTAACTGATGAGCAGATCACCCTACCTTCAGATTAGACATGACCTAACTGATGAGCAGATCACCCTACCTTCAGATTCGACATGACCTGACTGATGAGCAGGGACTCCAGATTGGCCACCAGGTAGTCGATGATGTTGTTGGGTTCGATGTGCGTCTTGTTCGGCGCTTCGTAGTGCTTCATCTTAAGGCCCAGATGCTCCAGAGACGCGCGCGAAAACTGCTCTAGTTGGTTCATGAACTGAAAAGACAAATACAGGGAAACTTCGGGTGAGAACTATCCCGCAGATAGGACCACCCAAAAAAAGCGCCACCCACAAACAGAACCACCCAGCGAACAGGACCATCCCGCAAACGGAACCATCGGACAATAACACCATCCCGCAAATAGGACCACTTTTTAATCGTACCTACCAGTAGCCTTAGATTATAAAGAACTTCAGAAATCGGACCACGCCGCAATAGGATCATTTTACTAATGGGACCTTCTCACAAACGGGACCACTTTTTAATCGCCCCATTCTAGCAACAGTCCGCTATGAAGAATCCAACAAATACTACCACTCCGTAAATTGGATCCCATCAGTTTAGATCCACTTCTGTCTCCTATTCCTGCGTTTTTTTGCCTGTTGTACCAGTCTTTATATGACAGTCACGATATCTCGTTAATACAATCCAGTAGATTATACTCACGGCTTTTTCATCAAAATCCCGCTGTGTCTTTCGCCGTCGCTTTATTTCTTCTTTTAACTGACCTCTGTGGAGAAATAAAACGCCGATACATAATGCACTCATTCATTCACTCACTTAGTACTTTATTACTGTTATCCAGATTTCTGACTGTGTGTTTATGTTTATGTTCGTTTTAGAGGTTAAAATTCAAGACAGGTGAATACAGGAGCTTAGTGAAAGAACAAGAAACTATTTTTGGAATAGGGTAGGAACAGAGGCCGATGGGCGGGGGTGGGGTGGGGTTGAGATATAGATTTACCTGGCTAGTTTGGAATCGGGCAAGAAGAGCGATTTATAGTGATGCCGGAGGGCGGGGGGGGGGGGGGGGGGTGGGGAGTGGAGGTATAGATTTACCTGGCTAGTTTGGAATCTGGCAAGAAGAGCGGTTTATAATGAGGCGGGATGGCGGTACCGAAGGCGTTCTGCCACAGCACGTGCTCAACGTCCCTCTCCTGAAGCTGTAACACATCGAACAGATGCGGTGCTATTACAGGGAAAGTGCCGCCCATCCCATCAAACCAAACCGCTCGTTTGAAAACGAAACAACCAGAAAATTACCTGGTCTTTTTACACTTTTTTTATATAAAATTCAAATCATTATTTTTGTCGCTAATACTTAATTTTACTTATTGTTTATTATTATTATTATTATTATTATTACCATATTATTATTTTGTATTATTACTAATACAATAAGTGTTAATAATACTACAGTGCATTATCAATATTATTATTATTATTATTATTATTATATTAGTTAAGCCAGAGTTAAGTCACCGCATGAAAGAAGCATTACTCGTGTTAGAAAAAGTGACACGTTACCGCGAAGGAGCCAATAGAGAAAAAAAGTGACACGTTACCGCGAAGGAGCCAATAGAGAAAAAAGTGACACGTTACTGCGAAGGAGCCAATAGAGAAAAAAGTGACACGTTACCACGAAGGAGCCAATAGAGAAAAAAAGTGACACGTTACCGCGAAGGAGCCAATAGAAAAAAAAAGTGACACGTTACCGCGATGAAGCCAATAGAAAAAAAAGTGACACGTTACCGCGAAGAAGCCAATAGAGAAAAAAAGTGACACGTTACCGCGAAGGAGCCAATAGAGAAAAAAGTGACACGTTACCGCAAAGGAGCCAATAGAGAAAAAAAGTGACACGTTACCGCGAAGGAGCCAATAGAGAAAAAAAGTGACACGTTACCGCGAAGCAGCCAATAGAGAAAAAAAGTGACACGTTACCGCAAAGGAGTAGAGGTGTGACGGTTCACCTCTGCCTCGGTTCGATTCGGTTCGGTTCGGTTCAACAAAAATTTTCGGTTCTGTTCGGTTTTTTTCGGTTCGGTTCAGCAAAACCAACCGGTAGTTTATATATATATATATATATATATATATATATATATATATATATATATATATATATATATATATATATATATATATATATATATATATATCAGGGCTGGTAGAGGTCATTTTAATTAAAAGTCATGATTTTTTTTACTTTTTTGATTTAAATTGACTTTTTTAATTATATCACCAAAAAAGTCACAGAACATTTAAAAGCATACAGAACTGATTTTTCACTGTTTATTAATCTAATGCCACTGCAGTTCTCAGCAATATCACATCGAATAACTGAACATTTGCAAATAGCTTTTACGTTTCAACTATTTGTCGCATCTCTGTCGAAATATCTTTATATACGGGAGCTAGACGTCTACCAGTCATTTTTTTCAGATTTAGTGCACCACAAATTTGCTGGGTTAATGACTCTTTGACTTTAAAATTAACAATGATAGTGACTCATAACTTGAGTACTTCTATTGACAGTTCTTATTTGTATAAGACAATAGTCTTGGCGCTGTTATTTATTAAGCAGTCTTGCTATCAGCAAGCAACTGTTTGGAAATTAGTACGGGCACCACAATGCAGAAATACCGTAAACTCAGTGTGTACATAAGGCACAAAAGGTGTGGGGGTGTGGGTGACTGCGTCGCATGAGCAGCTTAAGTCGTTAATAACCTAACAATGCATCTTCACTGTGTACACTTAAGTGGCTTGTTCTAGCATTTTATTGACAAATATTACTCTGGAACAAAAAAGTCAAAATCGTGACTTTTTTTACTTTTTTATAGTGATTTAAATCGCGAATTAAATCACTGATTTAAATCACTGATTTAAATCATACCAGCCCTGAGATATATATGCGTGTGTATTTTTTTTTATTTATTTATAATTGCCTGCACTTAATCCGATAATCCGATATTTCTTTTTACCTTAGGACAGATACAAAACCTAACATATAACGGTAATCAGGGTTCGCATTGCGGGGTTTTCGTCCACTTTTTGGGAATTTTTTACGAAATGACTCACTTTTTCGGAATCCACCAAGTTTTTCTGGACCCCACTGAGTCATACTTTCTTTTTTTACTCACTTTCCTGAGAACCCAGCGCGAACCCTGACTGTAATCTTTTATACTTACTTTTATACTTAATCAAAGCTTACTTACACAAGAATTTACATTGTTATTGACAGACAGACTCACATGTAGCCATAATAAACGCATAGAATTCGTCAAAGGTTCCAATAAAAGTGTGTGAAATATGTTTGTTGATTTGTCCGATGTGATATATATATATATATATTAAAACTAAACTATACTAAAAGAACTAAAATAACATTACCAAATTAATGCATTATCTTGTTATAAATAGCAAGAAAAAAACCGAACCGAAACCGTGATTGGGCTTTTCGGTTTTCGGTTCGAACCGAACCGAAGCCTTTTCTCGGTTCTCGGTTTTCGGTACGAACCGTCACACCTCCAAAAAAGGAGCCAATAGAGAAAAAAGTGACACGTTACCGCGAAGCAGTTAATAGAGAAAAAAGTGACACGTTACCGCGAAGAAGCCAATAGAGAAAAAAGTGATATGTTACCGCAAAGAAGCCAATAGAGAAAAAAGTGACACGTTACCGCGATGAAGCCAATAGAGAAAAAAAGTGACACGTTAAAGCGGAGGAGCCAATAGAGAAAAAAGTGACATGTTACCGCGAAGGAGCCAATAGAAAAAAAATGACACGTTACCGCGAAGGAGCCAATAGAGAAAAAAGTGACACATTACCGCGAAGAAGCCAATAGAGAAAAAAGTGACACGTTACCGCGAAGGAGCCAATAGAGAAAAAATGACACGTTACCGCGAAGCAGCCAATAGAGAAAAAAGTGACACGTTAGCGCGAAGGAGCCAATAGAGAAAAAAGTGACACGTTACCGCGAAGGAGCCAATAGAGAAAAAAGTGACACGTTACCGCGAACGAGCCAATAGAGAAAAAAGGTGACACGTTACCGCGAAGAAGCCAATAGAGAAAAAAGTGACACGTTACCGCGGAGGAGCTAATAGAGAAAAAAAGTGACGCGTTACAGCGAAGGAGCCAACAGAGAAAAAAGTGACACGTTACCGCGAACGAGCCAATGGAGTAAAAAAGTGACACGTTACCGCGAAGGAGCCAATAGATAAAAAAGTGAAACGTTACCGCGAAGGAGCCAATAGAGTAAAAAAGTGACACGTTACCGCGAAGGAGCCAATAGAGAAAAAAGTGAAACGTTACCGCGAAGAAGCCAATAGAGAAAAAAAGTGACACGTTACCGCGAAGAAGCCAATGGTTTTCTCATTCGCTGGCGCGTTGGGATTAGCTCCTATGACTGGACCTGTTCGAACAACAGAGAAAGAATCCACATTACTCCTCTTACAGACAACAATTCATCTGAACGCAGTGCCAACATTAAATTTTCTATTAAAATATCATACATGAGTAACAGCTTAAGAATTATCTTATTTTTTTCTAAATACAAGGACCTCGGTTTTTAAAGAATGGCCGAAGGAAAATCGATTCAGTATCCATTTTTTCAAAATTCTTATATTGATTGATTGATTGACTAATTGATTTTGTGGTTCATGTAAATCACATCTCAGAGGACTACCGTCAAAGCAGTGAAGAGGGAAGTGGTCACCCGCACTCCCGTCTACGTAGTAATTCGGCTGTCCGTCAATTTCCAGCATGGGCGGCTCAAATATACCTGTCAATCAAACGCCGCACCATAACTGTATGCATCGCTTCTATGATGAGGAAATACGACACTAACTCTTAACATAAACAAAAAGCCAGGTAGATGCATAATACAGTTGATAATAGATGAAATGTCATACTCGTATATACTTGTGTGCAAAATCTAACGTTGTTGTCGTATCAAAACCATTATAGCCGACTTGTCAACTAATATCTAATGTCTGTCTGACGTCAGTGGTTACCTTCAGCATAAAGCAGGCTTAGTCAGATAACAGCAATGTACACACATTTCAGTGACGTCACAGCGGACGTCACACACACGCGCACACACTTATTGACGATACCTACAAGGAATAGCCATGGAAATGCGCACTGCCTGCCGGATTGTCAGATCCGGTGTTGTCGTGTGGTGCCAATACTCGGCACACAACGATACAGCAAGGTACACACATGTCAGTGACGTCACACACATACACACACACACTTATTGACGATACCTACAAGGAATAGCCATGGACATGCGCACTGCCTGCCGGATGGTCAGATCCGGTGTTGTCGTGTGGTGTCAATACTCGGCGCACTACGATACAGCAAGGCACACACATGTCAGTGACGTCACACACACGTACACACACACTTCTTGACGATACCTACAAGGAATAGCCATGGACATGCGCACTGCCTGCCGGATTGTCAGATCCGGTGTTGTCGTGTGGTGACAATACTCAGCACGCATTTTCGTGATATTGCACACAACGATACACAATTCCTTGCCGTAGAGTTCGTGATACTGAAATTTCAGTTGAAAAGAAAGATAATTTTCATTTAAATAAACAAATATCGTTGTGATGGCATCGTTTACTTATGAAAAAAAATTTTATTTGAAAGCTTTTTTCATGTTATTGATTATGCTCACTTGTTGAGACAAAGAAAATCAATGGTCTGTTGAGATTGAAATAGCAGTTTGTTGTATGAATCACAGGCGTTAGGATGTACCAGTTGTAGTGGCGGATCTTGGAGGGTGGGGTTGGGAGGGGGGGGGGGGTTCAGTGGTTGCAGTCGCCCTCCTAAATTCGGATAAAAACTAGAGCGTCAGTAAGGCAGGATCCCCCGTGAAGCAGTAAAAGTAAAATGAGATCAAGTCACGCTGCAAGGTTTCAGGTTCCTACGTCAATCCCTTTTATGAGAAGTCGGCCTGACAAAACATCGTCTCACGGCTAAGTTCAAGACAAAAATTCACCATATTTGACAATTTCCCACGACATCCAGTTTTTCCGATTTTGACAATAATGGCACGTTGCACATCTTCAATATATATATTTTCATCACGCATGGTTTCAGGTTCTTATGACAATCCCTTCTATGAAAAGTCGGCCGGACAAAACTTAGTACTTTTTGTGCACAGACAGGTGGACAGACGGACGGGCAGACGGACAGACAGACGGATGGACCAGCTCATAACTATATCCCTCCGTTTCACGGGGATAAATACGGAAGCTGACTGGTGAACTCAGTACCTCAGGCGATTTTTGAACTGGAACCCCCCCTCCCCCCTCCATGACAAAAAAAAAACAACCTGTACCCGCCACTGAGTAGTAAATGCCGAAGTGAGCAGACCTACCTGCATGAATGTGAGGTCTGGGTTACCGCACTTGGCGGCCAGGATATCCCCAAGCCCCGTGTAGTACCGCATGGCCGGGTGGATGCCGTACCGGGTATACAGCCTCGGCACACAGCATATGCATGCACACTGCTGGTCTGCAAGTAGCCAACACTGTATAAGTTACCTTATAGTTCTGCTAGAAGATGAAAGAAAAATAAAAACAAACTGACGCTTTTAACAGATTGCGAACTATGAATGTAAAGTAGCCATGCTAAGCTAAATCCACTCATTTCAAATAGAAAATTAGCTTAGATATGCACACTTCCAGTATGGTATTAGCCATATCACTATTTAACATCTCTTTGTACCTTGAAATGTTTCTCTGAGATCGACGTAGAAGAAGCGCGCTAGATCTTGCGCGTCATAGCCGACAGCGAGGGCGGCGATACACATGGCACCCGCGCTGGAGCCCGCGAAACGCTTGACGTTCTCATGACGCCCGCGTCCTCCAGAGCCTGTGTGTGTGAGAAGGCACGTCGACAGTCAGTGTGTGCAGCGGGAGGGGGGGGAGGGAGGAGGAGAGAGTGTGCGAGAAGGCGGTGTAGTCATGGGGGGGAGTGTGATACGGCGGCGTAGTCATGGGGCGGGAGGAGAGAGTGTGCGAGAAGGAGGCGTAGTCATGTGTGTGTGGGGGGGGGGGGGGGGAGTGTGCGAGAAGGCGGCGTCGTCATGTGGGGGTGTGATACGGCAGCGTAGTCATGGGGGGTGGGTGGGGGGGAGTGTGATAAGGCGGCGTAGTCATGGGGGGGTGGTGGGAGAGAGTGTGCGAGAAGGCGGCGTAGTCATGTGGGGGAGGGAGTGTGCGAGAAGGCGGCGTAGTCATGTGGGGGGGGGGGGAGTGTGATACGGCGACGTGGTCAGTGTCATGCGGGGGGGGGGGGGGGAGGCAATGTAGCCAGTCAGTGCGTGCAGCGGGAGGGCGTGGTTGTGCAACTGCCAATCCCTGCGGCGGTTCGGTCTGTTATTTACTCCGTAGACCCACTGGGGATTCCAAGAAAGTAGTACTCGTAAAGAGAGGAACTACTTTTTAAAATATCCACCCAACGGCAGAAGGGGGAAGGGAGGGTGTGCGAGACGCCGAAGTAGCCAGTGCGAGGGTGGGGTGGTGGGGGGGCTGCAAGACGGCAAAGTGGCTGGTCAGTGCGTGCAGCGGGACACGGGGGAGGGCGGAGAGGAGGGGTGAGAGGGGTTGACGGTTGGTGTGCCTAAATCTAGTTTTTCTTTCACAGTGTGCTTGTGAAATGTTTAAACATTCTGAGCCTCCCATACCCTCCTTGCACAGCGTATTGCGATTCTATGGTTTTCCGTCCGCAGCAGCACACTGTTACTAACAGTGAGCCAAAGGCTTTGTTTGCTTTTGTTTTGTTTTTTTAGCCAAAATAAAAACAAAATCGCAAAGCTTAAATAACTGATACAAAGAAGCCTCAAATTTAGCCGAAAGCCCCAAAATCCCAAATAAAATATATTTGTGTAAACAGTGAGATATTTATAAATGGCCTCAAAAAATATTTATTTTACCTCACAGAATAAGAAAAAGGCAAAATTAGATCTTTTACCTTGATAGCACAATGTATGCATAACCTTTGATACCGCCTCCAGAAAACACGAGATTCTCAAATGGGTAATCAAAGTTCCTCCACTTATCTTCAAATTCTTCTCTGTCTCGTTTTAAACTTTCAAAGGCACTGTTATGATTTCCAGAAATAGTGCGGTATACTTGTTCAATTCCAGTGCTATTGGAAGACTCCACTTGTGGCGTCTCTATGCCACCGCTGTGACACTTCGGGGCTTTCGCACACATATTGACAGTTTCGTCGCAAGACGACTTACGCTTATGTCGGCGTCGGCAACGTCGGATTCAGTAACGTCATCGACATTGATATCCGAGCCATCTGATTGGCTGTCAATAAATTTTTGAAAGCGCGCTATGATTTTGGCTCTGGTAGAATTTGGTGATGTTAAATCATCCTCTGAGTAACTCTCAATTAACCTCTGGAAGCGCGCGATTATCTTTGCCCTCTTCGATTTCGCGCCACCTTTTAAAATCGTCTGCTCGTCGAACGTGCATCCGGTCTGCTTGTCCAAGATGGCGGATGGCCAGTGTTTGTAAGGGATCATCTTGCCGGCCCAGTAGTATATACCATGCACGCAGTACTCCGTGCGGGGGTCTTGCTTTTCCCACGGCATATGTGACGTCACCAAACCCATGGTCTCGTCCGTATCGTCTGCTCTGACGTCACATCACCTTATCTTCAAGAAGTAACAGAACAGAGCCTTTTTTTATTTTGTTCATAAACTGCATGTCAAGACAAACATGGGTAAAGAAAACCCCTCCCCATTGCGCACCTACCCGCCACCCCCCCACCACCCCGCTGTGCATTTACCCGCCACCCTCCCCTGTCCCCGCTGCACACCTATCCGCCAACCTCCCCCGCGCACTATACCCGCTACCCCCTCCCGGCTGTGCACAAACCCTCCACCCCCTCCCCGCACCTATCCCTCCACCACCCCTCCCCCCCTCCCCCCCCCCCCCCACACACACACACTCACGACACACATCCACATCCGCTGCGCCCTGTTATAATTAGGTGGTCCAGGTAACAAAACTCTGCTTCTTTATAGTTTATCGGAATCTGTAGGATCGAAGTGAGAACGACGTCAAAGTACACAAAAAAGCGGGCAAGAAAAAGAATGACGCCACTCACACATCCTCCCCTCCAGTCTCCCATAGCTACGTCATCACAAACCACTCACATTTTCCCCAGACAGGACCATAAATACTGAGTGGAAATTCTCGTGATACCTTCCTCAGTATATTACGAATCGTTCATAAAAAAGACATCAACGTGAGTCATCGGAGAAATCAAACGAAGCGGCAACAGGTTTGTAGTGCTCCTGCGCAGATGCCCACTAGCTATGATTCTTAATAACGTACCAAAACTAAGGCCAAGTTAAAAAAAAAATAAAACTGTTGTTTACCCTTGTGCAATAACTACATTAAAGCCCCATATGACGAGATTTAGTTGTTCTTTTGATTCAGAAGCATGAAGATTTTGCAGATGAAAATACGAATAGCTCAGCCTTAACACAGCTAGAATTCCCGTTCTGGCTCATGGAGGATTTTCATTTTTTTTTTGTTCACAACCAGGAAACGTAATGGCGGACCCAATTAACGTCTGATCTCCTCACCCGCAGGTTCTCATAGATAAATAAGGTGCGGACATGAGCCCCTACTCATCTCCACCCCCCTCCAGCCCCTTGACTTGCAGTTCCTATTGCCCTTTTCGCACTTACTTGTAAATTCCTCAAATTGTTTTTTTTACATGTAACATCGATCTATCCGGTATACTTAGTCGCTGTTGTGAATTTCACAGACGTGCAAGTGCAAACAGCAGCGCTGTGCGTACTTGAAAAAAAAAGCCAGCAGCAGCTCTGTGCTAAATAAATTAATAAGAACTGCAACTTCACACAAGGGCAGACTAAAAGCGAAACAAAGGGTTGTTTACCAATAACACGAACAGATACTAAGGCACAATACTCAAGGCTGGTGCAATGTGCTAATACAGGTTTTTTTTTGCTTAAAGTTCAAAGGGATTTATTGGGATTTGACAAACAGAGCGTCGCAGACAGCACGTGGGTGCTATGCACCTCGTGTATCGATCCATGCGATTCACTTGGGGGAGATCCAGAAAGGTTAAGCGGCATGGATCAATTGATCAATGTCACCTTTTTTGTTAGAGCCAGACAATGCATGGGTCTATAACTTAGGTTAACGATTTGCTCAGATAAGAAATGACAGGTTTTTGTTTTAGTTAACTGAGAAAGGGGGGGGGGGGGTGGTATTACAGATGGATTGGATAGGGGAAGTAGGGAGGGGGGATGTTGGGGGCGGGATTCAGGTGGTCGGAACACGTGGCAATATGTGCGCATTTATTCAAATTCACGGTCTATATTCTAAGACAAACAGCTTTGGTGTTACCCAGTTATGATGTCGCAAAAGACGCGGGATCGGGCCATGAGTGAGGTGGGGGGAGGGGGGAGGGGACATGCCATAACCGTTTCCCGTGGTCAGATTGTGGTAATTGCCTGGTGGATGGGTGTTTGCGAGGGGTGGGGTTGGGGTGGGGTAGTGGTCAGGCATGAAGAGTGACTTTGATACCTATTCTAACGCAAGGGATGATCCAAAGGCGATGGAGGAGGGGATACTCGGATCGAAAGGTGGCCATGGTCTCCCACGAACGTGAATTTCTCTATGTCTACATAATGACCTTCACCGACGCGTATCCAGCGTCTTCCCACAGACGTTGAATGGACGTTGTTTTGACTTTCATATAAAAACCAAATCCCGACATTTACCGGGTGTCCCGGGGGTTCGACGTCTATCCAACATCTATAGCCAACCACGCATATTCACTGCGCCCAATATACTTCATTCAGAATACATTGTTACCCTCCCCCCTCCCCACTCCCAGTCCGTCTGTTTTTTTTTTTTTTTTGGTTTTTTTTTTGTACCGTATATGAGTTCTTATCAACCAGAACGGTATGTCGATGACATAATTCTTAATGACTATTTCTGTGTTCTACAGAAAGAAAAAACAAGCATGTCCAGGGACATGGTGACCAGCCGTGACCTACAGAATATATATCCAACAATCACAGACAAAATCATGATCAAATTCGCAGACAGCGGTTACGAAAAAAGCCGTAACTGAATGGAGAAAATATTCGCTCACTTGATCGGTGTAGTTGTGGCTGATGAGGAGTCATTCTTTCATTCTTTCATAAGATGAAAAAATTAAAAAATGCCCCCCATTTGGCCAATTTTTGGCGGATCGCCAAAATGAGTAATTTTTCAAAAGAGGCCTACCTAGGGAGTATTCGTGCAAAATTTGAAGAAAATCTGATCAAAATTGTGGGAGAAGAAGCATTTTGAAAATTGGCAACCACAAAATTACAAATGTCCCCCATTTGGCCAATTTTGGGCGGATCACCAAAAAGAGCAAATTTTCAAGAGAGGTCTACTCAGAGAACAAGTATCCAAAATCGGAAAAGAATCCGATCAAAATTGTGGGAGAAAAAGCAATTTGAAAATTAGACACCAAAAAATTAAAAAATGTCTCCCATTTGGCCAATTTTTGGCGGATCGCCAAAATGAGTAATTTTTCAAAAGAGGCCTACCTAGGGAATATTCGTGCAAAATTTGAAGAAAATCTGATCAAAATTGTGGGAGAAGAAGCATTTTAAAAATTGGCAACCGAAAAATTTCAAATGTCCCTCATTTAGCCAATTTTTGGCGGATCGCCAAAAAAATAATTTTTAAAAAGAGGCCTACCAAGAGAACATTCGTGTATAATTTGAGAGGAATCTGATCAAAACTGAAGGAGAAGAAGCATTTTAAGTAAAAGTTTACACACGTACATACATACGTACATACGTACATACAGACGACGGATACCCCTCTATTGATAAGATAAGACCAGCCCGACATAGTCGGCTGGTCTAAAAACGGCCATCTCAATGTCGAGGCAGTGATTCACACACACACACTTCACAACGGCCATTGACCGCAGTCTCTGCCCATTGTTCATATCCCACTGACGTCAGTGGACAGTTCTCGGTACTCTCATTATGGCCCACCCACCCTCCTCGACGCCCCCTCCCCCTCATTCCCCCGTCCCCCTTCTCTCCTCGACACTCCTTTCACTATCACTATCTGTAAAATACTCTTATTTTCTTAGCTATTTTTTTTATTAAACCCAGGGGTGAAGGGTGGGGGGGGGGCATTTCGTACCATATGTGTTACCTTCCATGTCCAAAAACAAACACAGAGAAAGGGGTGGTTTAAGGCCAGCCGCGGTTCGCACGGAGTGCCAGTTTCGTTAAAAAGGGAGGTACTTTTAAGGTTTAAAATTTATGTACTTAAAAAAACGGTTATAGCCTTGGTTCAGGGACGTTATAAAAAGTTGTTAATCTGGGAATATAAGCTATATGGAATAAATATAAAGTACTTGCCTTTTGTTGAACAAAACTATTTCTCCAACGCAGTTTAAAATCCAAAATCAATAAAGTAAATAACGCCTGTCTACGATTTTCTCACTGGAAATTTTCAGTCCACTAAGATCATAGCGACAGTATTTATTTACAGCTCGCGTCACGTGACAACAACATATAGCCCCTCTTGGCACGTGTTATAGTGTTAATTATGTGACATTTAATAGCTTTAGGAGCATATTAATTCACACATTCCAGTCCACGACAGCGTGACAGAAGAGTCACTAAAACTTAACACACTTCACTTTTTTTTCTCTAACCTGTTAACAGAAACCAGGTAGTCTGGGTTTTTTTGGCAAAACTTTTCGCTTTAATGTCGGTTTAAAATGGCGCTTCTATCCAACTGTCACTTTGTTGAATTGAACTAAGGAAAAACAAACTGTTCGTCGCAGCAGCTGACGCTCCCAGGGAAACCAGCATGTTCTTCTTATAAACCAGTAAATTCTAAAGATCTCGTATGACACGAAGAGCTTGTACATGGTCATAAAAAGAAACACTTCAGTTCTCAAACAGAGGTGTGACCTTATCTGTATACAGTATACATGCGAGTAACAAGGTAGGGTGTTAGGGGTTGTGTCTGTATACCTTCACTCCCCACCTCTTTTGTGGACCGGTTGGGGGGGGGGGGTTACCTACCTACATTTAACCAAAAAAATTAGGACAAAAAAAAAAAAACAAGTAGTGATAAAAACTGCATATTTTCGTTTTCTTTTTAGATCGATAACTATTATGCATAGTGATGGGCCTGAACCCTCACATTCTGTGCATGTGTACGGTTGTAATGGTGAATAACCGTTCAACCTTCACGGTTTATTTGCCAGTTAACTTAGTCAGTTGTTCAGGTCACTTCATTGAAACTTAAAGGTTACATATGTATTAAAAAAAATAAGTCGGTGTCTTAAAAAAATTGATTGATTTAATCAGGGCGTATTTTGGTACAAACTGTGTGGGCATTGCATCGGTGACGTATTGTGGGCCAATTACTTGGCTGAAGACCAAAGCTCAGTGGGTTGTGCAAATATGCACGTGGAAGCTTTTCCGTCTCAACTTCGATAACATTTCCGATGTAAACTATAACGTCATTTTTATTGTCGCTTTTTTTTTCTTCTTTTTTTTCACGCATACATTGCAATGTTTTGAATCACATATAGGCTTCCGATGTGGTGTAATTATTCACCCCTTTTTACATCCTTTATGTTGAATCATAATGTTCTTTTTCTAAAAGTGCAGATGCACTTAACTGTTCTATTCTCGTTTGTATATAAATAGCTATTTGACAAAAATGGGTCTGCGTTTCAGTGGGAATAAAATTGCCTGAATTGACTGATATTAAAGCAATATATTACGGCTGAGATAATGGATTACTTCCTTAAATAGGAGAACTTCCCAAAAGTCCCGTACTAGGGGCCTTCCGTTATGGAGAACAATACAAATGTAGGACCGCCCTAGAAATCGACCCACTTGAATTTTCAGTCTCACTGGTTTTTCCTATTTGCGCGTTTCTCTTGTATTATTTGATTGATTCAAATAACACTTTTAAGGGAAGGTGGCAGAAAGGGGCTCGGATCTCGACAGTAGAAAGAACGCGGATCTCGACAACCGAACCCAGCAAACAACCGACGTCTTTTTGGGTTGAAAAAAAGGTTGCATTTTGGTCGCAACGATTTCACAACCATATTCTGACCTATTTCCCCCAAACCCGACCTTATTCCGACGTCGAGGCGACGTCGGATTTCTGACGTCATTCCGACGTTGCAAAAACGACCAAAAAGCGATGAACATTGTTATCGCTAACCGGAAATGGAAGTCATTTTGAAAAAGAGGAAGAAAAAACGTAAGTTTTACATGAAAATTTAAGAATTTTGATGGCACGTCGGTATTTTTCTTCCTAGATTGTAAAAATTTACATAGAAAATGCTTTCGTATGTATTTCACAACAGCAGTTGAATGATTAGCTATCTATTAATTATATAATTCTAGTCAGTTTCAGGTCGGAATCCGACGTTGGTTCCAAGTATATATACAACCTAAAACCGACTTAAGTCCGACGTCGGATTTAGGTCGGAACCCGACGTCATTCTGACGTTGAAAACCCGACGTCGGTCCCATTTCATAGACAACCAAAACCGGCACGTCAGTCCGAGGTCGAAAACGTCGGGTCACGACGTCGACCCGACGTCATTCTAACGTCTTAATGTTTGCCGGGAAGGAACGCGGATCTCGACAGCCGAAAGAACGCGGATCTCGACAGCCGAAAGAACGCGGATCTCGACAGCCGAAAGAACGCGGATCTCGACAGCCGAAAGAACGCGGATTTCGACAGTCGAAACAACGCGGATCCCGACAGCAGAAAGAACGCGG
This sequence comes from Protula sp. h YS-2021, assembly GCA_949752745.1. NCBI lineage: Eukaryota > Metazoa > Annelida > Polychaeta > Sabellida > Serpulidae > Protula > Protula sp. h YS-2021. Next base: position 10,801,052 of record OX457030.1, on the reverse strand, counting down.
ATTTCGACAGTCGAAACAACGCGGATCTCGACAGCCGAAAGAACGCGGATCTCCACAGAAGAAAGAACGCGGATCTCGACAGCAGAAAGAACGCGGATTTCGACAGCAGAAAGAACGCGGATCTCGACAGTCGAAAGAACATAGACCTCGACAGCCGAAAGAACGCGGATTTCGACAGTCGAAACAACGCGGATCCCGACAGCAGAAAGAACGCGGATTTCGAAAGTCGAAACAATGCGGATCTCGACAACAGAAAGAACGCGGATCTCAACAGCCGAAAGAAAGCGGATCTCGACAGCCGAAAGAACTCGGATCTCGACAGCCGAAACAACGCGGATTTCGACAGTCGAAACAACGCGGATCCCGACAGCAGAAAGAACGCGGATTTCGAAAGTCGAAACAACGCGGATCTCGACAACAGAAAGAACGCGGATCTCAACAGCCGAAAGAAAGCGGATCTCGACAGCCGAAAGAACTCGGATCTCGACAGCCGAAAGAACGCGGATTTCGACAGCAGAAAGAACGCGGATCTCAAAAGTCGAAAGAACGCAGATCTCGACAGCAGAAAGAACGCGGATCTCAACAGCCGAAAGAAAGCGGATCTCGACAGCCGAAAGAACTCGGATCTCGACAGCCGAAAGAACGCGGATTTCGACAGTCGAAACAACGCGGATCCCGACAGCAGAAAGAACGCGGATCTCGACAGCCGAAGGTACGCGGATTTCGACAGCTGAAAGAACGCGGATCTCGACAGCAGAAAGAACACGCCGAAGGAACGCGGAATTTGACAGCAGAAAGAACGCGGATCTCGACAGCCGAAAGAACGCGGATTTTCGACACTTGAAAGAACGCAGTTCTCGACAGCCGAAAGAACGCGGATCTCGACAGTCGAAAGAATGCGGAATTTGACAGCAGAAAGAACGCGGATCTCGACAGCAGAAAGAATATTACATTCCTAACGTTTAGAACACGCCCTATCGTTTTGCCTGAACGTTCTGTCGTTCCGACGGTGCATATTTGCTGTACGTGACAAATGCCGAATGACAAATATCGCGCAACTAGAATTAAACAGGATTCGAGCATGACCGGTCAGTGATGGCTAGGGCGCAAAGGCGCGGAATAAATATTGAGAAAAAATGTATTAAAAGAGCGGAAAGAAAGCTTTTACGTCATTTTTTTCTGCGCTTTTTCGTCCCAAATCCAGGTTTTTACCGCCAGCGATATATCTGTGTAAGTATTGCTATGATTTACATTAACATTATGTGCATGTTTTTGATGAAAAGCAAGAAAATCATAATTGCTATTGCTATTATTATTATTATTATTATTGTCATTATTGTTATTAGTGTATCACTTCGCTAATTATTATTATTATTACTATTATTATTTGTAAAATATCTTATAATGTTGTGACAAATATAAATAAAAATATGCAATTTATAAGGGTGTAAGCGTATGGCAGTGACTTCTAGTTTTATTGAAATATGTTATTATGATTTGCTTTAGATGTTCTAAAACAGTGTGATTCAACAACAAAATGCATTCACGGAAAAACCCGAAGAAATGTAGGAGGAGACCACAACCGAAGATTACAACAGCCCAGTCGTCGAACGAAAATGGCACGACAGGTTAAGAAAAACCATCTGATGTTTTTCATGTTTTTCATCTTGCCAGTTTTTATTACTGTGCTTTTGTGATTAAAAATGCGAATCGCAAAATATTTGCGTTTATGAGATCAATCTTGGTGGTATATGTAAAAGCACCGGAGAGATGAAAAGATTGTAGAGGGTGGTTTTAACTATCATAGGCGCATCACGTAGTAACGCAATCAACCATCATCTTAACCGACGCTGACGGAATGGACAGAAGCCAGTGCGTTAACATTTGGGATATTGATCATATAACCAAACCATAACCCCCTTTTCATATATATATATATATATATATATATATATATATATATATATATATATATATATATATAGTGAAACCCCGCTATTAGGGACAAAAAGTAACTGAATAATTTTGTCCATAATGGCGGGGTGTCCCTAATTTCGAGGTCCTGTTCTATCTGAAAACTACAACTAAACTCTTTGGCTATATTTCTTACACTTTTTCCATCACTAGCTTTGATTATTTTCACTTTATCAGATAGCGAAAGCTCATTCCGTTTTATTTTCACACCACCGATATTCAGACTTAACACCTTGTATAACATTTTAATTGAGTATAAAGACAATGAATTACTTGTTCTTTTATACGCATTTTAAAAGACGGAGCACATGTCAATAGGGATGAACCGTATAAAGCTTCTCTCTTAAGCACACATCTTTGTAATAAGCCCTACTGTCTTTACATGCACTGTGTTCAATATAATGTACTCAATACCCACAAATAACAATAGCGAAAAAAAAACAAACACTGCCGATTAACAAGCTGATAGGGGTTGTTTACAGAACGTACAAAATATGTGGACAGCAATTTGACTGTCCACAATAGAGGGGTTGTTTTAAATGTATAACCGTACTTACGGGATAAAAAGAGTGTCCCTAATTCTGAATAGAGGGGTGTTCACAATAGAGGGGTCTGGATATAACAGAACTCTATGGCGTTTTAAAGCAGACTGAAAAATGCTGTCCATAATTCAGGGGTGTCCATAATAGAGGGGTGTCCATATCCGGGCTTTTACTGTATATAATTTTTATCAGTTGTAAGAATACATTTGCCAGAAAATTGATTTCGTTAGAATCACTTTATGGCCTACCTTCATAAGAAACTGACTATCAAGTTTAAGTCAAACGTTATTATATCAAAACATTATTAACAATAAGACTTAGTTTAACGTTGTAATATTATTTATAAGGTTAAGAATAGGTTCCCCCATCTGTTCCTCATCACCCTGTTCGGCACTCTATCCTATATTTTCCGCCTGACCCATGTATTCCTCATCGCCCGATCTGTTTATTCCCCCTCGCCCCGGCCCTGTTTCGCGCCTTACGGTTTATTACTTGCCCTGGCACATAACCAGCCACATGGGCTTCCCGTAGTCTAAAAATAAGAAGCTACTGTTCCTCTATTAATGACGCTGGTGTAACAAATACATTACTGAGTAGAGTTTTGAGAGATACACAAGGTATTTTCTATAACAATTTCAACTACAGACTTAATTAATACTGACCTATTCAATAAGTGCAGATCTTATTTCATGACATGTCATGATATAAATAAAATATAAATAAAATAGAGACCTTTCCTTTGTTTCAACACATGCGTACCTGCTGCAAGAAACGGTAATTTTGAACCTTGGTAATTCAGTTTACTGAACAAGCATTATGCAGGTAATGTTCTGTTTGTTAGTTCACACACGAGTGCTGTGAGAAATAACTACTCGAAACTGAGATCAAGATGACTAATAACAAATGTCTGTTTTATTGTACAGTTACATGCAAATAGCAATGGTGATAACACTAAATGATTTATATGAACAGTACTTAGAACTCTCGGCTCACAAATATTAAATAAATAATTAATATAACAGACAGTCTATACTGGCTTGGTGGTCTGTTGCATGAACGACACCAACGGTGACAGAATCCCGTTTACCATTGGGTTAAGTTTATATTTAATATTGTATTATCATACATCAATTTATGGTTAAGTGCTGGAATAAGTGAATTTAAGTTGAACTTTAAATGATAAACTTGAATTTGTAAGTAATTTCTTTATTTATAAAAACAACAGATTGTTCGTTTATATTGATTAAACAACAGATTTTTCATATATATATAAGCAGATATATGAGCATGTTACAATAATGAATATGATTGATGTTATTTATTTCATTACTGCAGAAGGGTTTACAATGACAGTGTCGTCCAACCACAAATAGTTGCTTATAAGCAAATGAAAGTTGCTAAACAGTTACATCAATGATAATTTACCATGAAAAATATCGGTTTAAATTAAAGATATATACAGTTTTTGACTGCGGCAATGGTACACATAGCCATTGAACATTTATATCCAACTGCGTTGTTTGAGCACTTAACACTTCCTATTGATGACGTTTTCACTGACGCTTTGTACGAGGCATTTATGGTTTATGACATTTGTGGTTTGCTATCAAATGTGAATGGTTTCGTAGATAGGGAATGCTTCGCAATGCGCCTCCTGATGGATGCAATCAATGACGCAATCACACGTGACCTATCCGGAAGTGACGTAACCGGAAGTCACACACGTTACTTGGTTTAAATGAACTACAGCAGCTCAATATTTTCCATCATAGTTTAAAATTCACCAGGTTAGTGATACTGAGGGGCAAGTTGATTATTGATAATAAGAATGCACATTACCATGGCTGAGATTTCTCCGGAAAAACTGGCTAGACAGCTGTTCCTAAAGTAGTTGCCAAGCTTTATACATGCATTTTAATCTTTATACATTTTATTTGTTTCCAAATCATGAGATAACGAGGTTGGCATGGCTGTTAATTCAAACATTTATTACAACGTACTTACAACTTTAACAACGTGTTATTGGACATTCATGACCGAATGTCTCATGGGAAGGTATCAAATGTCTAAAATACGACCCATACTGTTGGCATTCGACTTGAGACACGAGACCCTGTCGGCGAAACTTTTGCAAACCGCCATGTTCAATTCAAACCAATAACTCTGCTAGGACTTGCCACACCCCCCCCCCTCGTTTATAACTTGTATTTGTAAACTTGCGGTAATTCTTTAAGATAATATTGAAATTTTAATACCAAAAGCAAATCTTTTCGGACTGGTCATTCCTCCCCCTCCCCCGGGTTCTAAGTAAGACAGTTCTAAATCTCAAGCTCCATCACTACAGGGGCCCCTCGTTAATTCGTACTCCTCGAGACCAAGAAAAAAGGTGCGAATTAACCGATGGTACCAATTAACCGGGGGTCAAATTTTCGAATGGGCAAAAACAGCAATGAACAGTGTGCCCTAGCATTGATGACCCACTTGTTCAGGGCAACCTCCAAATCCTCATGCTTCGCAAGCCTTGCGCGCTTTCGAGCAGGCTCAGATTGGCTGGTTTCAACACCATTGATTATTTTATCCTTATTCTTTATCCATGAAGCAAGTGTATTTTTAGGTACCACGTACTCCGTCATCACTTGAGTTCTGGTTTTTGAGCCACTCGTTGTTTACTTTAACACTTTGAACTCCATTATGTAATCACTGTGTTTTCGTTTTGATGCCATTTTGCAAGTTGAAATGCTTGACCACTGTTCATAATTTATGTACGCGCTTCGGAGCGCGAAGTGTTCACAGAAAGCAAACGGCTTCTTAAGCTGATGCACAATACGTGACAGACGATGCTCCGGATTAGTGGCCAGTGAAAACGTTGTGCACACTCGGTGTATTGAGTAGACCACGTCAGTCATAATCCCTAAACCCCCATCTTTACTGCCCCTTCATCTCGCTACACATGATGCATGAGTAACGTGTTGTTTTAACTGTGTGGCATGCCTAATCTGCATGGCTCTGCATTGATAAAGACCGGAATAGAAAAAAATGAGGGTAAATTTTGGGACGAATTATCCGAGTCCTCGTTAATTCGTACTTTTACATAGAAGTGAATGGGTCGCAAAATTGGGACCGACGGAATTGGTACGAATTAGCCGAGGGACCGAATTAATCGAGGACGAATTAACGAGGGGCCCTGTATTAACCAGAGTAGGAACAGTACAATGTATTAAATTGGTTATATATCTTAAAATATCAAATGCAATTTGGAAACTGTAATTCTTCTTTCGAAGAATAACTACATTCCTATTGTAATCATATTCTATTATGTAGTCCTGCTGTTGCAATGTCCAGAATCAGATTAAATCATCACACGTAGTACATCATCATGCGTTGTACATCATCATACGTTGTATATATGCGTTGTACATCATCATACGTTGTACATCATCATGCGCTGTAGACTGTAGGTAATCTGCCCCCCCCCCGGTAATCTGTCCCCCCCCCCGACAATCTGCCCTCCGGTAATCTGCCCCTTCAAATTTTCCATACTAGGTAATCTGCCCCCCCCCCTCATATTATATATATTATATATATATATATATATTATATATATATATTATATATATATGGGTGTGCGTATGTTAATGTGTGTATGTTATTGTTCTTTATATTAAAAGGGAACTTAAAATCACTTTTGATGTTCTTGCATCTTTCTTAGAACTATGGTAATCAAACACTTTTGATTTTCTAACAAGTATTAGCCAGATTACATCTTCACAAGCAACTGCCTGTAATGGATTTTATCCCAATTATACCTGTATGTCAAAATACTCAACTTCTGAATTGCAGTTCGTATTAATTGCAATTAACCAACCACGTCTTCAATGGAGCATGTTTCTTTGCAACCTCCATTGAAGTGCATGATTTCGGTAATGATTAAAACTGCTAACGATTTAGTATATGCATTTAGCGACATTGAACTATGTTGTGCCTTGAACAGAAAACAAATAAATATGGTTAAAATAAAAAAAGGTGTTTTTTCTTATTGTTTGGGCAAAAGACTGCATGAATGAATGAATATCTATATATTATATATCATTATATTATATATGAATTAATGTATATAAAAATGAGTAAGTCATATAGGCCTATCTGTAATCCACCAATAATAGATGATTGAATTGCAATTAATTGCAATTAATTAATTAATTAATTGCAATTAATTAATTAATTAATTAATTGTTATTAATTGCAATTAATAACGAATGCGACCTGTATATATTAAGTACTAAGTTGATCCCGATTACACATGAATCGCTTTCAAGTGTTAAGATGTTAATCCTAAAAATAAAAAAGAAACGCACACATACACATAATCAATGCATGAGAGGGGGGGGCAGATTACCTAGTATTGAAAATTTGAGGGGGGCAGATTACCGGGGGGGGCAGATTGTCGGGGGGCAGATTACCGGGGGGCAGATTACCGTTTGCCTGCGCTGTACATCATACGTTGTACATATCCGTTGTACATCATCACATGTTGTACATCATCATACGTTGTACATCATCATACGTTGTGCATCATCATACGTTCTACGTCATTTGTATTTAGATCCGTTGCGATTGAAATATGTCCGTCTAAAACATTTATTATCTGTTTATGATTTTCAGAAACCATACTGAATGAAATAACAATTGTCACAATGAACTAATTCTAATTTTGTTAATAAATAATAATTTTACCGTAATTTTAACAACCACCCGAGCAAGGTAAGTGTATTGCTTTTCCAACTAACGATGCATGGAGAAAACGCGAAAATGGTGATTTTTTTTTCAAGTTTCTACTTATATCACAGAATAAAACTGATGCAACGCTAGGAACTATTATGAGGAATCATTCGCAGACTAAAACATTTATAATCGATATCGTTTCGTCATTTGTGCTATATAGCGTTTCCTTAAATAAACTAAATTTACCCGCAAAGAGAGATACGTAAAAATATATGAATCCCCTATCCAGCCCTTTTTCCAACTGAAAACAGTCACTATCATTGCATAAGGAACACTTTCATTTTTTTAAATTTACGAAGTTACTACACAAAGCAATTGTATCTTTGTATCTCACGTATCACGGAATTCAAAAGTGGCACCCATTGAGTCTTTCGTCCATCGCTTTAAAATCCCGGATGTAAAGATAAAATATATTCAAACAAAAGAAGTATTTAACCTTTCGTTGAAGCTGATCTTTGTGGTAAGTAGGATTAGACTTTTAGTACATGAGATATGATGACTGGTTTACAGTGTGTGCTATTACACGAAAGATAGGCAGGAGACAGGACGGTAAACAACTTAAAGCCGCCCACACATCGGGACGTTATGGATGGGACGAGTGTTCAGGTTATTCAATCATAAATAGGTCACTTTCTATTGTTGTAACAGGTTTTGATTTCTAAGTCAAAACCTGTTTGAAATCGAGGCTGTAAAAAAGAAAACCGTTTGATTTTGATTTTTATTTACACATGCCTCTTCCTCTGACACGAAACGAAATCTTGTACTTTCCTCACAGTCACTGTTGTCTTCAAACTTTGGATACTCATTTTCCGTGTCGTTTTCAAATATATTTGTGTCGATCAGGTCAAGAGAGCGGTCACTCTCGGGTTTATCATTAGTCCCCTCGGTATCGATTTGTAACAGAATTTTGTCCATTGAATAGTCACAATTTACATTTTTTGATTTGTTTCGATTTGTGATATAAAAATGTCCGTGGATTCAGCACTATCACTTTGATTTAGAACCTGTGTTAAGTCGCAATAAAAAACTGACAAAATCAGCACCATTTTCAATATCTTATGTATTATCCATTTTGTTGTTAGCCGTTTGGCCGCCTGTTAGAATAGTCGATGAAATTGATTCTACGTCAACTTTTTATAACGTGAAAGCAGCTTTTGATGTATTTCACACTTATTAATTGAAATAGCATTTGTCCAAAGTTTCCCACGTTACCAAAGGGAGGTTTTGACTGACCACTTCTTGCTTGGAGAAAGTTCCCTACTAATGATTGAAAAACGGTAAATAATTCGAACACAGGTTTTGACTGAATTTTCAAAACCTGCGGGCTTCGCCCTTAGGTTTTGAAAAACCAGTCAAAACCTCGTTCTCATTATTTACCTTATTCATCAATGCCGATTGTTTTACTTTGTGGGCCTACATTCACAACTGATAGCTTCCCATACCGAGGACAAGGCGATTGTTTCACCATGTGGGTCTGCATTCAAAACTTGTAGCCTCCCACCCATGCGGACGCTACACACAGGGGACAAGCCGATTGCTTCACCATGCGGGTTTGCATTCACAACTTGTAGCCTCCCACACATGTGGACACCACACACAGAAAACAAACCGATCGTTTTACTATGTGGGCCTGCATTCACAACTTACAGCTTTCCACACATGCGGACGCTACACACAGAAGACAAGCCGATTGTTTCACCACGCGGGTCTGCATTCACAACTTAAACACAAGTAAAACACCTGCTTTCATCAAGTGTTGATTTATTTCCTATAAACATCAAAAGCACATCACACTTTATGAGATACAGACCACTGCTCTAGTACTCTCCTCTTCCTATTCGACGAAATATGAAAACATACACACGCAAAATCTGTGCAGTAAAAACTTGAGGCAAGCACTGTTAAACAAACTATACGTCTCTCTGTTAGAGGGCTTATGTCACAATATATGAATTTATGTTCACTGCTCTGCAGTGAATAACTACTCAAATGTCATTCATCATATGATGAATGAAGGTCAAAACACTTGGGCCACACTTCAGTTACTATGTTCACTCGTCAAGTGATGCATGCATGACGTCAGTACTCCGTGACTGTCACGTGACGCATGCATGATGTCAGCACTCCGTGACTATCACGTGGCGCATGTATGACGTCAGCACTCCGTGACCGTCACGTGACGCAGGCATGACGTCGGCATTCCGTGACTGTCACGTGGCGCATGCATGACGTCAGCACTCCGTGACCGTCACGTGATGCATGACTGACGTGGCACTTTATAGTCCTTTCACCAAAAATAACTAAAATCGAAAAAAGCACAACAACCGATCACAAACTATCCAACACAGGACGTAAAACTTCAGATGACGATTAATGTGACATTTGTTTGTAAATCAGTCTATAAGCACTCCAGGCAAGTCATACACAATAGCAAGAGAAAGAAAGTGAAGCCACACTTGTAAAGAACCACGAGATATAAAACTATATGCGTGTTATATAATATGTATATTATAAAATCAAAAATCAAAAAAAATCACAAAATTACAAGCTCAAGATTGCAAGATGAAAATAATAAGCATATACATTTGTTATCACAGGAAGTCTTCGACGCAATAACTGACTTGTTTCTACAATACAAGCACCAACTGTGTAGCTTAGTGACCAGCGGTTATGGCGGAAGGGCTCAAATACGCAAAGAGCGTAAAGAAAAACGTCATATTGTTACACTGCAATCCGAAGTAGTGGAGCGGGGGGGGGGGGGGGGGAGGTAAGGGGGGGAGGGTGGAGACATTCACAAAGCGTACAACTCATGAATGATCAGAAAGCAATCGTTTTCATAGATGTAGGAACAGCCTCTATCTCCCCACCCCCCATCCAAAAAAAAAAAAAAAAAAAAAAATCAGGAGGGGGCCTGAAGATAAGTTGGTCTCCCTAAATTATTGCTCCCTAAATAATACCACTGGCCCTTTCCCAATAGTTATTAAAGCGTCCTGAAGCTTATCTTTTTTAACCTCGCATTTAGACACACACTCCATCACAAGTTCCGTATCACATGGGGAAAGACCAGAGCGTTTGTCGTCACTGTAGTTCCTAAAATAGTCCACTCTATAAACATGCGACAAGGGCCCCGATATCCCACTGAAACGCCATGATGAGTGATGAGACGCGACTACAACACCACCCCCCCCCCCTCCAAAATTCACGATCACATGGCCTTATAAAACAACCACACAGACATTTACTCATTCCTCTTCACAAAAACATTATGTTGCTAACAATAAGCACCATCGTGACAAAAGGTACACGTTACAGAGATGATCACGAAGAATGGAACATTTCAAGATCCACAGCACGAGGGAGGGGGAGGGGGGGGGGGAAGGAGGAAGGGGTAGTTGGTAAAATAAAATGTTTTATTACACGCTAATTGTTACTGTGTAGTTAATTAGAAAATCTTTTTCGAGCTACAAAACAAGCATGTCCAAAGACATGACCCAGCCGAGTTACCAAACAAGGACAGAGAGAAAAACTCTGAAACGAATACTGTTATGCCGAAAAATGAAGGACTTTGTTTCTGAACGTAACTTTTTTCGCAATTTTAATGCACAAAAACGAGTTTTCCTGGGTGGAAGCTACCTGAAAATGGATGTTGGAGAAGTTGGATTTAGGCGATTCACGTATTTACAGACATTTACACAATGTTACAAAAAAATCTTTAAATTCTACCATGTCGGCATTATGTTGTCATTTCCGAAAAACGCAAAGTCCAGGTGGAGAAGCACCTGAAAAACTTTCGATTAAAATTTTATAACTATTTGAAAAAGACAGAGAAATGAATGGTTTGACAATTCAGTTATTTACTACCATTTATTCCAGCTTTTGCCAAACTTCAAAGTTCCGCCATTTCGGCAGTTTTTCGGGAACCGCGAAAACAAATAATAGCCTGGTAGGCGAACCCCAGGGGAACACCCCTGCGTAACATCTGAACGTTTGTAGAAAAACTGTAGGAGGAGTAACATTTTAAAAGTGGGTCAAAACGGGCATAAAAAGTGCCACCATTTTGTCAGTTTTTCGTCAATCGTACAAAAAAAGTAATAGCCAGGTGGGGGACCATCCAGGGAACATTCCTGTGTAATATCTAAACAATTGGAGCAAAACTGTAGGAGGAGTAGCATTTTAAAGAAAAAGTTTAACATACGCACATGCATTCAAGCCCCCTATAGTGATACGACTAACCCAGTCCGACAACGTCGGCTGGGTTAAAAAACAATAATAACATTAATAATTGAAAATGAATAAAACATAAATAAATAAAATCAAATTAGAAAACAAAAATCGAATTAGTTTCTCAGTATTTTCACTGGTTACAGATCAACACTAAATCGTTGTACCTCAGACACCACACTGACAACGATAACCCCGACAACGCCAACATATTTCCTGAGATGGGCACACACTTCAGTGTTGAATGTCTTAAGTCAACATACAAAATGTACGGCGTATTAAAATATCAGGCATGAAAACAGGAGTACAATTTTGGGCAAACTTCTTGTTCTTTTGCCCATTTTCTTGATCAGCCTGTGGTTGACTTTTTTCGTGATTTTTTTTCTGGTTTCTAGTAGTCTGATTTTTGTGTACCGTCATCTTTTTATCTACCATATAATTAAGCACAAAATGGTTCGGAATTTTATTCACTTCATAATATTTTAAGCGGTTTTTTTACAAAAGAATAGTTTACCTTAAAAAAATAGAAGAGATCAAAATGCTGAATAAAATATAAACTTTCACCTTTCCTACATAACTCATTTGTAAACATATTTTTTTTTGAAAACTCTGTATATTTTACTTCTTCATGCTATATACGATTCAGCACAGAGAGCTACCCCCCCCCCCCCCCCCCACTCCCTTCCACCACGTTCAACATATCTGGAATGCTATCACCCACGCAACACCCTGTATACCAAATATTAAGGGCCGATTATTTCTATAACTTCCTTTTTAGATTTTGGCGCAGTTTATCTTGATCCTGCCTTGTAAAGCCGAAACTTTCCAGATATTCCGGTACAGAACCATATCTGAAACAAAATAATAACACGTGTCATCTTAGTTATTTCTTTTAATTTCGCGTGTCAAACAACATGTAATTTATCACAAACTCTAGTATGAAACCATAAAACGTATCAAGATATTGAATAATTGACAGTGCTTTTGGTTCCGTTGACAGCTAGCTCCTCTAGATATTACATCGTGTAAGGAAAGGTTATAACGGATGACGATGGTAGGTATCGAATGAAGTTGGAGATATATTTTCTTAGAACCCATGGCCCTACCATTCGACAGCCTCAACCATCTTGCTTAAATCTCACTGCAGGAAAGAAAAATAATACATCAATCAGACAGCCAAATGCCTGAGTGGACAAGAACTGAAACTGAACATCACATAAATAGTCCAGGTATGCTAATAAAAAAAACGTTATAATGTAACCTGGTATCAATGTAGTTGAGCATACAGCGCATATTTTCGGCATCGGCCCTCGTGAATGTCGGGCACATGTGAAGCCAGACCACGATTTCAAAATGCACTCTCTCTTTAACCACCGACAGTTCTTCCTGAAAACAAATTTCGTATCTGTCAAAAATTTTATAATAATCGCGAGAAAGATTAATAATGGTTTTGACTGTCTACAAAAGTCTACAAACTGTCCTTCTAGTTTTCAATTACTGTACATTACTGTCGTTTTTTATCGTCCTTTATATTTGTTTTTCTTTCGTAGCTAATTTCTAAACAGACAGAAGAGTTGAGATGTGCAGAAACTATGCACCCACACAAGAATCACATGCAACACTCGTGGTGCAATACGGATCATGACGGAGATTAAATACAAAGCTCGGAAGCATCAGTGAGGACACTGCCGATACTTTTCATCTGTTATCTCAGTATTGCCGTCAGTGTTTTCATGAATCATTCAACCCCATCACAACACTAGGATCAAACTGTGGTATTCAATGGGACTTACTAAGTATTATTAGCACTTGTTACCGAAATCATGTGTCTAAACAAAACCTGTTTTTCGTAACAGAGCTGAATACAATTCAAATACATATCAGAACGTGTACTTAGAAGTACCGAGGAGCGTGCGTAGTCAGCTATAATTTCGTCTTTCGATTTGCCCATCAGTGACAAAACAAGTGCAGACACAATTCCTGTTCGGTCTTTTCCATGGGCACAGTTTATCATGGCTGGGACATTCTCTGGCTCAGACAACAGTTTCAAAGCTGAAAATATGAATAACCAATAAAAAATGAAAGTCGAGCTTCAATAACTCACTAAATAAAATCAACAAATCATCCAACAAATAAGTTATAACATTTATTTGAACAACAAAAAATTACAACTATTAATTATCTCAATATTTTACTTCATGCTAAAACCTGACCCATTTGCCTGTATTCTGATGTGTAAGTAACTTTAAATCTTAATCCAACTCGTTCTGTAGTAGGAATTTAAATGATCGAACACGAGTGAAAATATATCTGAGCCTTTACTGTTATGTATCACACCAATTTATTGTCTACTTAGCTAAAATTTTCGCCATAGCGAAAATTGCTTCCAAAGTAGGAAGTAAAAATGTACCGAAAACAAACAGAACTGAAAATCAAATATAAAGAGTAAAAATGTTACATACCTGTGTAAATTGCAGCTTTGCTGTTATTTATCATATCAATATATTGCCCACTTAGTCCATCTTTGTTCAGGACTTCTTTTGCAAATGCGCGGATCCAATACTTAAATCCGGTTGAGAATATGACGTCATATAATAAATATATTAAGGAATAGATCCTAAACCAAATTGAGGCCTTATTAAATGTGTGCCAAACATAGTTCAGCTTGAAGAAGTCGATTAAATAGTGCTTTCCAAGATGCTTTTCCACCTGATTTTCAGGGATTACTGGGATAGTTTTCAATCTGTTAACCGGTACCTCTCCAAATAATGGCAGTTTCACTTTGTACCTTGGGTAATATTTATCCAATAATTTGGATCCAGTGGCTTTCTGATATTCAGAAGCAGCGCGAAAATCAATAATAGAACGAATTCCAAGTTCGCGAAATTGCTGTATTTCCTCCAGTGTCAGGAAGTCTGGCCGGGATGATCGGTAAATTTTGGTTGTCTGACATTCACCTCCACTTTCTTCAATAAGTTTTCTGAAGTTTGGCATAGAGCTGAAGCGGGGATGTTCTTTCTGCATTTTCCCCAACACTTTGAGCACTTTTATTTTTGCAAAAGGAAAACAAACAAATGCCGGTCCCGTTTATGGGCCCTGAAACAAAAGGCTAGGAGCAAATTTATCTGGATAAAATTGTAAGAATCAAATGAAAAACCGGCGACACAGTTCTTGACCCCGATCACATGACCATCAATACCACGTGAAAATAATAACAACATGTACAAACACAGTTGTGGTGTTCATGAATTAGAGGGCTCTTAAATGAAAGGAATTTATATGAGTCAAATAGTTTTAATTTAAGAAAATTTTTCATTTTAGATATTATGGTATTTCCCAGTCTTCAGGTGTTTAGGGTTGGTAGTTTTCTAAGACTTCGCTGTTGTTGTTTAATATCTCTTAATTTTTCTGAGTTAAAAGTGGATGTTGTTTAATTACAAAAAATGGTGTGAATGCTTTGAGATGAAAATATTTATTAGGGAAGACTAAAATTCACATAATGATTAGTATTCTAGGCACATAGTTTAGCTTGGCGTTTGTGTGATTTCAGGCCCGATATTTTCATTTGAGGATCGCGTCTTCCCATTTGAAGCCCGAAGTATGCGGAGGGCTTCAAATGGGGAAAACGAATCCCTGTTGACAAAGTAGGGTCTCATATCATATTGACTCCGGTGTAACGGTTTGCTCAGTTGTTTAGAGAGTTGGTTTGATATTCTCAAGGTCCCGAGTTAGATTCCAGCTCGGGGTGGTAAATAAGGAATTAGCGTTCCCCCAATTGCTTTAGCTAAGCGAATTCTGTGGAAGAGATAGCTACCACGGAATTCAAAATTAACTTCCACTGAGGCTTCCGAATACCCCTTAAAATATCGCATTATCGACTAAGCCAAATGAGTTGATTAGTATTATTATCATTATGAGTGAAACGGTTGGATAATTTAAACTTTATCGACTTATGTATTCATCTGAAAATATCGGGCGACCACTCAAGCACCATCTGGTTATCAAGCATGTATGTGATATTTTGAAAAGAAACTTAAACCATGAGTGTTAATTTTTGAAATAATACCCTCTCAGTACTGAATGAAAACTACTCGCATTTTAACGAAATTGGCAAGGACAAGCGTTCCTGGTCTCAAATTTATCCCCGTCTCCGCATTATTTGAACAAGCACAATAACACATATGATACCAAGCGTCCCCTGTTCCAAAAAAAGTTATCCTGACAGCCTTTTTTCAGTGTATGTTTTCGGCTAATCTTTTTAAATGCATCTTTTAACATTTATCTGAGGTATTTAATTTCTTCATACTCATTTTTATGAGTAAAATATCTTGTAGATGTAGAAGCTATCACTATCTGTTTTCCAATGTGTTAAACATTGGTTATCGCGATCATGAAAATAACAAATTTTGTGGAACATATAGCACCACATGGGTACCCCTAACAGGTGAGAGGTTGCTATGTTTAGATGCTTGTCAACCAACCGATCAATCAGTGTCGGTGCAGTTCTTGTCATGTGATCGAACCATACCCAACTTATCGGGTAACACGATCCCAATTGAATTGGATGTGTGTGGATATAAGTGATGCCCTCCACGTCTGCAAGATATCTTACTCATAAAATGAGTATAAAAAAATTAAATACTTCAGTTTTAATTTCGAAAATATCGTCTCGTAGACTACGAAGCCATCGAAGTGCCAATTAATAATAATAAGCTCGAACATACACACGTACAGACTGATACGAGCTAATGCCCCCGCCCTGTTTCACAAAAGAGGTACACACACGAACAACCGGTGAACATAAAGTCACCGTATGAGCCGACCTGTCACAGCAGCGTGTTATATCATGTGCAACACCGCTCTGTCTAAAACCCGACCATGACATAAGGCAGGTCGCCACAGTAACCGACCCATGATCGACGAAGTCACGCATTATTGGTGCAGATGCACCACTGTGCTGCCAGGAATAGGACGTTCTAGCTGAAACGACCTAAGTAAGTCCGACAATACATCAAATGAGGACAAATTATAACCCGACCCACGCTTCAAAATAAATGTGAGAGCGGCCAAATATGTCACAATCGACCTAGCTGTCACCTTCCTTACCTCGAACAAGTAAAGGAAAAAAATCGGCCACTGCCACCGGACCGGCACGCTTTCCAAGACACCATGACTCGAAAAGTCGCCAGTGTGTCAAGTAAACTTTATTCGTGGAATCTCCATGAATCTTTTACATTGGCTGCAAGACTGTCTGAGAAAACATTTGGACCTTATAAAAGAAAACTATTGCACAAAAGTTTCAATCGAAACAACTGAGGATTTTATGATAATGATCCCAATGAGGTTGACAGAGACTGCCATAGTCTAGGGGAATTGAACGACTCATGACGCACTCTAACCGTATCAACAAAGGAAACCAAGGTATTTCTAGTAGATGGCCTGCTAACAACAACATACGGCCCGCTCTCTCGTGCCAAATCTTCACCAGAACCTTGAACATCAGGAACAAAGGTGGAAACGCAAACAGCACCCCTATCGGCCACTGACACGAGTGCCGCCCTGCTTGGACAAATAAGACACCACTGTCTGATTGTCTATCAAAAACTGAATCACGTGACCCGTGAGACATTTGGTTAGAGTTTGACAAGCAATGAAGGCCGCCTTCATATCCAATACATCGATATGCAAGCCCCGTTCTTGAGCCGACAATTGGACACTGAACATGCGTCCCTGGAAAGAGAAGCCCCAAAAGCTGCAAGAAGCATTGATATGTACCTGCTTGGACGGGGTTGTAATAGAGAATGGAACACCGTGCGACAGACTGAGTTGACGCGACCACCATATAGATCCATGAGAACTAACAGGGAAAGCCGTACCCGACGATCAGGCAACCTGCCTATACGTAATGCCTTCAACATTCACCTTTGAAACTTCCTGAGCTGGAATCAACTCCGACCTGTCGCGGTTGACCAACAAACCCAGGATATCGCACTGCCTCAGTAGTGTAAACAGTAGTGTAAACACAAACGGTGCTGTCGACAAGCCGAAGGGAAGGGCGAGCAAACAATAGTTCTGAACGCCTATCCTAAAAGCCAAAAAACAACGTGATTCTTTGTGCATCGGGATATATGGGTACGTATCGTACAGGTATACTGAAACCACCCACATGCCCTGGCTTAGGTTGGATCTGATCAACTGCACAGTGTCCATATTAAATGGTGTCAGATTTATGAACCGATTGAGCTGCGACAAGTCGATGACAAGGTACCAATGCCCCGATATTGTTGGCACAAGAAAGACCCGACTGAAAACCCTTTGAATGCCTGTAGGCATCTTTTCTATGGCTTTCTTTTTTATCAGATCCCGAAGTATTGTTTGCAAAGCCAGTTGTTGGACTGATTGATGCTCGAACGACTTGACAAAAGAAAGATTGGGAAGCTCGGCTAGCGGAGGAAGTATTTAATGACTCGACTTGTAACTTGCAAACGGTAAGGGGTACCCCTCAGCGCAGCCAGCGGACTATGTTTTTGGGAGCTCGTAACGCTTGCCAAAAACTGTTTAGCCTTTCCCCTACGGGCGTATCTATGTTCAATTAGGGAATGGATAAACCAACTTTTCGCAGAAACCTAAACTATCTGGTAGAGATCGACATGCAATCTATGCCTTATACTTTGACTTATTGCTTCCTCTGCTTAGGAGTGGCAGTCTGCTTTTTTGTTGTGTTTCTTGATTTGTTGTGTTGACACCGGTACTGGACTTGGTTTCTTCTTCGGCGTAGCCATGGGTGGAACATTGGAAAGTTGCTGTTTCGACTTGCTGGCGTGCGGTGTAAGCGCTTTACGCATCAATGCATCCTGCGATTTGACAAGCGCCGCGTCAATGACATTCTTCAATGTTTCCGGAGGAAACAAGTTTGATTGTCCGTCAATGGGGGCAAACCGCAGCCTCCGTGCATCCTCAGTACTAAAGTTGGAATAGGGTAATACTTGATCTCTCTCCAGCACCAAGAGCGACTTGAGCATGTATGCATTTAATTTAGGAAGCCGGACGAAGCCGCAACAACGGAGTCGAAGACACGATCAAACAAAGCATTGGCCTCTGGGTCAACAAAATTCCTCAGCACTTGAAAAGAAAGTGTGCGCGAGCTCTTCTTGACCACTTCTTCCAAGTATCTGCAATCTCTTTCAGGTAACGACACACTCGATTCCGGGTTGACATTCGCGAACTACGTCATGTCACGAGGATACAGCAGTGACTGGATTGGAAGAAGTCCGCCATTGGATTGATAAGCTGCAGTCTCAACGCGTAAAACCTTTAACGGAAGCAAGCGAGACCAGTGGCGCGGCCAAAGATCTTGTAACATTTGTAACTCACCCATCCTGGCTTGTAACACGTTAGAAACACATGGCGCTGTCGATAAACCCATAAAGTCTTCACGAGGTTGCGGTTGTGACTGGGCCGCAAAGAAAAAGGACTAACCTGTGGTTTTGATGAGTTATCGACAATAAACTTGATAATATCTTAAATTGAAAGTCCGCTGCCAAAACATTTACTGCCGAACCCTCCTCCCATTCATCTGGTAAAACCTCCACACCCGGAGGAATAGGGGAGCGTACAGACCGCAAGGGTTTTTAGTCCTCTGGCTTCATGACCACTGGCGAGGCATTGCATAGCCCAGAATGAGGCTCAGGTTACGAAGGTAAAGCCTGAATAATCATCAGCGGAACAGGTTGCGAGGCTGTAGTTGCGACGGGTGACGACTGCAAGCTGGTTGCGACTGAATATGTGACAAGGCTTGTAATATGTTCTTTATCACTGATAACCACTGGCTCCCCCTCACAAGACGATGAAATTTCTGCTGATGAAGATGAAGAGGATGCATAAATAGAATGTTTCCGCACGCGGCGTGTGTCGCCCGTCATTGCCCGTGTATAGTCACTACGCGAGTTCCCTTGGAAGATGTCACATCGACATGTCCCGGATCGATGGAGTAAATGCCCGACAGATACAGAAGAACCCGGTAGAGCCCTGCCTTTAAGTTTTCTGGATTTTCCCGATCCATCTCCTTCAACATCTGATCTGTCCACAGTCGACAAGCCGGAGGAGAAGTGTATGTACAGAGGCAGACAAATTGTTACCCTTAGACCGCTTGCTACATTTGCGCGAACTGTTGCAAGAGGAGTGAAAAAACCGAGACATCGAGATGCGCACACTGGTTGCGTGGCTGTCTAACGTGTAAGGCTGTATCCCACAGCGTCGCGGACACGTAGTTCACCTTGAATGTGTGTCTCCTGCTGCTTGTTATGGGTACAGGAATCGGGAATCGTCAGTGAATCTACAATCAAACAAACCCTATAGGTATGATGTTCTTACTGACAATAATACATAAAACATGCTATATTAATGATAAAAGATGAAAACAGTGCGTATAATATCATAAAAACTGCTTTGAAAGTAAAGCATAAGATGCACTACACGACCTAATTGTCGATACCCGTATCACGTGATCGCGTCGTCGTATATGCGAGCCGGCACAGCAGCAACCTGTCGCAAACACGGGTCGCAAACGTCAGGACCGTTCCAACGACATCCCGGGACAATCACGGGTCGTACCAAGCACGGCCCGGCCTTGTGTCAAACCGTGACAGTCACGTATCGAGCCAGTCACGCCTCGTGCCAGTCACGTATCATGCCCGTAACGTTTCGTGCCAGTAGCGTATCGTGCCAGTAGCGTATCGTGCCATTCACGTATCGTGACACACACGACCCGGCCTTGTGTCAACCCGTGAAAGTCACGTCTCATGACAAGCAATGCACCACATTGTGCCAGCCCTTGACAGTCACGTATCGTAACAGACACGACCAGGCCTTGTGTCAAGTCGTGAGTCACGTATTGTGACAAACACGACATGACACACATACCAGTCGCTGCAACAGCAAGCCGTCACAAACATGACCCGTGACACTATGTTGAAACAAGTCGCTGGAATGGCGAGTCGCTTTGACCAGGACTCGTGACAACAGCGAGTAGCTGCAGACACGACTCGTGACAACGTCAAGCCGCCGCAAATACGACCCATGACAACAGCAACTTACCAGCCGGCCTGATCGCTAGTGCTACGGTCGCGATGAGGGCAACTGCTGCCTATACAAGCAGCAGCACCTGTAAACCATCATTCGCTACACAAACAGTCGGCGTAGCGAGGACCCGTGACAGCGTCGAGTTGTCGTACCCGCTACAGGTACGACGTCGCTGCGACTCCTCACCATTCATATTTGGACAGCAGTGGCTACACTACTTAAAAGCCGTTATAAATCGCCACAACACTAACGTGTTTATCAACACCAAGAGATAGTGTATGCACTCCCCAAAAAGAGAGCAGCTGCAGCCTCAAGCGCGTGGAAGACAAACCTCCTAAGCTATGAAAACTGCTTATCCTACGACTATCCCGCTGCAAGAGGATAAGTGGAGAAGAACGACGGAAAGGAAGAACTTTCCTGTTTGCAGAGGCAATGCAATGCAAACGTTCTACTTGCAATTAGGAAAACCCTTGAAATAGCAATTGATAAAATCGCCCAGAAACCATCTCACTGTCTATTACACACAGCCTACAAGCTTGATGGCAGGGAAGCATGCACAGACGCTGATTGGTCGATTGGTCGGCTGGTTGACAAGCATTGTAACAGAGCAACACGGCACCTGTTAAGGATATCAATGTGGTGCTATGTGTTCCACAGAATTTTTTATTATTATGGATTGCGATAGCCAATGTTTAGCACATTGAAAAACCCATTCAAAGCTCCTTAACAACATTGCTAAATTGTTAACATGTTATTAAGAATTTTTGTGATCAGTTGTACATAGGAAGTACCTTAAGTAACGTTTGTACATGAAAGACTAGCAAATGCAGTATAAATAGGTACAGCGAAGTACTTTAATGATTGACGAGATTGAACAGGACGTCTCATCTGACGTGACACCTCGGTTAAACAAACCTGAGTACTAATTCTAACTACATCAAAATTTCATATCGTTCACTTGTTGTCTAACTGCTGGATGCTTCACCTGAAAATTTTTATGCCGGATAATTTTTGTATTTGACGCCCTGTTTTTCTCATTTGAAAGGCAGAAAAATTAACATACAAATCGCTTTTAATGCATGCATTGTCTGCAATACTAAATATAAACAATAAACAACAATTTGTGCAATTACACAATTATAGGAATTAACAAAGATTACCTCAACATTGAACGTAAATTTTCGACTGCTGCGACACTGGCCAACAGAGAAGCGACACGATTTATTACCTTCTGTGAAGTCTTCGTTTTGAGCATGCTTGAATAAAATCTGGTATTTTCAGAGCAAATTATATTGATTTTTCTACTTAGACACAATAGTCCTAAAATTAATTAAAATACACTATTATAAATATATAAAAAATATTAGTTTCGTTTATATTGAAGCTTTGTAACACAATACATTCTTTTTTATTCCCTGAATTGACCCTAGCAGGAGGGACTTAATATTTATCACTTCACCGTCTCTGTGTCCATCTGTTCTTCTGTCTTCTGTTCTTCTGTCGGTCACAGATTTTTCAAATGCAAAGGTGGCAAAAGATACAAACGGAAAATAACGAAACTTGACTTGTCTAGTCGTAGTCGTATAAAAGATATGTAATCCTAGTTATAACGCAGAAAAGAGTGAGTCTTCAGGATTTCTCTTTTGTTTAAACTTTTATTTAAATTCTTTCCAGACCGGTTTCGGTACGAACTGACCTTCTTCAGTGGAAAATTTATTTTACAATGTTAGTGAAAAACCGTGGGTGGGGGGGGGGGGTCCTTTACTTTTTCAGGTGCCATCTAAACTCTAGTAGGATAGTCCTAGTCGTGTATAATGTCTCTAAAATTGAATAGATTTTGATTAATTTTAATTGGCATTCAACGTAACTGCTGAACTTCGAATACAACATTATACTGTCTTCGAATAGTTCTAGTGCATCTAGTGAACTAATTCTGCCAAAGTATGAAATTGGACTTTAGTGAAACTCGATGTAAATCTTCTTCTGATGACGCTTCTGATTAGAATTTTGTGGACTTTTAAAATTTTCCATCAACAATGTCGCAAGGTTATGTCTTCTCAACTTGATTCTGAAAAAGGCCCGTTCACGAGTTTTAATTGATGTGAGTATTACAGGGATGACTGATTAGAGAATTTGGGTAGCCGACTAGACATGGTTCGAGTTATTTCCTTTCCTTCAGTCTAAGAGTGATTCTTGTGCTTCTTGTAAAAACGATTCTGCCAAGGTAAGAGAACGGGTTTTGATGAAGCTCTGTTTTACGTATTCATCTGGTTGTCATCTCAGATTGTTTAGATGGTGTTTATCTCTCTTGACCCGTTCGAGCCGTCGAAGCAAACTGTATTCAATGGGGGTGAAGCCAGGCGAGTACAGAACTATTATAAAATATGGATCTGATTAGCGTACAACAGCTTTGTGCAAATTTCAGCCACATGAGGGAATGCATGAAAATAGTTCTACCTGTCGTTTTTATAGTAGGGTTATTTTGTCTTCTAAGACGCTTTCCACAAAGCGCCTTGGGTTTAAGTTGCTTTTAATGTACAGCAGAGGTAATTTTCCTAACCAACCCCACATCATGGTACTCGTAGGCATGGGTTCAACACTTGTCCCAACAACTTATCTCGCCGGGACATTATTCCATGCTCATGCAATTGGTTCACCAAAATTGTCTACTGATACAGTTATTTCTTCATGGCATCAATAATAGCATAGCAACAGCAAACCAGAAGCGATGACGAAAGTTGATCGTTCTGAGAGCTCGGTCTTACTCCGGCTATGTTACCATTGGTTGGTTCGATCGCGAACGGTCTCTAACAGAGCCTGTCTCTTGTTGACGTGTCTGAATGCGACAAATTGTTGATGCATCCATTCTGAGCGTTGTGACGACTGCTACTTATAACATGCCGGTATGAAGTGTATCGATGACAATTTCTTTGAAATCAATATAGTGTATTCTGTCAAGAGGGACGTGAGTGTAAAGAGGGACAATGATGTTGTTATTGATAGAACATTGAACAATTTTATTTCGCTGCATGGCAATCAAAATTACATCATTTCGTTTTTAAATCGCGTTAGTATATTTACATAAAAGCAACAGCAAGCCTGCTTTCTTCGTGCCATAATGTAAACTATCAAAATTATATTGAAAGAATTATGTACTTACTAAGCCCCACGTTAATAAAAACATAGTGACAATAGCAGCCCTTTAAGCATGTACAAATATGTATAAAAGACGTGTAATACACTCGGTACGCTGGTAATAGAACGTATTCCTTGTATAATAATTTGGATAACGTCATTCAAGGTCAGCAAAACCAAGTCCTTCTGTTTAAGGGATTTATGTACAGAGTATATAATTTGAATAACTTGATATATGGTCTGACATTAGCAGGTTTTAATTTGATAAATTTTTTATATACTATTCTAAGGTATTTTTTTCAATAAAACAGGAAGGAAGGCTTTGTCGTTTTGTGTCTTTTTCTAATTTCTATAACGAATGAGGAAGTATTAGATATGAAATGCCTTAATATTCTGTGTCTAACTAAATGGTCAGAGGAGACATTCCATTTCAAACGTCTCTTAAATATCTTGAAATGGATTTACTAAAGGTTAATACTTTTTTAATGATTTTTCTGGTAAGGTCAGCTCTAGGGCAAATGAGCTGCGTCTTTGGCAACGCTTCTGACTGTTACATTCCATGCAAATGCCTACCAATGAACAACACGAAACTTGCTTGTGATCCAATTACAGGCCATTGTCAATCTGGACAGTGCAAACCAGGATACAGTATACAGATAAATGGAGAATATGAAATTTGTCAACCATTTTATGCAGCAATGTTACATCGTGAGCCAGCCTTTTCCCTTTATCTCGTTCATCCATTTACCAGGGTTCGTCTTACAGGAGATCTTTTTGACAATGCTACACAGTTGATATCAGGTTCAGCGGAAATAAATCCCAATTGTTATGATTTTATTGAACCACAGCAAGCTGATAACATTAATCAAAGTCTTATATGGGAAATCGACTTTAATATAACGTGTAAGTTTTGGACTTCAGTGGTCATTATGGCACGATCTCTACAGATAAACTACAGTGGAGTAAACCATATCTTGTTTGAATATCAAAACACTACAAAGACCGGTCTTGTCAATCAGTCGTGTCAGTATACATCGCTATATTCTGTGACATGCTCTACTTACCCTGTAATATATTCCAGGCACTTTTACTTTAGTGTGCCTAATCTGCGACATAGCTGTTTTCTTTTTCGGTATATCACATTTAGAGGTGGATTACAATATTGGATAGACGTGGATTGTTCCCATTGTGTGCAGAATAATACGACTCCTTGTGGTAATGGCATATGGTGTGAAACATGTGAGAATGGATGGAGACCACCGGATTGCAAAAGACCATGTGAACCTGGATATCAAGGCATAAATTGCCTTGAAACTTACTCTTATGATTGGGCAGGCTCAATTCAGCATACACAAATAAGTTCAGAATTTTTAGCCATTCAGTATCAGTGTAGAACTAACATTCCTCTACGCTATTGGCCAAATTTTATGATCTATATGGAACAGATTAGCTCAGCTGTTCGAATAATCAACCGGTCTCCTTTCAGTTGGAATAAGACTGAAATAACCATCACAAAACAGCAATTTGAAACACAACAGCAAATTAGAATCTATATTGTTGGATATTTTGGAAACAGCACTGTTTTTGGAATGCCTTCTGACGTCATCGATGTTATATTTGCTGGAGACAACGAGCAATCCGTGAAGAAATTTAGCCACAAACGACAAGGCGACGGCTTTAAAATTCCATTTATTATTGTCCTCAGTGTTCTAGCAATCATGTGTCTTGCATGTGTCACTGTGTTTATTGTTCGTCGACGCAAGGGGCCCACAAGCAACATTAATACCAATGAAAATCATCACGAAAGATCGACTGTTAGTACAGCAGTTTATCAGAATGGAGAATTTTGTGAATCCACACTGGCCACATCCAAATCACAGCATGATAGAACTGAGGAGTATGAAGTTCCAAATCAAAATGATGATCAGAAAATGGGTCAAGACGGTGTAAATACACAGGAACTATGTATGAACAACCGAGGAAAGGACGATTATCAAAGTGTATGTCTCTATGCAAATGACTCAGCTGCACAATATGACGCTAATTACTATGATAAGTTACAACCCGCACAAACCGAATGAATGTAGTAAAGTTGTTGCATATAAGATCTGTGAGACGAAAAACGTCTTTTAAAGATATGTTTTATTTCAGTTGTACAAATTCTTTAGATTGATTGTTTAAGCAAAGCAGCTCGTTATATAGCTGCAGTCAATTTAAATATCAATTTTAACAAGCAGTTTGATGAAAAAGTAGCCCGAGGCTGTATATTTGTCCAAAAAAGTAGCCCGAAGCGGAATACACTAATCTGAAGGGAATATTTGTAACAAAATGATTTATTCGAGAGCTTTATTTCTGCCATATTAAAAAAGCATTAGATTAAGTAATGTCAAGACTGGTTTTGTGAATTGTTCTGAATGAGTTTCACAAATCTTCTATTTGAAGATAAAAGCTACAAAAGCTGTCATAGAATTTATTCACAGATGTAAGGAGGCATCAGATTGTCATTTAGCTTGAAAACGTTTAGGTAGGCATTTCTTATCAAGGTGATAGGTAGGATTCAAGAAATCTGTAAGCGAATTTATCAGTATGTAGGATGTCACAATGTTACTTGATATATTATGCAATTTTAAAGGAAACCTTAAACTATTTTTAAACCTGAAATTCCAATTTTAATCCGAAATACCATAATACATAATTTGGTTTTAATAATAGTAGAAACAAAAGGAGACAACTGTGTAATTGTTTATCTCTGCTTCACAATTAATGCACTAGAACAAATTTAACACAAAGAGAATATTTGCATGTTCTCGATGTGGACAATTTTTTTAGTTATCTAAGATACATTTTAAAATGTGAATATCTGAACGCTCAGAATGTTCATCCGGGTATTTCAGTAGTTACGCATAGCGAGAATGCTAGCCGGTAATTGGTCGAAAAGTAACATATTATATTTGAGTCAGAGAATCGGTTGATATAGCATTTTAAATAATTTTTCTTCTCTTTGTGAAACTAGAGTGTGATAGTATTTATCCCTAATGAATATTGAATATTTAATGGTCAATGCATGTTGCTATCTATTAATTGGTTTTGAACTCACCACAGCAGATTAAACCTTGTTATTTAAATGTTGGTTCCTTATTGACTATAAATACAAACGTCATCCAGTGTTTTTGTCATCAATCAGATTTATAGACAAATATTTTACTGATCAGTTGCTTCGGGAAACATAAACACTCATGCTGTTCTTGAGAATTACCATCCTTAATATTTAGGAATGGCCTTAGTTATCATCACTCTTTGTATCTTATGAATGAGTTTATTACATTTTACATGTATCAGAAATATCTTTTTCAGTTAAACTTTGTATAGAACTGTTAATGTTGATAAAAGTAAGGAATCAGAGACTGTATTTTATTAGTGGATAGAATCTGACATTGTCGATTGAAAAGGGAGGACGTTTACAGTACAAGTATTTCATAGTAGTACAATTTCAACATAGTGTTTACAAGTCATTGAAAAAACAATACACAAGATTTATCTGTTTGAATTGAACTTCTACAACTTTTTTCCTACATGTTTACGATTTTGCTTTGGAGAACCTGTATGTGCGTATAATTAATCGAATGTTTAAATGAAAGATATTGTACTTTGGCAATGAAAAAGTTTTGCACGGTTAGCGATGCGCTAGATATGCCCAAATGGAATCAAGTAAATGTTCAGTTGTTGGAAAAATATGACCAGATTTTGTTCTGAAATATAAAGCTGTATAACGCAAAAACCTGATTAAATTTTGATGGAAATATAGAAAAGGGCAAGCTAAATAATTTGTTTTGTCTTTTTGGCTTTGGTGGTGATGTAGAAACACTTCAGTATGCCTAATTAATTGTTAGTTGCGTATTACTCGGTTAAGATAAGTACTGTTAAGGTGATATAAGCGCATTTTGTATTTTGACACAGGGAAAGGACAATGCTTATCATGGCGCTGTTGTGTATGAGCATTCCGCAAGTGACAAATGCGACCGGATGTTCGTTGAAAGCATGCGGCAGCCAAGGTCAGAGAACTAAAATTACCCAAGTGAATTGCGCATGCAGTCGCCGGCGTGGGAGGGGTTGCTTACGCAACAGTTTCGAGCTTGGATTCAGGATCTTCCGAATTTTCAAAAAGAACTTCTTTCCATTTCAACACCTTTTACGTCATCAGTATAAATTCTTCTTCTGCTTAAACAATATTATACATATTATTGCTATGTCTAAAAATTACTTTGCAGAACATACATTAACTGATACACTATGATTTTAGACAGCGTCGAATGCCACACTAACACGTTCTGTAGAGCTTGCTGTTACGCACCATTCTACCAGCGTTTCATTGCAAGATCGTAAGTTTTGCAAAATAATTAAGAAAGATAAGAATTTATAATTGGTAAATAAATAAATGAAAACGCTTAGAACAGACGTTTTTTGTTGTAGACCACAACTGGTTGGCATAATGAGACAGTAAACAGCAAGTTTAATGTAGTGTCTGTTTTTGTTCCAGAATATGTGGCACGTTGCGTTGTCGTGTTGACACCAATATTGCAATTGGAGGACAGATTGAATAACAAACTTTGATCTAATTCCACATGCCCACTGAGAAACAACGTGTGAATTGTAAGTGTGAAAAATGTGATGTGCTATAATGACATTTTTTGCACTTTCAGCATAATGAACTTGATTTAAAAATGTCCTAATTTAGTACTGGCTATTGGGAATAATCACTAATATCACTAAATAGACGATTGCTATAAGCCGTTTTGAAGGCCCTTTTTGAAGTCCCTTTTTGAAGGCCCTTATGTTTGTTATATTTGTCAAATCATTGCCAAGACTATTCCAAAGTTGTACCTCTTTAACTGAAAAACACTGAGATTTCTTTGTTGTTCTTAGCAGTAATATTAAAATATTGTAACAAATTTGTTGGTATTAATTTTCTGTAACCACAAAACATAAATACACCAGTGTATAAGTTAGCAATATCCGTAAAGTTCAATAACCTCATTTTGTCAAATAAAGGACCATATTCAGTCACTTTACATATTATGCGTATAACTTTTTATGAAGAGCTGTTAAGGAGGCGGTAGCCGACTCTAAGAATGTCCCCAAACCTCATTCCCGTAATTTAGATAAGGCAGAAAAAGTGTACAATATAAAATTCTAAGCGATTCACTTCTTGTCCCTGCTCTGTAAATGACTGCACACGATTTAGATAACTCATTTTCAATTCTCATGCAGTGTGATTTCCAGGTACGTTTACAATCAATGATAAAGTCTAAAAATGTTGTTTAATACACACGCTCAATTTGCTGATTATCAATAGATACTTTGATATCAGATACGCATGTTTTGTTACTAAATAAAATGAAATTTGTTTTAGATACATTCAAAGATAACTTGTTGATATCAAACCTCAGTGTGCTCAGTTTATCTAACTCTTTACTAACATTTTTGCTTAATTGAAGTAAGTCTTTACCGGATCTGAACAAATTGGTATCATCAGCGAATGGAATGAACTTGAGTATCTGTGAGACATTACATAAATCATTGATGAATAAAATGAACAATTTCGGGCCTAGAACAGAACCTCGTGGTACACCACAGATAATATCTGAAAAACATTATCTATTTCGACAAATTATTTGCGATTTAATGAATAGCTACTTAGCCATTGATAAACCAAATCGGAAAAAGTTGTTGTTGTTTATTTATTAAAACAAAGTAGATGTCATCGTGTACAATTTTCGTAATATTTTTCAATGCGTTTTGAATATACAGATATCGTGTTTGAAACTAAAAACCATCACCGGTAATACTGTAGCACGAGCGGACATACCCAGCAAACTAGTC
Organism: Protula sp. h YS-2021; assembly: GCA_949752745.1. Classification (NCBI taxonomy): domain Eukaryota; kingdom Metazoa; phylum Annelida; class Polychaeta; order Sabellida; family Serpulidae; genus Protula; species Protula sp. h YS-2021. The sequence goes on along the minus strand of OX457030.1, from coordinate 10,771,437 downwards.
AACACAACACGGAAATTGGTAAAGACCACAGATTAAAAAACATAATAAAATTAATAAAATACTACTACTCACACTCTGCTCAACAAATTAGTTAACACAGCAGGGAAATTGATAAACATCGCAGCTTTTAAAAAGTCATTATCAAACTAGTATAATACTATCAAACAATTTTCGAAAGCACTTTAAAACATTAAAAGACATTATAAAACTCCATACACGCTATAAAACTATACAGAAAGCACTGTACTAAAACTTTAAGAGTTAACGATAAATAAGTAAAACCTCGTTGCATAAGATGCTTCAACTAATGGAAAGCTAGTATCTAGTATCAAAAACGCAAAGCCGCGCACTACTCAGAGTGTGTTCTCAACATTATTGTATCTACATAACGTCTCCACAGAAGAAAATACAGATTGGCGTAAAAACATCTTATTGAAAAGTTATAATCATGAAATAAAACAAAATCACACTCGCGCATGGCCTGTCTATGGAACTCCCTCTTTTTCCTGCGAACTGTTCGCACTTACTCTGAAGGTGGTTTTAGTGTATTCGTGATTTCTTATTTCTTACACTTAGTTACACTTGATATTTATATAAAATAACAATCCTGGATATGTTTTTAAGATAGTTACACCCTGATACTTTTTCCAAATCGGTACACTTGATATAAAGTTGAATGTAGGGTGTATATTAATCCACCATACATAAATACATAAATCGTAGATAAATATATGAATCATGAGTTAGGCAATGCACTTCACTATGGATATGCTTATTCGTGCTGGAATGTAGTTGAAAAGGAAACGTATTTAACACTTAAAAATCAAGCAAATAATCACATAAGTATCACACAAAACAGTCACAAAGCTATGGCATATTATACTCCGCTATCACATAATAAGAAAAACAAGAAACGAATATTTGGTCACTGTTAAATGATTACGTTTTGTATTTATTATGAAAATCAGTCACTAATTTATTACACACCTTCGACGTCTTCGAGAACTAAAAAAAACGAACAACTGATCGCTTTAAAATTAATAAAATTTGTGCTTATCATGCAAATCAAGCATCATTCCAATGAGTACCTTTGCAATGCTGTTAAATTGCTATGGAGACTTGAACAAACCGTCGCTGAACAATCCAATTCTTCTGTCTCATCATTCATTACTAGATCCTTCATCCATACGAGACCATGGGCTCTAAATCTTGCAGAATTACCCTCGTTTTGCTCTTCACTTTTCTTTTCAATTACTAAGCTTCCCGAGTCACCCTGGCGAGCAAACGCAATTGGACCAACATGACCTGGCACACGCGTTGAACCAACGGCAAACGTTGGCACAATGTCTTCTTCTCCACCACCGGCATTGAGAAACAACTGGTTGGTAATCACTTTCCCATACGTCATTCCGGACATTGCCTCTCGTTAACGAACAACTGAATCAAGTTCGGGTGCTTCGAAAATACGTTGAAGAAAAAATTCAACTTTTTCTGAATCGCATGCATCCATAATCTTCCCACCGAGTAAGTCTACTGAGTCTTTGTGAACCTCCAGAACTAAAATATCAACACACTCATCGATCTTGCAGTAACCAACCTTTGATTCTTTCGCGACGGTGGCTTCCTTATGGGCGTAGACATCACTGAGGACCTTGACCTTGGTGTCGTTGCCTAACAACACTGCTGTAAGAAATACGAGCTCAGTGGATGGTTGGCAATGAGCAAGAGAATGGTAGCTTGTAATTATAACTTGAGTGTCATTCTTTGTGACCATATTGGCGCCTACTGTCCAGTTAGCCCTGAAAAAGTCATCACCATCCAACTTCTCCAGGCAATTCACAACCTGCTTAATTGTTCTAAAAGATGCGGTGGTATTTGGGGGAATTTTGTTCCATAAATCCTTGGGAATAGCTAATATGATTGATCCAAGCCCTATCCATGGCTTGGTCCAGGTATCGAGTCATCCTTTGAGAGACAGACATTGGGAGCTACTACAGTTGTGGCAGCTGAGCTCTTCAGCTGGTGGCTTTGGTATTACTTTGATGTTAGCAACTGCGCAAATGCTCAGATACTTGTTACTCTTGGCGAATTTCCACCCCTCGAGCTCATGCTTCTCTTCAGTGTAGTATATATGACAGCTTTCTTTACATTTAATTGCACACCTAATACCTTATATGGGAAACGCCTGTAACGTAAAGCGTCTTATAAGGTACTATAACTATAAATTTTTAATATATAGCAATTAACATGTAGAAATTGTGAATACTGAAAGTTTGATAGTGATTTTGCTACACATAACTTCGAGACATTGTTTACCAAAGCACACAATCTAAGCACCTGGTTAATCAAACAATTGAGCTAAATTGTGAGATTAACAGCAAAATTACTTAAAAGTCCGATTTTTATATCGAGCATCTACAATTATAAGCTGCTTTAAAAGGGCATTCAGCAAATAATTGAAAGGAAAAAATTTTCACTTTCACCTTTTTCTGTGCATTTACATTTACATTTCTTTACATTTATTTGCACACCCAATACCTTTTCTGGGAAAACAGTTCACTAATTGACTAGTTGACTAATCAAACGATCGAGTGAAGTGAAATCACTGTTAAATCACATAACATATAGTTATTATTTGAAGGTATATTCGTTCAACAGTTTATAGTGAAATATTTCAAGCTCCTGCCCTTATAATGGAGTGATGAAGTAACGATAGTTCCCAACGTTTTTTAAATGACAGAATTATCGGCAAAAAATTAACAACAAACAGATCTATAAAATAGGATTGGGACGAGGAATATAAATTGCAACACTGATAAACTAAAAGGAAAAAGTAGGGACGAAAACATTTTCTAATTTGCACAACCACTTAATCTACCGACATCCTTTTCTCAGAAAGTTTAAATACACTGAGTCTTACTGGTTTTACGCGACGAAAAATATCCCTGCTTCACTTCAGTCGCTACAACATTGCTTCACTACAATGGGATCACTACAATCGTAAACAGAAAGAAAAAAGTTACCATGCTGGATCTAAGAATTCCGAGTGGAAAAAAATCGAGCGACGGGACTGAAGTTTAAAAATCAAAACAGAAAATATTTATCCGGACGTAAAAAAAGAATTAAAAATATTTTTTCAAAGGACAGCAGCAGTTCTAATGCTTGCAAGTAACAAGATGCAACTTATTGTAGTCGTATGTGATATTAACTTTTTTGCGAACAAATAAGACATATTTTGGGTAAAAACTTGACTTTTGGTCAATGCCAAGAAAGGCAGAACCACGACCGAGTCTGAATTGTTTAGAAAGAATTAAGTAGTGTCAATGGCCGGATAAAGTAATAAAATTGGGGTTAACAATAAGACTTTTTGTTTGCTTTTTATGTTGCAACTTTCTGTCACTCGTCTTGTGCTGAACATCTTATTTTGTTCTGTAACTAGACACTGTATAATTATTTTTTAAACGCCTACATGACGCTCGTATTACTATTTTATGAATTTTGAATGGTTCCATGTGTGTTTTAAGAAAACAGAAAAGACAAAAGTGCTGCACAAATCTTTGTTATGAAAGACAATTTTCACCGCTTTTACAGCATTTCAGACAGGTACTTTCTACACCACACCGTTTGATTTCTTTATTTTACAGAACAAATGAGTCAATTCTTCCCTTTTGGGATTTTGGTGAAACTCACCAAATTCTCATTTGTAGATATTTGTTTTGTGGTGAACTTGTGTTACCTTTAAAGACAAAGACGTCATTTCGAACAGTGACAATTGCTTTAACATTATTAAAACATAAGATGACATGTCTTCGCTTTTATGTCTGCTCACTATTCTGTATTAAACTGCAGGTTTTTGATAATGTAAAGATTAAGATGAATTTAGCTACAAACTCTAGTTTTTCAAGATGTAGAAGTAATTGGGAAATTTCGAACGAAAATTTTTTGTTGACATCTTAAAGTTTTATTGACAGTTGAATTATTTTGAGTTAACATACCTGTAAATAAAGTGTTAAATATCCTCTCTTGTATAGTTCTTATTACCATTTAAACATCGTTTCGTTATTGTGTAACATTATATTTACAAGTAACAAAAATAAAAAAAAATATGAAATTCTTGTCTGTGAATGTATGTTCGTTTGAGCACAATTATTAATAGATCACAAAAAAAAAAACTTTGCTGTGAAAGCGCACAGTCGAAGCACTCGCTTCATAGGAACAGAATATTCCATCTTATTTGCCTTTGCACAACTGCGGTACGGTAAAACCTTCCATTGAAACCTGTATTGGCCAGCTCCATAATTCGGACAAAATATATCAGTAAGCATATTCTTATTCCGGTCACAGGACACAGTTGTAAGTTTAACTGTCTGGATAAACCATGTAATTCGGGCAATCATGGCACGATCTTTTATTGGAGCTTGTGTGCCTCCCAGATAATGCCAATATGAATGCGCCGACACAAATATGTCAGCTTCTGGTTGAGACCTATCTAATCGCGTAGCGCATGTTAGAAATTAACCAGCAAATAGTAATAATCGATATCGAAAATGGAAAGAAAAATATTTGTGTAAATATTGCCAAAAGATATGTTGGGAAAATTGTTCCATGTGACCGTCTTCCTCCCACACGCGCATTAGCAACTGGTCTCATGATGAAGCATAGGTCCTTAGTGACCGGGACAGCTGTGCCATGGGGACTGTATATTCACTGCATCGTAGAAAACGGTGAGATGATCGAATGTTTGATCTGTTTTTAATGAATTTAATTCAGTATTACTTTCAATAACAAGCATAAGTATTTTTGAAAATTTTTACGTGTCGAAACTCTAGTTTTTAAGTTATTTGGATTACGCGATACAATTTAATTTGTGCCTTATTATCCCAGTTCTGTGTTCTTTTGGTTCAACTTGGATGACGTTTACCTTTAATACAGAAGGCAGCCCACTATTGATACAGTAGTAGTTTGTTTCCCGGTCTGTGTTTTCGGCCCACGATCAGTTTGTCGACACATGAAATCAAACAAGTGTTGATTTTCTTTTGCTGTGTCGACACTTGTGCCCAAGACAGGCTTTCTGTCTAGTGGGAGGTTTATAGGAAATTGTAACAGCGGCATGCAATGTCGGTCAATTGCCGTGTCTGTTCAAACAACCGTGTTTTACTCTTTTGATTATGTTTCTTAGGCGGGAGAGATCCCACCCCCACACCCCACCCTCAAGATCTCATTTGGCCATAATGGAACTTTTTTCTATATATTATATTGACTTTAATGAGCCGCAGATCTCTTCCTTATTGCTGTCGGGTACTGACTTTTACGAATAAATCGTAATTCGCTACGTACATTCTCCTAACGGCACACAGTGACTGAAGTGTGTGGAGCTTGAATGTGGTGGTGAGGTGAGTGGTGTTTGTGATAAGAAAACAAACAAGCAAACAAACTTATTGACAAACATACATAAAAACACATATAAACGACAGACAGCAAAGCTGACAGGCAGAAAGACAACCATATGTGCGCACTTTCGGTATTAAATTAAACTCAGGACTATTCACACACAAAAATTATAAATGACACAATTACGCACAGAAGTTAGCTAGAACACACAATTTTCTCCTTTCGAAACACCACATGAGGAGTGACACATGAGGGGCGACACATAAGGGGCGACACATGAGGGGGTTACACATGAGGGGTGACACATGAGGGGGTTACACATGAGGGGTGACACATGAGGGGCGACACATGAGGGGTGAAACATGATTAGCGGCACATGAGGGGCGGCATATGAAGGGCGACAGAAGATCTTCGAAACGTGCACCTTAAATAAAATCTAAACTTGAACACATTTATTTTGCCTTTCACACGGAAACTTGCTGACCCTACAAAACAGTATACATATATTATGCGTATTTAATATCTAAAATGCATGGGCAAAATGGGCATCTTTACTCGGATGCATAATAAACGTATAAAATAAAATATCCGCATATCTAGAACCATATATTATACATAAAAATGCGTGGGAAAAAAGATACCCATATTGAATCCGCATATCATACTTGTATTTTCCCACACGTATCGTTATATAATATATCCAGGAACCTTTATTACACATATAAAATACGCAGGAAAATATATGCCCTATTTTCAATGCACACATTATACGCATTTTGTCCTACCCATATCGTACGCGTATCTAGGGACGCATATTATGCATATATTTTGCATGGTTAAAAAGGTGCCCATATTTGAAACGCATATTAAACGTATTTTTACTCACGTATATAAGACGTATATTTAAGAACGTTTATTACACGCATTTTCGCCCATGCAAATTATGCATGTAATATGTGACACATATTAAGCATATATTTTGCGAGGGAAAACAGATGTCCATATTTGATACGCATGGGATTTCCCATATGGGCATTCCCAAGTAAAATACTCGTATATAATGCATGACAATTTCTACGCAGTAAATGCGCTGGAAAATATACGCATATTATACGTTGTCTGGCAATGTGGGCCTATTATCGCGGACCGGAAACAGCCACCATTGAGAGATAATATATTTAAATTTTGCTAAATGCTGCATATTATATCATTTTCTTTTTAAACCCAAAACCCCGTTGATCGCCTCTCATCCCACGTCACGTCCTAGGCAACTTTTCATAAATTCTTTCACAGCGAATGGAAACTATAAAAGTTTCAATGCTAAATGTTATTAAATTTGAGAAGATACACGTCGTGTAGCATACAAGTGGTGGTCGCATAACTCGGGGCTGTCAATGGGTTGTAATATGAGTTTGCTGTGGATGGCTAAATCGGCAATCTTTAAATTAAAAAGCTTGAGTAAGAAGCCGTCATCTTGTAAGGCTATTGGTAAGGCCACTGGATGCACGAAACAAAGGAGAAAAAAAACAAATCCAAGATACATCAAAAGCTGAATTAAGAACTCTTTTGTATGTGTCTGTCCTGTCTTCTGCAAAAATTTAGCAACTGAATGGAGTCATAAAATAACAAAACTTTATTGATAAGAAACGAATGGATGGATCTTTTTAACAGCATAACTATTCTCCTTCCTCTGCTCTGTCCAGATTAGCTTTTAATTGTATTACTGAATCGTTTCAACGGCGCAGAAATATTTTACAAAATCGGGTTATTTTCATATTTTTGTATAAATTCTAGCTGGAGCAGAAAATGAATATGTTGAGCAAGCACTAGTCTTACCATGCTTTGGATGTCTTTATATTTTGAAGTATATCCTGTTTACAAAAGCAGGTGTTGACTGGTAGGAGGAATGGTGTGGGGCTCTTTTATTCAGATAATAATGGTGTGCATCCGCCACTGCTAGACAGATTAGGAACCTTACGCCACACATCCTCTTGATACCGCTGGACGCATAAATATCAATGAAATAGCATAAATATCAATAAATATCACGGTCTTCATGTCACAGCAGCCACAAATACCGCGACAACTGCAACACCTGCAGAAATCAAAGGTTTCGTGACTAATCCCAACAGGAAGCAAAGGCAATCAGCCACAATTGCCGGTCAGTGAGACATCGCTTAGATCCATCTCAATCTGGCCGTGACATCAACCCTAATGCACCTCATTAACAGGCGTCGCAGCTAGTCTCAGAGACTGAGGTAAGGTTAACTCGTTGGAGCAAGATTAGGTAAAGAATCTCTCAGAAGGCACAGCCTGGATCGGATCGTCTCGAGGAAGAACAACAGCGGTCAGGTGGCCTGAGATCCCCGAATCAGAGTGAAAGGAGTCAGGAGACTCGGAATCTGAAGGGTCCCGACCCAACTCAGCCAGCAATACCGTTTCGATCCCCAGAAGAATACCATTTTCCGGTCGGGGCCTTCCGACGTTGGCTTATTGCCGGGAGAGACCACGTCGTCTCGTGTCTCAACGTCAATTGCCCCAAAAGATGTTAAATTCAGCGTTCCAATCGAAGAGATCTCAAGCCTAGCATAAGTGTCGTGCGTGCGAGCCTCCTATGTTGGATAAAGATGACGTAACAAAATGCCAACTCGCAACATAATACCGAGTGACGAACGCAGGTTTCGCCTACTCCATTACAGCCTGCTCTTGAGTTGAGTGAGATGCGAAAGCAATAAAGGCACCCACCCGTCACAATTCCACACATAACATCATTCAATTACCACACACTCAAAGTCAGTGATCCTGCTTCTTCAAAGCTACTACAATGTTACGTGCTGGTCTTACAAATGTTGTCGTGTTACAAGATCAATGTGGCGAATTCATAATGCACCCATGCATTATGTTAATACATGTTTTAAAACAAAAAATATTTAAGATTGCACAGTAACATACAGTAATTAGGTATTTTGCCCCTAGAATCTATTGGTCTATTACGTGTACATGTGTACTGAATGCAAGTACGTTTACTTTGTGGGATATTAATTTCTCGAGGTTACTAGAACGGGTGTTGACTAGAGTGTTTACAAAGGAAAGAGATGAAGGCAGGCACACATTTAAATAAAATTGTGCCAATATTTGATGTTGTAAGTATTTTTTATTTAAGGTAAATAAGAATACATGAAGTAATTGCATAATGAGCGGTTTTGGTGTTTATTTTGCTGTTAGTGTAGAATCTAAATGTTACTTTGAAATAAGCCATGTAGCTATCAACAAGGGCGTGTCCCTCTATGTAAAGTATGACAGTATGAATTATTTATAGGCCGTTCAGGTACATAAAATCTTTTCACCGTAAGCCCCTGAATCATGTATTCACCCTGAAGCTAGTGGGCCTTAGCCATGGTAAGCATCCGCTTACATTCGTTTACCCTCCCTCTAGATTACCGTCAGCTATGTATGAGCCTTCATATCTTTATATGATTAAATCGATTTCATGCATGTGAAAGTAAACATATGTTAAATGATGTAGTTTCTACATTGGCTATCGGCATTGCATGGAAATGCATCTCATGGTGTCAAGAGGCTCGCTTCTCCATCTTACTGGTCCAGTGTTAGATTGTTGGGAGAGCTTCTCCAAACCTAAATCCTAAGTACCTGACAACATACTCACTGTTTGTCAACCGGACCCGAGTACTTTTGGTCCGAAAAAGGGCGTTGGAGACTGATCACAGATCTGTCATCCTAAGCGTTCCTTCAGGTGACGCCTTTCCAAAGGGATACAGCACCAGTGAAAACCGATGAGCGCCTACACATCCCTTTACACCCATCGGCCAAAAATGTGAGGAAAAGAAAACAGTGCATCAACTGAGATTTCTTTGGTAACAAGAAGGTCTCGTGATAAATTTGCTCAAGTGGGCGTGGTAAATCTTGGCAAGCACAGATACAGGAAAGAGATAGGATGTGGTAATCACTAACTTATCCCACACCCGACCGCAAACGAAAGTTTTTCAGGTTAAAAAAGTGATCCGGCCTGAAGGCAATTGAAGTCTGAAGGCAATTGAATAACCTCTTGGTCTGTTGGCACTACAATTTTGGTGCGACTTCTCAGAAAAGTGTACCTTCAATCCACTACCCTCAAGAAACAAACGTCTAAGCTGATGTTGAGGCTAGGGAATTAACTTTCAGGGCAAGATGTGGCAGGAGATATGGCCTATCACTGAATGATGATTTAATCAACCTGCTAGAACTCAGGGCAGTTTGAATAGATTTAAGCACTACGCAATCTACTATAGTGCAAGTAGGGAGGCACCAAGTCGTCTTATATGACGGCTGTCACCTCCCAAACGTGTTTTTTGCTTGTCGGCATCGAATTTGCATCACAAGTGACCGCTTTATGGGAAAGTTGAATGCCCTCGCCGATTTCGTCTAAAGGTCAGCCCAAGTCTAGCCCTTGTTTCCTTCGATGGTTAGTGCAGTAATTTCCTCCGGCCTACACTTTGGATCTGTTTGCAAACGCGGTCACAACTCAGCACCCCAGATTCACATCTACATTCCCAGATCAGAAGCTTTGTTAAGTCTGCACGCTGTCATGCTCATGTCTTGTCAGTGTGCTCCTCCATACATTTGCCCCTAACTGTATCTTGTATCAGTTCTTGCAGAGGACAATGGAACCAAAACTCTTCCATCTGCCGATGGTAGCAGAATGAACTCTAGACGCTCCATGGCTACCTCTCCTTTCCCATTGCAAGAAAGGGAAGGGCGTCGAGCTCCCTAGCCACGACGAGACCCTATCCTACACGCCTCCCCAATCTCATAAACGCACACCTTTGTGTCCTAACCCGTCCTTCTTAGAAGGAAAAGTGTTGAAGAAGATGGTAAGTAACCACAAACAATCCACGGCGAAGTTTGTTTCTTGATGTGAGAAATTCCAGAAAAGATTATTTCCAAGTATGCCCGGCAGCAATAGCACATTTTTTGGATTATCTGTTCTCGAAAGAGCACCTGAAGGAAAGTTTTGTAGAGGGATATACGGATGGCCATAGGATATGACCCACAGGAAGACGCGGCCTTATCTCAGCTCTTCAGGCACTTTAAGGTCAATGAAACTCCTTGCGGAGCGGAGTCCAATTTAGCCCATTTGGATCTGTCTCATGTGCTATGATAACTGTAAGACCCAGAAGGCGTCATCAAACTGAAAATGCCACGGCTTCCTTCTAGCCCTTTCATCAGGCGAAAGAAATTTCATACCTAATAGCGACAGATCATGAAGGACAACAGTGTGTGGCAGAAGGTCTTCTTAACCCATAGGACTCGCATTATGAGGAAAACACACAAAGCTACCCAAGGCACATCGTTCTATCAGCCTTGAAAGATCACGGTCTGGTGTTGCTGTGTCGAGTTAAAGTACCACACCAATATCTATCAATCAGGCCATTATCGGATGGACAACAAAAAGAGCCTTCCTAAATTTATTTATGCCCAACTTTAGACGATTAGACAGACAGACATGCAGCAGACAGACATACAGTAGACAGACATACAGGACACAGACATGCAGCAGACAGACATACAGTAGACAGACATACAGGACACAGACATGCAGCAGACAGACATACAGTAGACAGACATACAGGAGACAGACATGCGGCAGACAGACATACAGTAGACAGACATGCGGCAGACAGACATGAACACAATTACTAGCTTTTACTTTCAGCATATAATAAAATTAAAAAGTATTCACTAGCATGGATTCTTTTTAATGATCCAAGAATGTTAATTTGAAAATGGATCATGGGAAGAAAACATGGAAACCAGCTTGAATAGAGGATTTGCTTTTCCTCTTTGAAACACCATATTGGGACACATGAAGGTCTCTAAAATGTGCACCTTAAAGAAAAGCGAAAGCACGAACATATTTTGTAATTTGTTATGCGATTCACATTAACTGAAGGGCTTCCAAAGATCTGTTCCTCACAATATTTCTTACTCTTTTGAGATGACAATCAAAAGCAACACATGCGTTCCAAAATAAAATCAATCATTTTTATTTTCCTATTATTTTTAGGATCAGTTCAAAGATACAGAACATTTTAACATAAGCACACAAACAGACGAAATATTCCATTGTGTTTCTAAGACCAGAAGTGCGTGAATTATTCTTCAGTAAATAAAATTGGCGTGGCATAATATTTGTCTGTCATTTATTGTATTTTAATTGACCTTAACAGATCCAAATCGTTTACTTTGTTACTTATATGTTGGTTCCTTATTAATACAAACTTCAGCCATTGCTATCAGTCAGAATTACAGACAAACATTTCACAGATCAGATACTTCAGTAAGCGTCCTTAATGCTTAGAAATGACCTAAGTTACCATTAATTTGTATCTGTTAATGAATTGATTGAAATTACTTGACAGAATCTTGCATGATCGGTAAAACAAAAAATATTTTGAACAAAAACTATATCCCATAATTTCAACGAGGTGTTTATAAGTTATGAAACGTATTAAAGCAACTTACAAAACAATAAGTAAGAAAAATCTATTCGAATTAAAGTTCTCTGCATTTCCAAATTTTCCGATTTGCTTTGGAGAAACAGTGTATCAATATACTTAATTCGAGAGTTTACATGAAACATGTTATTTTTAATGTTAATATTTTGGAGTGGTTTTTTGTTAGTATTTTTGCTTTTCGCTACATGAAATTTATAAAAAAAAAGTGAAAAGTAATTTTAAATAAATAATATTTTCCTGGGAGAACCTGTATAATGGGGAAAGACCTGATAAAATTCGGATGTAACTAATATATATTTTGTTCTTTTAAGAGCCGTATAATATTACATTGGAAAAGCTCAAAATGTACCATTTCCATTTTCCCCAAGTGCTAATCTTTCCTCCATAAAATGCATCTGATCATCCGGATAAAGGACTGGTTGCATGACTTTTTAAAATGAGCACAAAAAGCGTAGTTCTGATTTCAAAATAATACACAATTTTTAAACGAGTGCAGTTAAAAAAGGACACTCTTTTTTGGCGAAAAACATAGAGTAACGAGCTCGAATCACGTTACACCTAGCCTCCTCCTGTCAGTGTTTTTGGACACGAGTAGTAACACATACGTTATCAAGTGAGGTCTCTTCATTCTGTTCATTATTTTTGCGTGGTCGCCATCTGCCTTCCTTTCCACATTAGCCCGGTTATCCGCATAACAATAAAACAAAGGAGATTTACAACTGCAATTTACAATTTACAGCAATCAAGTTAACATCATTGATGAATTATAAAAAAACTAATCAATATTTAATTTAACATTTTATCAGTGATTAAGGTGCATATTAAAACAAAAGGCCAAAGGATTAAAAGTTTTTCAAGCCTGACACAGATATTCTGAAACAGCCCGATGCACGACTTCATATAACGTATTGCATCAGTATAACATCAGTAAAACATCAGAATCCTAGAGAAGGAAAAGGTTAATGGAACTGAAATAAAGAGGTACTATTTAGGAAAGCAAAAATTTTGAAAGCCGGTTCTGTTTGTGGGAAGGGGTGAGCTTAATTGACCCTTTTCCAGGACTTTGCGTGTTGCTGACGTTAAGTATAAAATTTTTTCACATTTCCCTTTAGTGCATGACGATAGCTAAATATAAATCAAATTTTTGGCCTTTTTAATAACAATATACAAAAACAAAAACAATGAACTTATATTCGTTATATTTTCCAATGGCATGTGATTATAGAGACAATTTATTTATAACTGAAAAACAAACTCATCACCGGTAATATTGAATCACAATATCTCCAGCAAACTTGATGACATAGCATGGTGACGCCACAAATTTTAGCAAACATACGAAACTAGTAAAACCAACGTAAAACAACTGAAAAGCACTAAAAAAATTCTGAAAAGCAATTGAAATATTTGAAAGTACTGTAAAACTATTAAAATAATATAAAATCAGTTTAAAATTAAAATATAATAAAACTATAAAAACCATTGATGTAGTTGGTGGATAAATAATGAAAAATTAAAGAATCTTTATATAAAATGTTTCAATAATCAGATCTTTCATCTAATTTACAAGAGAATATAATTATGTATTAAGTTATTTAATAAACAAAACAACACGTGCTTTGGGCTGATCTGAAAAATATACATTTGCTTGGCGCACTGCTGGCACTCACTCTGAAAGTTGTTTCAGATTATTAGTGTGTATCATATGTACCTCATTCTGTTCATTCTGTTACATATTTGTGTGATCGTGCTGCATATATATATATATATATATATATATATATATATATATATATATATATATATATATGTATATATATATATGTATATATATATATATATATATATATATATATATATATATATATATATATATATATATATATTGCAGTACGTATTGACTGATCGTTCGGTCCTTCTCTTTTCACCATGTCTTACCTCACTAATATATGTATGAACACATAATTCTTAGATAAATACATAAATCATGAGGTGGTCAGAACACTTTACTACGGTAATGATTTTTGAATGCGACTCAGCAAAACTGGTTAACTTTTTCAAAAATTCCGTGGCTAAATATATGATCATACTTTAAGGGAATGACATAGATTAATATAATATGCACGCTCTTTGTAAACATATTCGGTTACACAGATATGAACTGTAAAGCCAGCTTGTGAGACCTTTTGTGCCTGATTGAGATTAACATAAAAACATACTCGTCTAAAATCCGCTAACCCTTAATCAAGACTTGAGTGTTTGAAAGCCAGTTGCCTATATGGTGCAGTCAAGTGCCTTGCCTGCGCTAAAGTAGCAGTTTATTTTTCTCCTTTTCTATATTGTTATAGAATACAATTATAACAGTCACATAAGAACCTTTAAATCTCTATGAGCTCATGCTTGGGTCTATTCATCTTCGATATTATTAGTCGAACTGGATTACAGTGAAAGAAAACTTTACTTAACGTGTCTGCAATACATGCCAACAACACATAAGAAATAACAAATTCTGAACAGTTAATTACACAATTGTTACCCAAAATAGCCACAGAACTATTACACAATATTCTATTCTATGATATAATGAAAACTAAACGAACAACTGACCGGCTTAAAATATATAAGATTTGTATTTATTAAGCAAATCAAGCATCATTTGACTGAGCACCTTCGACGTCTATAGGCATGCCTTCTGTGTTATACCCATGCACTTGAGATGCAGGTATTCCAGGGAATTCTAGATCTTCGTACCATCCACCCTGTAATGCTGTTAAATTGCTATGGAGATTTGAACAAACCGTCGCTGAAAGATCCAGTTCTTCTGTCTCATCATTCATTGCTCGATCCTTCTTCCATACGAGACCATGGGCTCTAAATGTTATAGCATTACCCTCGTTTTGCTCTTCACATTTCTTTTCAATTACTAAGCTTCCCGAGTCACCATGGAGAGCAAACGCACTTGGATCATCATGAGCTGGCACATGCGTTGAACCAACGGCAAACGTTGGTACAATGTCTTCTTCTCCACCACCGGCATTGAGAAACAACTGGTTGGCAATCACTTTCCCATACGTCATTCCGGACATTGCCCCTCGTTTCCGAACAACTGAATCAAGTTCGGGTGCTTCGAAAATACGTTGAAGAAAAAATTCAACTTCTTCTGAATCGCATGCATCCATAATCTTCCCACCGAGTAAGTCTACTGAGTCCTTGTGAACCTCCAGAACTAAAATATCAACACACTCATCGATCTTGCAGTAACCAACCTTTGATTCTTTCGCGACGGTGGCTTCCTTATGGACGTAGACATCACTGAGGACCTTGACCTTGGTGTCGTTGCCTAACAACACTTCTGTAAGAAATACAAGCTCAGTGGATGGTTGGCAATGAGCAAGAGAATGGTAGCTTGTTATTATAACTTGAGTGTCATTCTTTGTGACCATATTGGCGCCTAGTGTCCATTTAGCCCTGAAAAAGTCAGCACCATTCAATTCTTCCAGGTAATCCTCAAGCTGCTGAATCTTTTTGAAAGATGCGGCGGTGTTTTGGGGAATTTTGTTCCATAAATCTTTAGAAATAGCTAATAAGATTGATCCAAGCCCTATCCATGACTTGATCGAGGTATCGAGTTCTCTCGAGAGAGACAGACATTGGGAGCTACCACAGTTGTGGCAGCTGAGCTCTTCAGCTGGTGGCTTTGCTATTACTTTGATATTAGCAGATGGGCATGTGCTGAGATACTTGTTACTTTTGGCGAATTGCAACCCCTCCAGTTCATGTTTCTTTTCAGTGTAGATATATATGATATCTTTCTTGACATTTAATTGCACACCTAATACCTTTTCTGGAAAACGCCTGTAAAGTAATGCGTAAAAGTCTTAATTTGCGGTACCGCGATCTAAGGACTTTATTAATCAAATAATCAAGCAAAATTGTGTTATTAGCAAAAAATTCCGATTAACTTAAAATTTTGATTTTTTCATGAAGCATATCATACAATTATAAGCTACTTTGAAAGAGCATTCAGTAAACAACTAAAAGTGAAAATTTCCACGTGCACCTTTTTTTATGCTTTGAGATAAACTGGTTGAAAATATCTTGTAGTTCTTGGCCCACAATCTTCGGACCTGATCTAAAAATACAGAATCGAAATGATTTATGATATTTAAACATTATTAGGTATAACATTTTGGGCACAGTCATTTTTGTGTATGCAAAATAATAAGTTGCCCTAAAACACGTGGGCATATTGCAAATGAGGCAATAGGTTAACAAAATGTCATTGGTTTGCAAAATATCATAATGTACATAATATCATGGCAGTCAAATTCAAAAATTATTTTCATACATTATTTTTATGTAGTCTTACCTTTCAGTCGAAAGTGGGAAATCAAATCTAGAAGCTCCATATCCTTCGCCATTGCTGATGCTAAAAGAGATATATTTGAAACCGAATGCCAAACCTTATCTTTCATTGGACAATATATCGGTTTTGTAATAAGTATCTGTGTCGGCTTTTTTTGAAAAGACCATGGTATTGTTCACAACAAGTAAACAGTATGTTTCTTTAACATCGCACAAATACATAATTAAACAATAAAAATTGTTTTTATATCTTTCATATTTAAATTTTGATGATTTACTTAAAAAAGAAGCAATTCGTTGCTTTTAGTTATAAATCTATAAATTCCATCGCTACTGAAAAATATCGATAGATCTTATAAAGAAGAAAAACAGTAAAGTATTGGTGTGGCTGTCAATGCGTAGGTGCACAATGGGATAGAGAAAGAAAGAGGTAGAGACTTCGTAAAACTGTGGTATATACCATTAACTTTTTACCAACACGCTGTTTTAATATTGCTGTTCTTTAGTGGTTGTGTTTCTGGGTTATAACTGGTATTGAAGGCCTTACAAATAAGAATAATTAATCAAGCAATTTTTTGTTACTTAAAAGAATTTTCAGATTGTTAAAGGCATAAACACGGGAAAAATTTTATTACATTTCATGGCGTTCAATATTTCATTGTCTCATCAGATAAACCTAATGTGTGATTACATACCCGACAAAATTAATTCTTCACTACCCTCTAAGAGATGAAAATATTAATATCAATAAAGTGAAGGTCAAAGGTTGGTTAGAATAAATTTATCAGCTGTAAACAATGTGATCTGATGTGAGTGGGTATTCGACGGGGAAAATCCTTGGAAATGAGGCACGTAGTTCAAAGAGGGTTTTTCCAAAGGTCCATATTTTTTACCAAATATATAGAGGCACTATACCTTAGTCTTTGGGAATCGTTGTATAACTCATCTTCTTTTTCTCTATTGTGAGTCTTTTTGATTTTCTGTTTGATATACATTAATATTCGACATGCACAAATAAAATAAAATAATATAACATTTTGGGCAATCATATACAAATTAATTACCATGTGTGTCGATGACTTTTTTAAGTGACGCCCAATGCCGTGTTTTTGAGAAATACGCCTTTTTTAACTGCATGTGGACACCACATAAATAGGACCACCTAAAATATCCCTTTTTATGTTATAGTACAATTCTGAGCTAAACAAAGAATGTTGTAGCAAACCGAAACAAACAAATTGCCTATACTTCGACTGCGAATGCCCATGTCATCGCATAAGACCAGTTAGGGATTGGAGCACGCTGTGGCCTTGCGATGTCTTCCCGAGTGTCCTGAAGTGCATCTATTTTGCTGGAACAAGTATAAAAATAGCTTCTGGTCTATTATGTAATGATCAATGGCTCGAATGGTGAAATGATCAAGATATATAAATTCATCCACAAAAGCATTTTAAAAGCCTAAATACTCGTTTAATATTTCCTTCATTTGAAGAAAAAACACAAATATGCCAAATATAGAAATTAAATTATGCTCATCAATTCTGAAAAATCTCTTGTATTGAATGAGGTGTAATTTCGGCAAACGAAAACTTCTGTCCCTTTAGAATATACTCCAATAAACACAATGTAAACCTTGTGAGCTCATTATTAATGCGAAAGAACTTCAGATCCTTCATCACTGAGACAGCCTTTGAACCTGTCGCCATACTCTTCTTTCTCTGAAGTCGTGAAACCAAGCAACAGTTTCTCCGAAATCTTTGGATTACTATGACAAAATACGGACCAACAAATAACCGCCACCCTTTTTTGTTAAGAAATAAGATAAACATAAAATAAGAACAGACATTTCAGAGCGCTTTGAAATATTTATAAGCAATGCTTTCACAGATTTCTTTATTAAAAAGTCATTAACACCAGAGTGTATTGCTTGACCGTTCCAAGAATGATGACGGACTAAATATTACCGTTGTTATAATTACTGAAGTGGTAAAACAGCGATACCTTTATATGATTAGTAAACTACCTACATAATGGTAGTTTACATAAACAGTAAACTAACTACATAATGCTTATACGTGAAAGGTTTGGATTTTTTTTCAAATTCAACTTGCATAATTGATTCAATCTATTGCATTTGAAATTCCGCTAGCAAAAAATATAACACTGTACTATGATACAAAGCATGTATAAAAATTATCCATTAATTGTTAGAAAAGTGTCCCATAAATACATAAAAACTCACTGAAAATTGCAGCAATAAAACAATTTTGTGACTCTCTGAAACTAGATGAAATCACATTTAATAGGTATCGCTGGAAAAGGTATAATCTTCCATAATGCATTACATTAACATAAAACCTAAGTCATAGCGATAACCGGATCGGGTGGTAGTCTTATACATGTGAAATCAAGGGTTAAACGCTTTCAGCCTATTAATTCATGTTGCCTTAGGGTATGATTATGAAATAAGCATTGTGTTTTCTTACGGAATATATATTCTGTCTCCTGTTTACTTAATGTAACTCTCCTGACCTCCCATAACGCTTTACGTTTACTTGTACATGGTGACATTTAATGCTTAGTAAAAATATTCTGCTTCATTGGGTTAAAGAAATATCTGAAGACGCATTCATTAGGAATTTGGAAAAAACTGAGCACAGAAGCATGAATAAATGTGTTAAATGAATAGAATGTGAGTGTAAGGCACATATGAATGCATATATTGCTGATTGAAAATCTCTCACTTTAACAGATTTAAAGCAGCAAAGACATAAATGTCATATACTTACTCAATTTAAAAAGGCATGACGGATGTAATTTGCCACATTTAAAGCAGTGTTTGACAAGACTTTCTGAACGATAAAAATTCAGGCACCAAAACAAATAT
Organism: Protula sp. h YS-2021; assembly: GCA_949752745.1. Taxonomy (NCBI): domain Eukaryota; kingdom Metazoa; phylum Annelida; class Polychaeta; order Sabellida; family Serpulidae; genus Protula; species Protula sp. h YS-2021. The sequence continues at coordinate 10,752,279 of OX457030.1, read as the reverse complement.
TCGCTTCAAATACGCATAAATTCAGCCCAATACAAACTATAAAAGAATAGCGCTGACGCGTCGTGGCATCGCAGCAATGAGCTGATTTGCCATCCATGACTCCCATAGTAGATTTCCATCCAAATGAAATAGCATCCCATACCATCATACTCCCGGAACTAAATCTGCCGACTTCACGAACCGCCTGTATACTCATTAGGGGCGTGGATTCGAAACAACACAAACTGCGACTCGTCGCTAAACACAAACGGACGCCACGAGTCTAATGGCCATCGGTTAATGGTTGGTCTCCCAGTCTTCTCGATGGTGTCGTTTGATTTCACACTGATACGACGTAGGCTCGCCGGTGCAGTGTTCCGTGCTGAAGCAGGTGATTTGGCAGTTTGTCCACTGATACGATATCTCGATACGGTACTTACACGACACCTGAATCTTGCTCTTTCTCCTTCCTGTCTGGCACCACCATTGGATGTTTCTTACAGAACCCGTATCTTTGTGGAGTTGCGGAAGACGAAAAATTGCTGATACAGCTGCCCTGTGCGATTAGGAGACTGCCGTTCGTATAAACAAAGGTCTAAAGCGTACCAATTGCTTGTGATCTTTCATTTTCACATCGCCTTGACATTTTAGCGTCTTTCTCGTTCGATTTTCGTTTATGTGCTTGATCAGCAAATATAAATGCTTTAAAAGAATCAAAATCACGTGACTATAGAGCGATTTTAGAAAAGTGTCAAACTGCAAGGTGTTAATTTCTTTGAAATTACTATTTTATGCTTGTGTCAAACACAGAGGGACATTTGATTTAATAGACAGCAATTTCATAATGCTGAGAAAGAATATATCAATGCATTTTTAAAATGCAGTAGTACATAACGATTAATAAATTACGTAATGCCTGAATTTGTCCCCTTCGTATCATTGAATAAGTTTCCACACCAGTTATCGGGTGCCATCTTGTCATATTCAAAATGAATCTTCTTGAACGTTGAAAAAACGATGCAGAAGTCAACTTCTCGAACAATGTGTTGTATCATTCAGGGATATCGAAATATAGTAACCTCATATTATTTCTAGGATCAGTTCAAAGGTACAGAACATTTTAACATAAGCCCAGAAACAGACGAAATATTTCATTGTGTTTCTAAGACCAGAAGTGCGTGAGTTATTCATCAGTTAATAAAATTAGCCTGGCATAATATTTGTCTGTCATTTATTGTATTTTGATTGACCATAACAGATCAAAATCGTTTACTTGGTTACTTATATGTTGGTTCCTTATTAATACAAACTTCAGCCATTGTTTTTGCTATCAGTCAGAATTACAGACAAACATTTCACAGATCAGATACTTCAGGAGGCGTCCTTAATGCTTAGAAATGACCTAAGTTACCATTACTTTGTATCTGCTAATGAATTGATTAAAATTACTTGACAGAATCTTGCATGATCGGTAAAACAAAAAATATTTTCATTTCCAAATTTTCCGATTTGCTTTGGAGAAACAGTGTATCAATATACTTAATTCGAGAGTTTACATGAAACATGTTATTTTTAATGTTAATATTTTGGAGTGGTTATTTGTTAGTATTTTTGCTTTTCGCTACATGAAATTTATAAAAAAGTGAAAAGTAATTTTAAATAAATAATGTTTTCCTGGGAAAATCTGTATAATGGGGAAAGACCTCATAAAATTCGGATGTAACTAATATATACTTATTCTTTTAAGAGCCTTTAAAAGAGCCGTATAATATTACATTGGAAAAGCTCAAAATGTACCATTTCCATTCTGCTCAAGTGCTAATCTTTCCTCCATAAAATGTATCTGATCATCCGGATAAGGGAGAGCGGGTGCACTCACTTTTCGACTGGTTGCATGACTTTTTAAAATGATCACAAAAAAGCGTAGCTCTGATTTCAAACTAATACACAATTTTTAAACGAGTGCAGTTCAAACAGGACGCTCATTTTTGGCCAAAAACATAGAGTAACGAGCTCGAATCACGTTACACCTAGCCTCCCCCTGTCAGTGTTTTTGGACACGGGTTGTAACACATGTGTTATCAAGTGAGGTCTCTTCATCCTGTTCATTATTTTTGCGTGGTCGCCATCTGCCTTCCTTTTCACATTAGCCCGGTTATCCGCATAACAATAAAACAAAGGAGATTTACAACTGCACGCAATCAAGTTAACATCCTTGATGAATTGTAAAAAAACTAATCAATATTTAATTTAACATTTTATTAGTGATTAAGGTGCATATTAAAACAAAAGGCCAACGGATTAAAAGTTTTTCAAGCCTGACACAAATATTCTGAAACAGCCCGATGCACGACTTCATATAACGTATTGCATCAGTATAACATCAATAAAACATCAGTATAACATCAGTATGGTATGTTCAAAACATAGAAAAGAATCGTAGAGAAGGAAAAGGTTAATGGAACTGAAATAAAGAGGTGCTATTTAGGAAAGCAAAACTTTTGAAAGCCGGTTCTGTTTGTGGGAAGGTGTGAGCTTAATTGACCATTTTCCAGGACTTTGTGTGTTGCTGACGTTAAGTATAAAAATTTTTCACATTTCCCTTTAGTGCATGATGATAGCTAAAAATAAATAAATTTTGTGGCCTTTTTAATAACAATATACATATACATAAACAATGAACTTATATTCGTTATATTTTCCAATATCATGTAATTATAGAGAAAAAGTGTTTATAACTGAAAAACAAACTCATCACCGGTAATGTTGAAGCACAATATCTCCAGCAAACTTGTTTACATAGCATGGTGACGCCACAAATTTTAACACACATATGAAACTAGAAAAACCAACGTAAAACAATTGAAAAGCACTAAAACAATTCTGAAAAGCAATTAAAATATTTGAAAGTACTGTAAAACTATTAAAATAATATAAAATCAGTTTAAAATTAAAATATAATAAAACTATAGAAACCATTGATGTAGTTGGTGGATAAATAAAAATAAATAAATGAAAAATTAAAGAATCTTTATATACAATGTTTCAATAATTAGATGTTTCATCTAATGTGCAAGAGAATATAATTATACATTAAGTTATGGAATAAACAAAACAACACACGCTTTGGACTGATCTGAAAACCATACACTGCTGGCACTCACTCTGAAAGTTGTTTCAGATTATTAGTTTGTATCATATGTACTTCATTCTGCTCATTCTGTTAATATTTGTGATTTGTGATATTTGCAAAAAATATAATTGAATGCGACTCAGCGAAACTGGTTAAGTTGTTAACAAATTCCGTGGATAAATATATGATCATACTTTAAGGGAATGACATAGATTAATATAATATGCACGCTCTTTGTAAACATATTCGGTTACACAGATATGAACTATAAAGCCAGCTCGAGAGACCTTTTGTGCCTGATTGAGATCAACATAAATAACATACTCGTCTAAAATCCGCTAACTCTTAATCAATACTTGAGTGTATAAAAGCTAGTTGCCTATATGGTGCAGTCAAGTGGCTTGCCTGCGCTAAAATAACACTTTATTTGTCACCTTTTCTATATTGTTATAGAATACAATTATAACAGTCACATAAGAACCTTTAAATCTCTATGAGCTCATGCTTGGGTCTATTCATCTTCGATATTATTAGTCGAACTTGATTGCAGTGGAAGAAAACTTTATTTAACGTGTCAGCAATACATGCCAACACCACGTAAGAAATTGCAAATTCTGAACAGTTAATCACACAATTGTTACCCAAAAAAGCCATAGAACTATTACACAATATTCTATTCTATGATATAATGAGAACTAAACGAACAACTGACCGGCTTAAAATTATTAAGATTTGTGTTTATTAAGCAAATCAAGCATCATTTGACTGAGCACCTTCGACGTCTATAGGCATGCCTTCTGTGTTATACCCATGCACTTGAGATGCAGGTATTCCAGGGAATTCTAGATCTTCGTACCATCCACCCTGTAATGCTGTTAAGTTGCTATGGAGATTTGAACAAACCGTTGCTGAACAATCCAGTTCTTCTGTCTCATCATTCATTGCTCGATCCTTCTTCCATACGAGACCATGGGCTCTAAATCTTGCAGAATTACCCTCGTTTTGCTCTGCATTATTCTTTTCAATTACTAAGCTTCCCGAGTCACCCTGGCGAGCAAACGCAATTGGACCAACATGACCTGGCACATGCGTTGAACCAACGGCAAACGTAGGCACAATGTCTTCTTCTCCACCACCGGCATTGAGAAACAACTGGTTGGCAATCACTTTCCCATACGTCATTCCGGACATTGCCCCTCGTTTCCGAACAACTGAATCAAGTTCGGGTGCTTCGAAAATACGTTGAAGAAAAAATTCAACTTTTTCTGAATCGCATGCATCAATAATCTTCCCACCGAGTAAGTCTACTGAGTCTTTGTGAACCTCCAGAACTAAAATATCAACACACTCATTGATCTTGCAGTAACCAACCTTTGATTCTTTCGCGACGGTGGCTTCCTTATGGACGTAGACATCACTGAGAACCTTGACCTTGGTGTCGTTGCCCAACAATACTTCTGTAAGAAATACGAGCTCAGTGGACGGTTGGCAATGAGCAAGAGAATGGTAGCTTGTAATTATAACCTGAGTGTCATTCTTTGTGACCATATTGGCGCCTACTGTCCAGTTAGCCCTGAAAAAGTCATCACCATCCAGCTCCTTCACAACCTCCTGAATTGTTCTAAAAGATGCGGCGGTGTTTTGGGGAATTTTGTTCCATAAATCTTTAGGAATAGCTAATAAGATTGATCCAAGCCCTATCCATGTCTTTGTTGAGGTATCGAGTCCTCCGCTGAGAGACAGACATTGGGAGCTACTACAGTTGTGGCAGCTGAGCTCCTCAGCTGGTGGCTTTGGTATTACTTTGATATTAGCAACTGCGCATCTGCTGAGATATTTGTTACTCATGGCGAATTTCCACCCCTCCAGTTCATGTTTCTCTTCAGTGTAGATATATATGATATCTTTCTTTACATTTAATTGCACACCTAATACCTTTTCTGGGAAACGCCTGTAAAGAAACGCGTAAAAGTCTTAATTTGCGGTACCGCGATCTAAGTACTTGGTTAATCAAATAATTAAGCAAAATTGTGTGATTAACAAAAATTCTGATTAACTTTTCGATTTTTACATCAAGCATATCAAACAATTATAAGCTACTTTAAAAAAGTATTCAGTAAACAACTGAAAGTAAAAATTTTCACGTGCACCTTTTTTGATGCTTTGTGATAAACTGGTTGAAGATATTTTGTAGTTCTTGGCCCTCAATCTTCGATCTTAATCTAAAAAATACAGAATTGAGATGATTAACGATGTTTAAACATTATTGGGTATAATATTTTGGATACAGTCATTTTTATCTATACAAAATAATAAGTCGATCTAAAACCGGTGGACGTATTGTAAACGTGGCAATAGGTTAACAAAATGTCACTGGTTTACAAAAGATCATAATGTACATAATATCACAGCACTGAAATTCAAGCATTATTTTCATACATTATTTTTACGTAGTCTTATCTTTCACTCGAAAGTGGGAAATCATATCCAGAAGCTTCATATCCTTCACCATTGCTGATGCTAAAAGGGAAATATTTGAAACCGCATGCTAAACCTTATCTTTCATTGGACAAAATATCGGATTAGTAATAAGTATCTGTGTTGGGTTTTTTGGAAAGGCTATGGCATTGTTCACAACAAATAAACTGTATGTTGCCTTAATATCGCACATATACATATTTTAGCAATAAAGAAAGTGTTTTTATTTCATTCATATTTAAAGCTTGATGATTTACTTGAAAAAGAAGCAATGCCTTGCATTTGGTTATAAATCTATAAATTTCATCGCTATTGAAAAATATCGATAAGGCTTACAAAGAAGAAAAACAGTAAAGTATTGCTGTGGCTGTCAATACGTAGGTGCATAATGGGATAGAGAAAGAAAGTGGTAAGAGAGAAAGAGAGACTTTGTAAAAGGGCATTGACGAAACTGTGGTATATACCATGAACTTGTTTACCAACACGCTGTTTTAATGTTGCTGTTCTTTAGTGGTTGTGTTTCTGGGTTATAACTGGTATTGAAGGCCTTACAAATAAGACTTATTAATCAAGGAATTTTTTGTTACTTGAAAGAATTTTCAGATCGTTAAATGCATAAACACGGGAAAAATCTTATTACATTTCATGGAATTCAATAGTTTGTTGTCTCATCAGTAAAAACCTAATATGTGATTACACACTTGGCAAGAATTAGTTGTTCACTAAACTCTCAGAAATCAAAATATTAATATCAATAAAGTGAAGGTCAAAGGTTGGTTAGAATAAATTTATCAGCTGTAAACAATGTGATCTGAAAGGAGTGGGTATTCAGCGCGAACAATCCTCGGAAATGGGGCGGGTAGTTCAAAGAGGGTTTTTCCAAAGGTCCTTATTTACCAAATATACAGAGGCACTATACCTGAATCTTTGAAAATCCCAGTATAGCTCATCTTCTTTTTCTCCAATGTTGATGTTTTTGAATCTCTGTTTGATATACATTAATATGCGACATGCACAAACAAAATAAAATAACATAAAATTTTGGGCAATCATATACAAATTAATGATCATGAGTGTCAATGACTTTTTAAAGTGACGCCCAATGCCGTGTTTTTGAAAATACGCCTTTTTTAACCATATACGGACACCACATAAATAGCATCGCCTAAAATTTCCCTTTTTATGTTATAGTAAAATTCTAGTCTTAACAAAGAATGTTGTAGCAAAACGAAGCAAACAAATTGCCTATACTTTGACTGCCGATGCCATCGCATAAGGATGGTAAAGGATAGGAGCACTCCGTGATCTTCTGATGCTTTCTCGAGTGCCCTGACATGCATCCATTTTGCTGAAACAAATATAAAAATAGCTTCTAGCCTATTATATAAATGATCAATGGCTCGAATGGTGAAGTGATCAGGATATATAAATTCATCCACAAAGGCATTTTAAAATCCTAAATGCTCATTTAATATTTCCTTCATTTGAAGAAAAAAACACACATATGCCAAATATAGAAATTAAATTATGCTCATTAATTCTGAAAAATCCCTTGTACTGAATGACGTGTAATTTCGGCAAATAAAAACTTCTGACCCTTTAGAATATCCTCACATAAGCACAATTTAAACCTTGTGAACTCATTATGCATGCGCAGGCGCTTCAGAGCCTTCGTCATTGAAACAGCCTTTGCACCTGTTGCCATACTCTTCTTTCTCTGGAACTTTTGATATTGCGACACCAGTAACTGTTTCTCGTAAATCTTGAGAAAACCAGCTAAAATTCTGACCAACAAATAACCGTCTCCCTGTTTCATCAAATTTTTGTTAAAAGATAAAATATAGAACATTTCAGAGCGCTTTGAAATATTTTTAAGCAATGCTTTCACAGATTTCTTTATTAAAAAGCCATTAACACCATAGTGTATTGCTTGACCGTTCCAAGAATGATGACGGACTAAATATTACCGTTGCTAAAATGACTGAAGTGGTAAAACAGCGATACCTATATATGTTAATCGACCACCTACACACAATGCTTATACATAAAAAGTATTGTATTTTTTCTTTTTTTTTTCAAATTCAACTTACATGATTTATTCACTCTATTACATTTGAAATTCCGCTAGCAAAAAATATAACACTGTACTATAATACAAAGCATGTATAAAATTATCCATTAATTGTTAGAAAAGTGTCAATTGTGACTCTCTGAAACTAGATGAAATCACATTTAATAGGTATCGCTGGAAAAGGTATAATCTTCCATAATGCATTATATTAACATAAAACCTAAGTCATAGCGATAACCGGATCAAGTGGTGGTCTTATAGATGTGAAATCAAGGGTTAAACGCTTTCCGCCTATTAATTCATGTTGCCTTAGTGTATGATTATGAAATAAGCATTGTGTCTCCTGTTTACTTAATGTAACTCTCCTGATCTCCCATAACGCTTTACGTTTACTTGTACATGGTGACATTTAATGCTTAGTAAAAATATTCTGCTTCATTGGGTTAAAGAAATATCTGAAGACGCATCCATTAGGAGCTTGGAAAAAAACTGAGCACAGAAGCATGAATAAATGTGTTACGTGAATAGAATGTGAATGTAAGGCACTTTTGCATGCATATATTGCTGATTGAATCTCTCACTTAAAAAGATTTAAAGCAGTAAAGACATAAATGTCATATACTTACTCAATTTATAAAGGAATGACAGATGTAATTTGCCACATTTAAAGCAGTGTTTGACAAGACTTTCTGAAAGATAAAAATTCAGGCACCAAAACAGATATTCGCTTCAAACACGCATACATTTAGCCGAATACAAACTATAAAAGAATGGCGCTGACGCGTCGTGGCATCGACGCAATGAGCTGATTTGCCATCAATGACTCCCATAGTAGATTTCCATCCAAATGAAATAGCATCCCATACCATCATACTCCCGGAACTAAATCTGCCGACTTCACGAACCGCCTGTATACTCATTAGGGGCGTGGATTCGAAACATCACAAACTGCGACTTGTCGCTAAACACAAACGGACGCCACGAGTCTAATGGCCATCGGTTAATGGTTGGTCTCCCAGTCTTCTCGATGGTGTCGTTTGATTTCACACTGATGCGACGTAGGCTCGCCGGTGCAGTGTTCCGTGCTGAAGCAGGTGATTTGGCACAGTTTGTCCACTGATACGATATCTCGATACGGTACTTACACGACACCTGAATCTTGCTCTTTCTCCTTCCTGTCTGGCACCACCATTGGATGTTTCTTACAGAACCCGTATCTTTGTGGAGTTGCGGAAGACGAAAAATTGCTGATACAGCTGCCCTGTGCGATTAGGAGACTGCCGTTCGTATAAACAAAGGTCTAAAGCGTACCAATTGCTTGTGATCTTTCATTTTCACATCGCCTTGACATTTTAACGTCTTTCTCGTTCGATTTTCGTTTATGTGCTTGATCAGCGAATATAAATGCTTTAAAAGAATCAAAATCATGTGACTATAGAGCGATTTCAGAAAAGTGTCAAACTGCAAGGTGTTAATTTCTTTTAAATTATTATTTTGTGCTTGTGTCAAACACAGAGGGACATTTGATTTACTAGACAGCAATTTCATAATGCTGAGAAAGAATACATCATTGCATTTTTAAAAAGTACATAATGATAACAAAATTACGAAGTGTCTGAATTTGCCAATTGAATAAGTTTCCACACCAGTTGAATGCATGAACACTTCTTTAACTTTTAAAAAAATCGATGCGGAAGTCAGCTTCTCGAAGATGTGTTGTGTCCTCCCGGGTTATCGGAATATAGTGCACCGCATAATGATGTTAACACATTTTGGAGCCTTAAGCTGTCAACAGCCATTTTTGTTGTTTTCGTTTAAAAACAGTCATTTCTCAAACATTCTTTCTCATTACTTTAGTCTTAGCTGAACCAGGAGTGAAGAAGCATTAGGGAGCCTGTGGTCACCTTTTCAGTCAAAAAAGATGTGGCTAACGTCAGACATTGTTACCAGTTATCTACGAAGAGCCCAGATCGGAAAGCCGGGAAATAATTATAAAGTGAAGAAGGAAAGCTTCTATTCCCTTATAAAAGTTCTTTCTACTAGAAATGAGACATAAAATGGTGACTGGATAAAGAAATCAGATAAGATATATCAGGTAGCCGATATTTATGGTTACAAGTCTTCGCCGGGAAAATTCGTTGGAAGACAAACCAGTAAATAACAGATGGTGCAATGTAATTGTCTTATTTATTTGAACTAACGATCAATTGGGTCTCGAGGAAAAACGCTGCTGAAACGCCTCCAATAAATGTCCAGAGTAGTAATGGAATATCTGCAGTAAAGCTCTGATGAATTTAATGAAAATAAATTAGCCTGGTTATTTCTTGAGCAATATTTTTACCATTTCGTTTTGTTCCGCTGAGGGGTTAAAGACAGATTTCAAATAACCACTGCTAGCTTTGGGCAGATGGCACATCAGGTCCAGATGTTTAGAAAAATCTTAACACTTTGGTTTCGTCTGGTAATAAAATGTACGCAGATATGTGTGTCGATCGCATTGTTCTTTTTCATTAAAGTGACTAATTGAAATGCTTATCAAGAGTATAAAGTACATATTTTCTTTTCGTATACGTCATTTCTACTAATAATTTATAACTGTAACCCTCTTCCTCTGAAATTTTTTCCAAAAATATAAGATAAAGGAGCTTGTCATATTGCTTTTAAAATACTTACGTGTAAACAATGTATTAAACTATATCTTCTTAATTGTTATGGCATATTGTTGATTTTAATGCTTAGTAATGCATATAAATTAAAAGTATTACAATTTTACAATTTTCTGTATTTTTTTCAAAAGTTGTATGAACACCTGAAAGGCATCTGATTTTAATACCAAAATAATACCTATTTTACATTAGATTAAGATAAAATATATGTAAAAATTACACATTGTGGATTATTTTTATAATATTAATGTAAATAATATTACATTATATGTATTGTCGTTAAATTACTGAAACTTCTATTAAAGTTCCAGAGAAAAAGAAAGAGTTATAATAATCGGACAATAAATTCTGCTTAGTTCATGAAAGTTGTATTCAAACTGGAGCAATATAAACAGAGCATAATGCGACATAACGCATAAATAAATAAATGAGTTGGTTAATAAAAAATAATAAGTTGGTAAACCGTACAGCCAAGTCTTATTCGTGTGCAACCAAACAAAGATGTTTTTCAGTCTTTTCAGGGTGTCAATCTGAAACTAGCTTGGTATTTCCCACGGCATATGATTATCCAAGTTGAATTAGAATATGCAGTTCTTCTGACCTCGAAGAGTGAATACATACCTTGCATAAATGGGGGAATGTAGTAACACAGGACGTCGTGTAGATCAAAGAACATATTATACCATAAGGCATGCAGTGCTGTTGACCAAATAGAGTAAGTAAATATGTGCTCCTTCATAATAGTGTAGTAAAAAAGACATCGTGTATACAAACAATATATTATACCATTAGGCATGCAGTTCTACTCCGAATAGTTAGTAAATACGTGCCCTGGCATAAATAGTGTAGTAATAGAAGATATACCATTAGGCGTGCAGTTCTGCTGACTCGGATTAGCAAGTAAATAAGTGCCGCTGAATAAATAGAGGAGTGTATGTACCAAAAGAAGACGTAATGTACATAGAATATAATCTACCAAGGAACGCATATTATTGAATTCACGGTTTATAAAATAGTATTCTGCTTTCGGGTATTCAATACTTTAGCTGTTTAATAAACACTGCACTCGGTGAGAATGACTGAACATTGTTTATGAAATTAAAAACTGGAAGACAAAATAATAGACAAGAAATGGTTTCTAAGGACAGCTAATATTAGGAACGGGTGCTGAAACTTCTCTAATGAATGTGCAGAGTAGAATGTGAATACGTTTCATTTAGAAATCTAGAACTGACTACAAATAGAGTATAAAAAGGCTATGAAGTTTTTCTGTATCTAAAATGAGATAGAGATAGAACAATTTCGACCTCATTTTCAACCTCCACCCACTATACAACGATACGTAAGGTATAACATCCGGTGTCCTTGACCTCCAAGTCACTTTCGAGCCCAAAGTTGACCTTTATCTCGAAAACGGTAACAGATATAGCAATTTTGACCTCATTTTCGACCTCCACCCCAATGCGACGTTACTTTAGGTATACCTTCCGGTTTCATTTACCCCCAGGTCAATTTCGAAAACAAAATCGGATGTTGGCCTCTATCTTGAAAATGGTAAGAGATAGGGCCATTTCGACCTCATTTTCGACCTTTAACCCCTATACATCCGGTGTCCTTGACCTCCAGATCGAAGTCCAAACCGGAAGCTGGTTTTTATCTCGAAAACGATAAGAGAGAGAGAGTGAGAGAGAGAGAGAGAGCGCGCAATTTTGATCTCATTTTCGATCTCCATCTCCTATGTGACGTTACTTTGGGTATAACTTCCCGTGTCATTGACCTCCAGGCACTTTCGAGCCCTAAACCGAAAGTTGGCCTTTATCTCGAAAACGGTAAGAGAGAGATAGAGAACAATTTTGACCTCATTTTCGTCTTCCATCCCCTATACGACGTTACGTGAGGTGCATCTTCCAGGTTACTTGACCTCCAGCTCGCTTTGGAGACCTAAACGGGAAGTTATCCTTTATCTCGGAAACGGCAATTTCGACCTCATTTTCGACCTCCACCTCCCATACAACGATGCGTAAGGCATAACATCCGGTGTCATTCACCTCCATGTCACTTTCGAGCCCCAAATAGGAAGTTGGTCTCTATGTCGAAAATATTAAGCGATAGAGCAATTTTGATCTCATTTTCTACTTCCACACACTATGCGACGTAACAAAAGGAATAACCTTTGTGTCCTTGACCTCCAGGTCACTTTGGAGCCCCAAACCAGAAGTTGACCTTTATCTCGAAAACGGTAAGAGATAGAGCAGTTTTGACCTCATTATCGAATTCCACACCCTACACGACGTTACATAAGATTTAGGTGCCGGTGTCCTTGACCTCCAGGTTACTTTCGAGGCCCAAACCGGAAGTTGACCTTTATCTCAAAAACGGTAAGAGATAGAGCAGTTTTGACCTCATTATCGAATTCCACACCCTACACGACGTTACATAAGATTTAGGTGCCGGTGTCCTTGACCTCCAGGTTACTTTCGAGGCCCAAACCGGAAGTTGACCTTTATCTCAAAAACGGCATGAGATAGAACAATTTTGACCTCATTTTCGACCTCCACCCCCTATGCGACGTTACGTAAGGTGCATCTTAGAGTGTACTTGACTTCCAGGTCATTTTCGAGCCTCAAATAGGAAGTTGGCTTCTATGTCGAAAACAGTAAGGTGCATCCCAGAGTGTACTTGACTTCCGGGTCATTTTCGAGCCTCAAATAGGAAGTTGGCTTCTATGTCGAAAACAGTAAGAGATAGAGCAAATTTGACCTCATTTTCTAGCTCCAAACCCTATGCGACGTTACACAAGGAATAACCTTGGTGTCCTTGACCTCCAGGTCACTTTCGAGCCCGAGCCGGAAGTTGGCCTTTATCTCAATAACGGTAACAGGTAGAGCAATTTGACCTCAATTTTGACCTTCACCTCCAAAACGACCATAAGTAAGGTTTAACTTCCCGTGTCCTTGACCTCCTTCGTGCTTGACTTCCAGGTCACTTTCGAGCCCCAAACAAGAAGTTGGCTTTTATCTCGGAAACGATAAGAGAGCGATTTTGACCTCATGTTTGACCTAAACCCCCTATACGACGTTGCGTAACATATAAGTTCCGGTGTCCTTGACCTTCAGGTCACTTTCGAGCCCTAAACCGGAAGTTGACCTTTATCTCGGAAACGGTAAGAGAGAGAGCATTTTTCACCTCCTTTTCAACCTGCACTCCTATGCGACGTTACGTAAGGTATAACTTCCGGTGTCCTTGACCTCCAGGTCGCTTTCGAGCCCTAAACAGGAATTGGCCTCTATGACAAAAACAGTGAGAAATAGAGCAATTTTGACCTCATTTTTTAGCTCCACACCCTATGCGACGTTACACAAGGAATAATCTTGGTGTCCTTGACCTCCAGGTCACTTTCCAGCTCCAAACCGGAAGTTGACCTTTATCTCGAAAACGGTATGAGACCTCATTTTCGACCGCCACTGCCTACGTGAGGTTATGTAATATGTAACTTCCTTTGTACTTGACTTCCAGGTCACTTTCGAGCCCCACACCGGAAGTTGGATTTTATCCCGAAAACGGTAATGGATAGAGCGAGTTTGCCCTCATTTTCGACCTCCACCCCCTATGCGACGTTACGTAAGGTATAACGTCCAGTGTCCCTGACCACCAGGTCACTTTCGAGCCCCAAACAAGAAGTTGGCCTCTATCTCGAAAACGGTAAGAGACAGAGCGATTTTGACCTCATTTTCGACCTCCAAGCCCTACACGACGCCTGTTATGGGGTGTCCATAACGGGCATTGTACGCTAGACCTTCTGATGACACGCAAAAAGGACTTCCACGGTTTAGCTAACTGCGCCACATCATCTGCACAACTTAATCCAAGTGGGATCTAATTCACTGTGCGAATTTTCACTTTCTTTAGCTTATTTCTGCTTTGTTTCATATAATAAAACATTGAAACACAGAATGTTGTTTGATAGAGAAAATATATACCAGTTTTAAATTCGTATAAACAATTGACGAAACTTTGTTCTAGTAATTTTATTCATTTGAGGAAGTAGAATACTGATAGAATAAACTAGTACAGAGGAGTTTACTTTGATTTAGACTTTAATTTACCTTAATTATTAAGATTATCCTATGCCAACTATTAATTGGACTTAAAATGTGTCAACTTATTGCAAAACATTGTAAAAATGTCTCATTGACTCCTACATAACAGCGATAGGTCCACAAAACACAAAAAGCATCAGAGTGGCCATAAATCTGCAGTCAATAAACTGGGAATCATTCATTACCTACTTGGTATAAATTTGAATTTTTTATATACTTCTTTTCTTCCAATGTTATAATTAACATTTATAATTTATTTTTATTTAGTTTGCTTAAAATATAAAATGATGTCTTATTGAAGAAAATGTGTAAAATAGAGAATGGTGTTGTATTGAGTAAAACATGTAAAATAGAGGATGGTGTCTTATTGAGGAAAATATATACCAGTTTCTGACTATTTACTCGCCCACATATTGTAAATAGTATGAAATTGTCAATTAGGAAACGACATCCAATTTATGTTTTAAGAATAGATGAACTTCATTTTAAAGAACGTATCTCATTACAGTAGGTAAACGTAGCTCCAAAAACCTAAACGAGATGAACTGCAAAAATAAGCTGTTTCAGAGCGAAAGTAGAAAGTATGGCTCCATTTATGACCGAGACCTAAACTTCTAATCTTATTTCTATGCTCATCACAAACATATTTTTATTCTAAAGTGTCATAAATTTTCCTATTTAAAATACTGTGCATTTGTCTTACTTTCATGTTTAACTTTTTAAGCGATTAATTGCACCTCTTCTAGTGTGGTTAACAGGACCGAACGACGAAACCATTCTGTCTGAAGTGTCATTGCAATTAATTTTTTTAGGGTTGCATAGGAATAAATCTAGAGGGATCACGTCTCACGCAATAAAATACCAGATACTAAAAAATTCTTATGTATATGTATTGCATCATTTTTGCTGTATTCCTTTGGGATAGACAATTTTTTGATTTTTTGTTCTTGCCAAAAACTTGCCAAGTAAATCATTTGAATCTTGAAATTAAGAAAAATGCTTTTGTAATTGTTAACGGGCAAGATGGCAGCACCCATGTAAGAAGCAATGTGATTGCCTGGAAAGAGTTACTTGCTAGGAGAGCATAATAACGGGCAGTGATTGGAACCGGGCCAATAAATCACAGCAGTGACAGAAGGAATATACCAGAACCAGCTCAGATTTGGAACATGAAAGGAACTTAACCTTAAAACTACTTGTTATAACTTTTAATAAATTTTTAAAATAGCATACGCGTTGTTAAAAACACGACCGCTCTTTGGTGCAGGGAAATTTGATGTTTAGACAAAATCTCTCTGTCATTTCTTTTATTCTTCATCCGGTTTATTTGTATTAAAATGCATTTTTTCGCAATTTATCCGAAACGCTCAAAATGTGATTTGGCTTATTAAAGCTGTGCCTTAGCTCCAGTAGATTATTTTCTATAAACAAACAATATCAGTCTAAAAGTTTAATAATGAAAACAACAAAATTATCTATACCTTGAATAAAAATTTCTGCATCAGCCAGAATATATAGTAGGCCAAGCATGTTAAGTATTTGTGCTGAACTGATGTTGAAATAAACAAACATCTAATTTACCAATTCATGCAAGAGATAGAATAATTATATAAAGAAAACATAATTCCAATCAATGTGTTGCTAAAATGTTTTCGTTAATTTTGGACTACCTGGCATAAGAAAGTAAACTAACTAAACCTTAAGAAAGTGCTATTTTATCTACAAAAGTATTATAAACTGCGAACTTTATTAATCTCCTTTTCATTGACACCAAAATGTCTGTTCTACAAAACAGAACATTTCTTCTACATGCAATCTATACCATTTGGACATATTATAAATACTCCGTAGATTGTATTAAAGGCCTTATATATAAACTAAACGTATGATAGACATTTAAGTTAGAACTTGAGACATACTTACATCAGTCTACGTTCCATTCAATTAAAAACACCGGAGAACGTTATTAATTAAAGTTAAAATACACTTTCTTTAATCATTTCAGAGCAGATTTCACAATCTTCGACAATCGTCGGCATTGTAGGCCTTAGTCTTGCAGCGAGATCTTGAGCTTCATACACATCTATTGTTAAATTTTGCCATTTTAAGGTTTCTAATATTTTATATTTATAATACTGGAATCAACAACCTTATGAGCAGAATTTAGGCTACTTGACAAATTTGTTATATGAGTAGTAGGGAAACGCCGGTTCTACTGCACTTTGTGACGTCATACTGTCTGGAAGTGACGTCATCATGTCTGGACCGGAAGTGTTGTCTGGACCGGAAGTGACGTCATAGCGTCTGGACCGGAAGTGACGTCATGATAAGCGTAAGGATAGGCGCGGCCATCCATGACGTGATAATGACGTCATGATGACGTCATACTGTCTGGAAGTGCCGTCATACTGTCTGGACCGGAAGTGTTGTCTGGACCGGAAGTGCTGTCTGGACCGGAAGTGTTGTCTGGACCGGAAGTGAGGTGAAAGGCGTCGTCATGGCAACGTATTGTTGTGATGGCAACGAAGCATAGGCGTCATAGGCGCAGCCATAGGCGTAGCCATAACCCTGATAACAAAGTGAGGACCCCCCCAGGACATACTATGTACCGACCCCCCCAGGACATACTATGTACCGACCCCCCCTAGGATATACTATGTACCGACCCCCCCCCCCAGGACATACTATGTACCGAGCCCCCCCCCCCCCCCCCCCAGGAGAGCAACAAAAACTTTTGCCGAATCAGCATGATAAAATCCTATATAAGTGTGGTGTCTCAAGGCTTAGAGACATTGTCAGACACATCATGGATAACACACCAGCTATCATCATTGATGACTTAACAGCGTTTCAAGCGAATGAATCTGTTTGCATCTGGGTAAATATGCGTGATGAAGCTGAAGCAGCTGATATTACATATGCTTTGGAGGAGGTGCTACAATTTCCAACTCAGATCACTGCAGTGAAGCCTGACGTAGTAATTACATTTATGTGGAACAACCGCATAGTAACACTGACTCAACGATACTCCAAGTGTCAAGTGTGGTTGGAATATGAGGGACAACCCCATAACTGCTGCTGATATATACTAAAATCTATCAGGCCCTTTTAAGGGCCATCCTATATTAAGAAATGAAGCAAAACATGTTTGTCTGTGTGTGTGTGTGTGAGAGAGAGAGAGAGAGAATATATTTTATTACATTTCAGGTCTAGTTGGCGGATGAATACCATTTGGCGGATGAATACCATTTGGCAGACCATTTGACTTCACCGCTAGATGTCTCTGCTGTGCAGCAGTGCAGCTGTACATCTGTAAGTGAGACATTCATATACACAAGTAAAATTCTGCTGAGTCAGCAATTTTAACAATTTTTGAAAAGTTACACACCATATTTTGATTACATGTAAGTAGCATAAAAGCATGAGTGAAACATGTCAACTAGTCAACTAGTGATACATTCTGCTGAGTCAACAATTTTGAACGAGTATTGAATAAGTTTGAACAAGTTACACACCATATACCATCAAAGTTTTATAAAAGGAAGAGTGACGAGAAAACTTCACAATGTCAACAGATGTGTAGAGACCATGGATGACGTCTTCAAAGTGAATTATGCTGACTATGTGTTTTCAAAGCTTCCTGCTTTTGAATCGGATTGGATGCTGCAAGTGAAGAACTTACATCAGCATTGGGAAGCTGTTGGAAAGACCATTCCAAGAGATCGTTTCATCCGCTCGTTTCTACGTGAATGTGAAGATCTACATTTACCGTTAACTTATGACATTGATTCAGCATTTATCAACGCGAATACAATATGGGCAGTTGAGCTCATGTTAGCTGTAGCTGCAAGAATCATTTTACATTATGATGATGATGTTCCATTGAAGACGAATGTATCAGAGCTTGTTCGATTCAACCATGGACGAGTTGAAGTGAACTCAAAACTTTGCAAGGGAGCTGACTCAGCAAACAGTTGGGTATAAAAGGGAGTGGACTCAGCAGAGTGAAGTCATTTCTCAGCAGACAGTTGGAGGGAGTGGATCATCAATACATTGTGGCAGTCATGGAGAACAAGACAAGCAGCTTTAAAATTAGTGCTAACTTAACCATTACTGTGGAGCATGGAGAATATGGGCCATTTCTACGCATCACACGTGGAGAGAGATGGTGTGCTTATTCACCATCTTTGTGGAAGATTGTGTGCCAGAGCTTGAAAAATTTACGCGACATTGGCTTCAAACTATACTTAACGCAAACGAAGTGGCTTGAAGTCATTTCGTACTTGGATATGCGCTATGTGAGTTTTGTGCGCACGTCACGGTTTGAAGGGAAAGAATACACACATCACATCAACATGAATGATGGTGAATGGGAGACACTGCTTCAGGAGATGGACAACATCAACTCAGCCCTATCGCCATGTGAGGAATGTCATGTCATAACTCCTATCAAGCTGCAAAAGGATGGTCGGATGAAGGTGTCAAAGCTATCCAAGAAAAGGCTGGCTGAAGTTCAGTTGGAGAACATGAACGTACAAAATCAACTTGGACTTACCTGCGACTATTGTGGTGCTTGTGGATATGTGGAGGATTATCATTGCCACTGTCACAAGTATAATTGCAAGATGTGTGAACCAAACAACTTCTGCGGCAAGTGTGGAGTACTTAAAGTCTGTGAAGCAAAGTAAAAGCCCACAAGACACTGAAACAAGATGGACGCATGTTTTAAAAAAGCTTATGTTGACTTGATGATTGCTAAACTTGCTAGCTGTGGCACTCCAGACTATCAACTTTATCATTTGGATGCTTTTTGGGATGTTGTACATCATAGTCTTGATGTGATTGAACTGCATTCAAGATTTCTTGGAGAATGTCATGAAATTGGAATAGAAGAAGATCCTGACTTTGACTTTTATTCTGCACTTTATTCTGCTCGCACTGATGTTGAAGTATATTTCACCGTGGTTGACTATTTGAGAGATTGTTGTAAAGAAGAGGAAACCGAGCAGCTTTATCAGGTAAGTTATATAAAACCTTTTTAATCATCTTTGTAACAACATAGTGAATTGTTTCTCAAAGACATAACAATGTTTTTCTTACTAGCAAATTTAGTTTTATGTGAGTGGTTTCAACGTAAACAAAGAAAGAACATGATAGAAGAGGCAGCAAATATATTAAAAGATATTTTATTACAGGAAGAAACCGACATGTCAGAATAAAGAAGCAAAGTCAACATGGAGAATCTTGTACTATTCAGTGGTCACAAGGACGTTCTTTCAAACATGTTTACAACACGACTTGAAAAGTATTGATATGTGTTCAACTCAAGTGAAGCGTTGTATCAATATGAGAAAGCAGTGTTTCATCACCGTCCAGATATTGCTTCAGCCATTGTGTCATCAAGAAATGGATATGAAGCGAAACGTATTGCTAAAGGGATAAAACCATGTCCTTTATGGCATACAGTGAAGAGAAGCAAAATGCAAGATGTTTTACAAGTCAAACTGGATCAGTGTGTATTGTTTCGCAACAAGTTGAAAGAATGTAAAGACAAAACTTTAGTTGAAGCAACGTATGATCATTGGTGGGGAGCTGGTGTGAAACATGTGTCATCTGAATATCCTGGTCAGAATATTATGGGAAAGTTGTTAGAAATGTTGTGTGAGGGTTAGAGACTTTTTCATTTGCTTGCCAACCGTCATGGTGTGCAGACGTGTGGACATGTAAATTTGAAGTATGTTTAACTTGTGTTGCATTGATTCAAGACTGCACAATGGCGGACATGACACTGAGACAATATATTGTGCAAAAAGCTTATTGTGAAGAAATGTTATCAGCTGTAAAAAAGTTTGCATATTTAGTCTGTCCTGCTTGTCAACATGAAGAGTGTCAAGAACATACTTGTCATTTTGCATCTGATTATACATATTGGAATGAAGCTAAATATTACATGCATTTAGATAAAGTGTTAGAGAATGCAAATCAACGTTGTGAGAAATATGGTGTAGATGCTATTACATTGGATGAACTCAGTCATTGGTTAGTGTTCATTGAAGACCAATGGTCTCCAGTTATTCATACCATTGTATCTATACTTGACTTGTAAAAAAAAACTTGCTAGTTAAATGCATGTTAGTTAAGTGATGTTGGTTGAGTTATAAAATAAAAGCTGTTCTGTTCAGACGTGTTTTTTCATTCATCATGTCGACGTGGAAAGACTACTTGACTGATATTTACTTCAAACCTGGACAGCCTGGAGCATTTGCTGGTCCTTACAAACTGTATCACATCTTAAGAAAACATGATCAACCAGTCACACAGTCACAAGTGAAGAAATGGCTGCAGGATCAAGATGCTTTCAGTTTACTCAAACCTGTAAAATACAGGTTCAAAAGACAACGTGTAATTACACGTGGCAGTGATGACATGTGGGATATTGATTTGGCTGATATGGGAAACATAAGTAGTGTATAATTAAGAGAACCACCGCACTTTTTTGGTAAGAGAACCACCGCACTTTGTGCGGCAGAACTCTTAAGAGAACCACCGCACTTTTTTGGTAAGAGAACCACCGCACTTTGTGCGGCAGAACTCTTAAGAGTTCCACCGCACACGATGTGTATACGCGTGACGAAAGAAAACGTCATTCGCAAGGATTGCGATTGCGAAAGTTTGTTTCCGGTGAAACGTTGTACTTTGTGTACGTTGTGTATGGTTTTTTTTATAAAGCATTTCCCACACACACTCTCATGCATACACCAAACACTGTTTTTGTTCATTTCATAATAGTTGGCGGCCGCGAGCCAGGCTCGCGGCCAGGAGATATACTCCTCACTGAGGTTTATTTTAGTATATTAGTGAAAGTGGATGGTGTCTCTCACTTGTCTGCCCCTTCCGACATTTGCTGGGGCGCAAAGACATAGCAATTCGTTTTTTGGTGGCAACTTAAGCATTGCATGAGATCGTTGTCGTTTAGCGCCCCAGCCAATGCCGCGCTGACCGTGCAGTGGAGGCAGGCGAGGTGTCCACAGGGTGAACATATATTTCTGCTGAATTGAATCGCGTGATTGCACCCTGGGCAGATGGCTAGGTCGGTGAGGTAATAGTAAGCCATCCACCCAGGGTACTCCTCGTCTTCTAGTATCGACGGCATGTCTTCTCCCAAAATGTTCTGCCTGAGGAATGCTTTTTGGTAGTTTCCTTCGTGGATGTGATGAATTCTTTTTCCGACGGTGACCATCCTGTTGTAGGTGATTGGTACACAGACAACGTTATATTGAGCTGGATTGGGAAAGATTTCCCAAAAGAATTCTCTGTATGGTTCTTCATGAAGTACTTTCAACGGAAAATCGTTGTATGTGCGGACACTCTCCACTTTCAATTGGCAATCAAAATGGTGTTCAAACTCCATTGCTGCTACGCTGCTAGGCTTGCAAAGGCTGGAGAGGCATGGTTGAGCTGCAGCTTATATAGTCTGGAGAGGGGAGCGAAAGTTTGCCAATAGGAATGCTGCGTTAAAGGAGCATTTCTATTGGCGAGAGAAAGTGCGAAATGCTTGGACGAAAGCGAAAAAAAAGAGCAAATGAGAATGTAGTGTTAAGGGAGGATTTCTATTGGTAAACTTTCGCTCCCTTGCTGGTTCATATAAAAGGGAGTGTTTGCCAGTTGTTGTTTGGACCCCCCCCCCCTCCCTTGGTTTAGCATTGAGGCTTAGAGTATTGTTAGAGTATGTATGGTTAGAGTATGGTTTTTGGAGTAGGGGAAAAGGTTAAAACGTTAAAACGTTAAAACGTTAAAACGTTATTTGATGCAGAGCGAGTTGTTAGAGTGTGGTTGGGAGTGATGACGATAGAAAACGTCATTGGATGCAGTTGCAATGATTGCGAGTGAAAGAAAGTGTGTTTCCGGTTCTACCGGTGAAACGTTGTGTATGGGGGGGATGGTATGTGGATGGTAGATGAAGTTTGGGGGAAAAAAAAGGTGTGGCGTCTCGAGTGAAAGGGTGTGTGCCGTGCCGAGACGGGGTGGGTGTGGGGGGGGTGTGGAGAGAGAGAGTTTTTTTTTTTTGAAAGAAGGCGTCTCGAGTGAACGAGGGGAGGGGGAGGGGAGGGGGTGTGGAGAGAGAGATTTTTTTATAAGCATTTCCCACACATATTCTCATGCATACACATACACCAACACGGTTTTTTGTTTGCTTATTTCGTAAGAATGGATGGCTGCCCCCAAAAAGGGCAGCCGTGGAGGGATTTTCAGTGTCGTCGTTGATCTCCTCCTCCTTCTCCTCCTCCCACTTTCAGTTTGTTCGTGCCGTCACTACCAGATGCTTCGCTGTTGCTAGTCTCGGTGCAGGCACACTTCCTTTTATGTGCTGCAACCCCAGCCTTAGTTGAATGAATGTCTTTGCGCTGTAGACTGCAATAGTGATAAGCGTATTTCATGGCTTCTGCACATCGCTGTTCATGTTGGCGTATAGTCATGCCCCCAGGAACTGGATAGTGACAGAAGTCACAAAATACGATGCTTTGTAAATCGTCTACAATACGCATTAGACCCTGGAGGTCTGCGTTGTTCTGTATATGTTCCTCCAGTTTTGATTCACTAAGATTAAGGGTGCAGTCGATTGTGGAAGTCGTCTGCACGGGTGCATCGTCGGAGATGCTAGCGACAGCGACCGCTATCTCATCTTCAGCAGGAGTTGATGTCACATTGATATTACATTCTTGAACCTGTGTAGGAGGTGCCACCAGCACGCTCTGGACATCAACTACCTGCTGCGGATGAGATGGCGGCGGCGGCGGCGGCGGCAGCGAAGTCACTTGGGTGGGAGGAGGATCTTCTTCTTCTTGCTCCTCTTCTTGGCAAAGCGGCGACGAGGACGGCGACGTGTTTTTCTTTTTCCCTTTTCTCTTCTTTTTTAGCCGGCGATGGCTTTTTTCAGCCGCCTTGTCAAAGCGGTGAAATTGTTGTTCGTGCTGAGACTGAAAATCCCTCCATGTATCATAGAGGAACGCCTGGTAGTCGACATATACCTCTTCCCATAAATCGGCATCCTTCTTTGAAAAATGATAAGCCGCCAGGCGTTCCTCTGTAAAGAATTCTTTTTTGTATTGCATTTTGGTGAAAAGCTGGAGAGGCATGGCTGAGCTGCAGCTTATATAGCCTGGAGAGGGGAGCGAAAGTTTACCAATGAGAATGCTTCGTTAAAGGAGCATTTCTATTGGCGAGAGGGGGGAGAGGGCAAAATTTTCGCTCCTTTTGCTCCCGCATATAAAAGGGAGTGTACCCAAGAATTTATGTTGATGACCACCCCCCCCACCCTCCTTGTCAATACACAGAGTATTGACGACCACCTCCCCCACCCCTCCCCAAGAATCCCCGACGACCACCCTGCCCTACAACCAAAGAAGAGTTAAAAAAGTAAACTTATGTTAGTATGTTTAAAGCATTTTCCACACATTTTTCTTGACGAAATGGATGGCAGTATAAACGAAACGTCATTTGTGCAGTGGTTAGCGTGATTACGAGATTGGAAATAACAGCTTCCGCTGAAGCGTTGATGAAGTGTATTACCACCCACCCACCCCTCCCTCCCTCCCCCAAATTGAAAAAAAGCTCACATATATAAGGGTCTGGGGGGAGCCCCCCCTGTTGTCGAGGTGTGGTGGCTAGATCATGGAAGCGACGTTGCTGAATACACCTCCTCTTCCTGCAGCTATCAACACGGACATGGATGACTTGTTTGGGTTGGAACCGTTTACTTTTGATAGTGTATTACCAGTATTACCAGTGGAAGAGATTGATGCATTCCTGGCTAACATGGCAGACGCTGAAAAAGACTTGGAGAACGAACTGGTAGGCATTCCATCAGACGTCCCTCCTAAGGAAGCGCTAGACGTTGCTGCGCTAGACGTTGCTGCTGCCCCGTCAGATATACAGCTACTCCATCAAGGAATAGAGGAAGGAATGCCAGATCCTGAGGGCCCCGACTACCCGTTCTGGGTTGCAAATGCACTTGTCAATGGGAGAAACACACAACTCAGCGCAAAGTTAAAAGCTCAATTG
Source organism: Protula sp. h YS-2021 (assembly GCA_949752745.1). Classification (NCBI taxonomy): domain Eukaryota; kingdom Metazoa; phylum Annelida; class Polychaeta; order Sabellida; family Serpulidae; genus Protula; species Protula sp. h YS-2021. Next base: position 10,727,790 of record OX457030.1, on the reverse strand, counting down.
AAGCAACTGAACGAAGAAACGAGTGCCGGCAGCGAGCCCCCCGGCAGCGATCCCCCCGGCAGCGAGCCCCCCGGCAGCGGGGACGGGGACGAGTCCGGGGACGAGTCCAGCAGCAAGCTCGGGGACGAGGAGTCTGAGGATTCAGAAGTGGACATGTTAAGCGATGATGAAGAAGACAAGCATATGAAACTGAAATTTGAATCGAGTAAGACCATCCCTGTGACTGAGAAAGATGTGACGCTGTTGAAAAGAAACTTTCAAGCCGTGCTTCCTCTGATTGATTGCAACATTTTATGGTGTTTATGTGAAGAAGGCTTTTTCGACAAGCACACGTACATGTACCTAATGGAAGAAGTGAATACTGTCATTATGCTCATGTTCATGCTAGAAGGAAGCGTAGAGGATGTTCCGGTGTCACAGCAAAAGTTCACCGAAGCCATGACTCGGCGTTTTGTTCAACTGTTTAAACTCCTTCATGAGGAACAGTTTAAGGCGTTGTGTCTGCCAGAGCCGAAGCAAGTGAATGAGGGTCGCGATTCCAAATATGCAAAGATGATGCTACATGGTTTCAAATACCTTGAAGAACGCATTAAGGTGTATGATATGATGGCCTACCTCTATGAAAAAGGACATTTCACCATGCCAATGCTGTTTCAATGGATACTAGGGCATCGGAAACCAGGCGACTTTTTAGTGATTGTCATGAGACAATCTTTAACAGGTGGTTTACCAACAGCCTTTCTGGATGGTTTCAATGAGATGACTCCGCGATTTTACAAGCATCTCATGAAAACTTACATGTAACTTCCCACCTGGTATAAAAGGGGTGGTAGCGCGCGGTGACGGACCACAAAGTCTGCAATCATTCACCTCGCAATGTCTTCACCATTTTACAGATGTGCAGAGACTATGGATGATGTGTTCAAAGTAAACTATGCTGACTGGATGTTTTCAAAGCTTCCTGCTTTTGAATCGGAATGGATGTGGCAAGTGAAAAATTTGCATCAGCATTGGGAAGCTGTTGGAAAGACCATTCCAAGTGATTGTTTCATCCACTCGTTTCTACGTGAATGCGAAGATCTACATATACTATCAGCTTATGACATTGATTCAGCATTTATCCACGCGAATACAATTTGGGCAGTGGAGCTCATGTTAGTTGTAGCTGCAAGAATCATTTTGCTTTATGATGATGATGTTCCATTGACGACGAATGTATCAGACCTTGTTCGATTCAACCATGGACGAGTGGAAGTGAATTCAAAGCTTTGCAAGAAGTTTGAAAAGCTTGACTCAGCAGCGGATGGTTGGGTATAAAAGGGGTGTGTGGACCTCATCAGTACAGTATACAGTGTACAGTACAGTGTAGCAGTCATGGAGAACAAGACAAGCAGCGCAGCAGCGCAGCGCAGCAGCAGCAGCAGTTTTAAAATTAGTGCAAACTTAACCATTACTGTGGAGTCTGGACAATATGGATTATTTCTACGCATCAAACGTGGAGAGAGATGGTGCGCTTATTCACCATCTTTGTGGAAGATTGTGTGTCAGAACGTGAAAAAATGCCGTGACATTGGCTTCAAACTATACTTAACGGAAACAAAGTGGCTTGAAGTCATTTCATATCAAGGCATGCGCTATGTGAGCTTCGTGCGTACATCACGGTTTGAAGGGAAAGAATACACACATTACATCAACATGAATGATGGTGAATGGGAGACACTGCTTCAGGAGATGGCTCACATCGACTCAGCCTTAGTTGAACCGCCGTGTACGGAATGTCATGACAAGAAAACGATCATCAAGCTGCAAAAGGATGATCGGATGAAGGTGTCAAAGTTATCCAAGAAAAGATAGGCTGAAATTCAGTTGGAGAATATGGATGTACAAAATCAACTTGGACTTACGTGCGACTATTGCGGTGCTTGCGGATATATGGAGGATTATGATTGCCACTGCCACAAGTACAATTGCATGATGTGTGAACCAAACAACTTCTGCGGCAAGTGTGGAGCACTTAAGGTCTGTGAAGCACAGTAGAAGCCCCACACACACACTGTAAAGATGGATGCATGTTTTAGAAAAGCTTATATTGACTTGATGATTGCTAAACTTGCTTGCTGCGGCACTCCAGACTATCAGCTTTATCACTTGGACGCTTACTGGGATGTTGTACATCACAGTCTTGATGTGATTGAACTATATTCACGATTTCTTTGAGAATGTGCCACAATTGGATTAGAAGAAGATCCTGACTTTGACTTTGATTCTGCACTCTATTCTGCCCGCACTGATGTAGAAGCATATTTCACCGTGGTGGATTATTTGAGAGATTGCTGTGGATTTGAGGAGGAGGAAGAAACCGAGCAGCTTTGTCAGGTAAGCCAAACCCTTTTAACACTAACAACTCTAACTCAGCACAGCAGCGCAGCAGCACAGCAGCAGCAATGTTTTTCTTTCTAGCAAATTTAATTTTATGTGAGTGGTTTCAACGTGAACAAAGAAAGAAGATGATAGAAGAAGTAGCAGATATATTAAAACATATTTTATTGCAGGAGGAAGACATGTTAGAGTAAAAAAGTCAACATGGAGAATCTTGTACTATTTAGCGGTCACAAGGATGTTCTTTCCAACATGTTTCCAACACGCCTTGAAAAGTATGGACATACATTCAACTCGAGTGAAGCGTTGTATCAATACGAGAAAGCCGTGTTCCATCAGCGCCAAGATATTGCTTCAGCTATTGTGTCATCCAGAAATGGATATGAAGCAAAACGTATCGCCCAAGTGATAAAGCCATGTCCTTTGTGGCATACAGTGAAGAGAAGCCAAATGCAAGAGGTGTTACAAGTCAAATGGAATCAGTGTGCATCGTTTCGAAACAAGTTAAAAGACTGTAAAGGTAAAACTTTAGTGGAAGCCACATATGATCCTTGGTGGGGAGCTGGTGTCAAACAAGTGTCAAGTGGATATCCCGGTCAGAATATCATGGGAAAGTTGTTAGAACAGTTGTGTGACGGGGGTATAAAAGAGACTGTGCCTCCACCATCGCCGCCGTTGCCGCCACCGCCGCCACCCAGCCGCTCGCCCAGCCGCTCACCAGTCCGGGTGTGGAGACGTGGAGAACCCCAGACTGAACTTGACAAACTTGTGAAGAGTGTGGGGAAGGTAGTGCTCTCTAAAGACTGAGTGAGAGAGAGCGCGCATCATGGCGGACATGACACTGAGACAATATATTGTGCAAAAAGCTTATTGTGAAGAAATGTTATTAGCTGTAAAAAAGTTTGCCTGTTTAGCATGTCCTGCTTGCCAACTTGAAGAGTGTTCAGAACATACTTGTCATTTTGCATGTGTCTATACTTATTGTAATGAAGCTAAATATTATATTCATTTAGATAAAGTGTTAGAGAATGCAAATCAGCGTTGTGAGAAATATGGTGTAGATACGATAACACTTGATGAACTCAGTCATTGGCTAGTATTCATTGAAGACCAATGGTCTCCAGTGATTCACACCATTGTATCTATACTTGATTTGTAAACTTGTGGAGTTAAGTTTGGTTGAGTTAAATAAAAAGCTGTTCTGTTGAGAAGGTGGTTTTCATTCGGTGTGACCATGTCGACGTGGAAAGACTACTTGACCAATATGTACTTTAAACCTGGACAGCCCGGGGCATTTGCTGGTCCTTACAAACTGTATCACATCTTAAGAAAACATTATCAACCCGTGACACAGTCACAAGTGAAGAAATGGCTACAGGACCAAGATGCATTCAGTTTACTCCAACCTGTCAAATACAGGTTCAAAAGACAACGTGTGATTACACGAGGCATTGATGACATGTGGGATGTGGATTTGGCTGATATGGGAAACATAGCTCCCTATAATGATGGCACACGCTTTTTACTCATTGTCATTGATGTGTTTTCCAAATATGTGTGGGTACAGCCAATCCCTAATAAATCACATACCAGCGTCATACAAGCCTTTCAAAAAATTTTCATGACTCACCCCGAAGGCCACGCACTCTAAGGTCCGATAAAAGCACGGAATTTAAAAACAGATGGGTCAAAGCATTTTTGAAGAAAGAGGACATTCATGCCTATACCACAAAGAATTAAACCAAAGCCAACTTTACTGAGAGAGTCATTCGTACTCTAAAGGGGATGATGTATCGGTATTTTCTACATAATCAAACTCACCGTTACTTAGACATCCTTCCAGACTTGGTGTACAACTACAACCATAGACCTCATGGCTCCCTCCCGAATAAGTATACTCCAGCCGAGATTCGTAAAGACAACGAATCGAAAGTGTGGAAGTATATGTATGTCGACAAACTAAAATTGAAACCGAAGAAGAAGAAGTACAAGTTTAACATTGGCGATCATGTACGCATTTCCCACGTTAAATATGTGTTTCAACGGGATTATCACGTTAAATGGACGCAAGAAGTCTTCATGGTCACACATCGTTGTAAGAAGCAGGGAATACATTTGTATTGTGTGAAAGACTTTTTAGACGAAGACATTGATTGGCATTTCTATGAGGAAGAACTGCAGAAAGTGACCAAAGATATTGAATCTGTGTACAGAATTGAAAAAGTCTTGAAAACACGTAAAAGGCGAGGAGGTGTGAAAGAATTATTTGTCAAGTAGTTAGGTTGGCCAAACAAGTTAAACAGTTGGGTGAAAGAAACAGACATTCAAAGATGAAGCATCCCTTTACATGCTTGGTCTCTGGACCTACAGGCAGTGGCAAGACGTCTCTGGTCAGGGAAATTCTCGAACAAAAGTTGATTCACCCCTCTCCGAAAAACATTTTATGGCTCTATGCAGCCGATCAGCCCTTGTACAAGGGAATGAAAGGTGTGACATTTTACCAAGGCATTCCAGATGACATTGAAGAGCGTTTTAACCCAAAAAAGCCAAACGTACTCATCCTTGATGACTTAATGACCAAATGCCATAGCGATGAACGTATGACACGTCTCTTTAGTGTGGGCAGCAGTCATCAAAATCTAAGTATCATCTTTATTGTGCATAATTTGTTCCATCATGGGAAAGAGATGCGCAATATTAGTTTGAATACCCATTATATCATTCTGTTTAAAAATCCGAGAGACAGTCAGCAAATCAGTACATTGGCGCGGCAAATGTATCCTGGAAGATCACAATTTCTCATAGAAGCCTATCAAGATGCTACCAGCAAACCCCATGGTTATTTATTCATTGACTTGAAGCCGAAGACGAATGATCAACTGCGTATTCGTACAGGCATTTTACCAAAAGATACACATTATATATATATTGATAAAGCAGTGTATGACCAAGAACCAACCCATTTAACCATTCACAGTCAAGATGTCTAAACGTATTCGAGCGAACCAGCCTTTTCTTCATTTGCTTGCACGTAGTGGGCCTAGACGGCGTAAATCCTTGCTACAGCAAGCTACGAAGGAGGAATTAACGAGCTTGTTTGAAATTTGTTTGAATATATTGCGAGGACATTTACCCTTAAACTCAAAACGGTATAAGGTATTCAAGCGTGAGCGTCATACCCTACGTACTCTGGCAGATAAGAAGATATCCCTTCGACGAAAAAAGAAGTTGGTGAATCAGAAAGGAGGATTCATTGGAGTGATTGCTAGATTTGCATTGCCCTTGTTAGCCAAGCTGCTGTTAAAATGAAGCATGTTATGAAAATGGTTCTCATTCCTGAACAGGAATACAAACTGTTGTTAGAAAAGAAGGGGGTGCCATCAAAAGAAAAGTCAAGACACTTTTACGTGGGAAACGAACACGTGAAAAGGCCATGGAAATGTCTCAACTTCTTGGCCGTCATCTACGAACAAGTCAGTCCCAACAACAACAGCGGCGCTCACCACCACCACTAGAAAAGCTAGTGTTAAGTCATTTTCAACCTATCTATCATGGAAAAGTGATACAACTTTTAGCAGAACTGAAGAAACATGGTACGACATGGACAGAGAAGAATGAACTTGTGTTGAAAACGGGCGAGGTCATTACAAATTCTAACATGGTTGATTTGATGAAAGAAGCATTGGTGGCGACAAGAAGAAAAGAACGAACCATACCACCCCATGGCTGGCATCCGTTTATCCAGGAAATTGTCGATGCGAATATTCCAAAAACGACGTTTAGTAAAAAGACCACTCGTGAAGACATTGCAACAGAAATGAACCAGCGTCAGCAAAGACAGTTTCCTAAAGGATGGGAAAATTTTTAACAAAAGAGCTATGTTGTTGTGGTGGTGGTGAGGAAGAGAACCCGACTATTCCGACTATTCCCGTGACTATTCCCGTGAAGATCCGATGCACAAGTGCGTGTTGTGAAGGAGAAATCCATCATGATCATCATGATCATCATGATGATGATGTAAAAGAGACTTTGCATACTTGGTCGAATGGCGCGCGCTGTCCTGAGGTACCTGAGGTATATAGGCAACGACGACGACGCACCCATACCATTTGAGGTTCCCCGTCCACCATGGAGTCGACAAGCTTTTACATTACTTTGCCTAGCAATGCGAGTATGAATTATTATCCCAACAACAAGGCTTCGAATTATCAAATTCGTATGCCTCGAACCATCTATCTGAATGGACGATATGAAGTGGCTTTAGCTGAAATTCAATATCCGCATACATGGACAACGATGAGACATGGCATGGACTATTCTATTCAGTATCGACAACAACCGCTGACAGATGCTGTTCTTGACACTATCAATATTCCTTATGGCTACTACAGATCCATACCAGAGATATGTCAGGCAGTGAATGAAGAAGCGACTCATTCTATGAAAGATGATCTTAAAGACGCTATTCGGCTAAAGTATGATAAAATTAGACGACGTGTGTTTCTATTTCTAAATTATGGCTTTGAAGTGTCCTTCTCCACTGGATTAGCTGAGATTTTAGGATTTATCCCAGATCACTGGTATACTGAAACGTGTACAGCTGACCATAAAGCCGATGTGAAACAGGGGTTTTATACACTGTATGTGTATTGTAGTATTTGTGAACCACAAGTTGTTGGGGATTATTATGTGCCTTTGCTACGTTCTGTTGGGATACAAGGTCATGATGGCGATATTGTTATGAAAACGTACAGCGAACCGCACTATGTTCCTGTAAACACACCCAAATTTGACATGATAGAGATGAATATAAAGGACGACACATGCCATACTGTTCCATTTCAAACTGGAAAGGTGATTTGTAAACTCCATTTTCGACCAAAAGCATTATGAAAGCCTACACACACGATCCGTCTGCATATCGTTTCCATTTTCTTCGTCAAGTGGGTGGAGAATTACCAGGATTCAAAGGAGCGCGGATTCAATATGGGGATGGTATTGGTTCAATACTGGGATCATTGGCTCGTAGAGCTATTCCACTACTTAAGGCATGGGCTAAGATCGTTGCGCCACATCTTAAGAAGGCTGCAAAGAATGTTGCGAAAGATGTGACGGGTCGAGTAGCACAGCGTGTGTTTGGTGGTGGTGATGTACATAAAAAGAGAGTGCAACCGATGAAACGTGCTAGAAGACGAAAAACAGCTAGACGGATAACATCAAAAAAGCATAAAAGAGATATCTTTTAAAAAAAAATTATGTCTCTCATTCACAATCATTCGTGCGAATGCAGTCTTTCTCCATTGGAATGGTTTCACGTGCCGCCAACGCAAACGGCTGTAGAGAAAAATTATAATGTCGACTATCAACCACTGACGACCATTAGAGAGGGTGCTCCCTTAGAATTCTACATTCCTGCGAGTACAGAAGAATATCTGGATTTAAAGAACAGCAAACTTCATATTGTATTTCGCATTCTAAAGGCCGATGGATCAGCGTGTGGCGCAGAGGATAATGTCTCTTGCATCAATGATGTGTTTAACGGGCTATGGTCTAATATTGAATTGTTTCTGAATGATCGGTTGGTATCTCATAGTAACAATACTCATGGGTATACCAGCATTATCTCTCATCTCATCCATGATTCGGAAGAAAGTCTCCATTCCGAGCGCTCTATGCGTCTCATGTACAAGGATACTGCTGGGTCAATGAATAGTTATGAGGTGAAAAGGCCTAATCATGAACACTATGTATCCGGGTTTCATGTCAATGCTGACGGTAGTGATCTAGCTGAGCAAGGAAACAATGGCTTACACCATCGTTATTTGCATACACGTCTCAGCAGTGAGTTTATGCTGTCAGGTGGTTTAAGGATAGATTTGTTTGAGCAGGATCGTTATCTTCCAAATGGCATCATTTTGAAATTGCGTTTCCATAGACAGAAAGATGACTATGTATTGATGGCTGCAGATAATACCTATAAGGTAGAAGTGAAAGAGGCATTTTTAACCATTCGCAAAGTGAGGGTGAGTCCAGGCATTCAGTTAGGGCATACAGACGCATTGCTGAAAAGTCCTGCCAAGATCATCATCACTAGAAAAGAATGTAAAGTCTTGGCCATTCCAGCAGGATTTCGGTCTTTTGTGAAAGACAACATCTTTTTGGGTCAATTGCCAAATCGTATTGTCATTGGTCTGGTTCATAATGAAGCCTTTGGTGGGTCAGTATCGAGGAATCCATATGATTTCAAACATTTTGATCTGAACTATATGCAACTGTACACGGATGGTGAACCAGTCCTGTCCAAACCGCTCAAGCTTGACATTCCACAGGACAAGTACCTAGACGCTTTTGAAACGCTTTACAAATCGTTTGACCGATTGAATGGTGAGAAAAGTTCCATTATAAAAAGGGAAGATTGGCCTAGAGGGTATTCTTTATTTTCGTTCGACTTAACACCGGATTATGATGGAGCTGATCATTTTCCCCTGATCAAGCATGGGAATTTGCGGCTAGAAATGAACTTTGCTAGGGCTTTGCAACCTACAATCAATGTCATCGTCTATGCTGAATTTGACAACATTATTGAGATCAGTGCCAATCGTAGCATCCAATTCGACTACCAGTCATGAACACGAAGCAGATCGAAGCTATCCTGAGCCATGATGCCGCGACCAAAGACTTTTGTCAAGGTGTGTTTGCCATGGACCAGTTACCACCGTCTTTACAACGCGGTGCCTATGTCATCAACACCGACGATCATGATGAACCAGGAGAGCATTGGGTGGCAGTGTATTATGACAAAGACCCTGTGGAATACTTTGACTCTTATGGACTGTTACCTCTCGATGAGCGTTTAGAAACGTTTTTAAGAAAGGACTATATGTATAATTCCATCTCATTACAAACGCCGATATCATTAGCGTGCGGTTTTTATTGTGTCTATTATATATGGCATAGAGCTCGAGGCCAGAGTATGTTTGACATTGTGAATATATTAAAAAGAAAGGATGGGGATTTTATTGTAAAGGATTTTGTCTATAGACATTATAAACCTTTGTTTTATTAATGATGTAGTTAAGCTGTAGTTAAGTTGTTGAATAATTGTTTCCAAGTTTTGAAGAAAAAAAAAGACTCAAGTTTCAAACTGATCTTGTTTTTTTATTGTGCTTTTCCAAACTCCCCCCCCCCCCCCCCACTTCTTATCTACAACCTTTTTTTTTTTTTATTTACAAGTTTCTTTCAATACATGGATCAATGCATGCCATTCATTAGAATTTAAATTAATATAGGTATCATAGACATTACACCCACGTTTGTAAATGCTATGAAAGCTCACATAACGCACATCACCAAACTTTATCACTTTAACAGTTTCATGTTCAGACAGTTTCAGTTCATATCCTTCTTCATTTATGTCCATCACACGTATCCATGTCCATATATGTTGTGGCAGCTCAATGGATTTGGTACCCCGCTTGAGTTGTATTCCTTGCTCTTTGAATTCAAGCAGAAGATTCTTCCCAATCCAATGCGTGTAACAGCGCGTTCCATTCCACTGTGCTGAGGGTGATGATGTCGCAGTCTTCTGTAAGCTCGTCATATTGGCGAAATTGTACAAACACGTCTAGACCGTTCTCAGTCACACGCACTTCTAATTCATCCGAGACTGCTAGGAGAAAGCCGGGTATTCTCAACTTGTCTAGGCGATCCTTCAACACGGATTGGTCATCAAGCGATAGGACGAGATACTGTCCAAAATGCCGTAACACAATGTCATCACATAAGTTTCTCAAATAGGAGAACCCATATGTCATGGGTTCATAATCCATCAAATAGTCGTCTTCCATCTCGTCCATGTATTTTATACTCGGAGGATGTCGAACAGTGGATGCTGTATAGCTTCTAGGAATCGTAAGACTGCGCGCAAGTTCTTGATATCAAAGAAGATCAACTGTGCATAAGATTTCTACAGAATGTCACACGTATGTTAGAATCATATTCAGCCACCGTCACTTCCAGTTTATTTTCAAGTCTGCGTTTAAACCCAGCTTCAAGCGGTATGTTTTTAAAGTCTTTCCACACTTCAGGTTTAAACTGATAAGCAGAACATCTCCGAGAACCCATCATCACTTCATTCCTCTCATTTACTTTAAGGTAAACACCATCGTTTAACATGAGTGCATTCATGATGGGTTACCTGGTTATGCGTTGTCGTCTTGTCTGCGAAGCCTTTTATCCACTTCTTTCACCTGCTTCTTCAACATTTTCCATTCAGGTATGGTCAGCAAGATACCCTTTTTCGTAGGACGGTTCCTTCCAGTCCCCTCATCTCTGAGGTACTTGCGAATGTTCACCACACCTTCATCACTTTGTTTCATAATCTTGATATACTTTCCATTGCCTAGAGAAAGCATTCCAACCCACGACTGTGTTGTCACCGCCGTCTCCACTTTTAATTTCTTGATAGTGGTGGTGGTGTTGGTGGGATTGTTCACGTTCAAGTCTTTCACCGTATCTGCTAGAGTATCCATATCCGTTGTTGTTGCAGATCTCTTCATGTTCACCCTCAACTCACTCTCACTCACTCTGAAGTTTTGGTGAGAGTCCCCCCCCCCTTTTATACTGTTGCTGCCGCCCTGGCTGCTGCCGCCGCCCTGGCTGCCACCCTGGCTGCCTTGTAATGCCCATGCGCCAAAGTGGAATAGCCATCATTCAACACGTATCGCTTATCATCAAAGGGGGAGAGAGCTACTTTCCTCAACTTCTCCGAGAAAATCTGGTGGTCATGGCTTCGAATGGTGTGTCCTGTCACCATCATCTGCGTTTGGTTGAATAAACTGTCCTTATACTGCTCATGTTTCATCCGTCTTTGACACGCGTAAGTGATACCTTTAGCCGTATGTTTTTCTTTCCCACCATACATCATGCTGTACATTTTCGGCCGAAGTCCAACAAACTCTTCAATGGGAATGCCTGCCGTCTCATCTTTCATTTTCCCAAGCACTTTCTTGTTCACGTTGGAATGCAGGAAATGATTTGGGGGATAGTCACTTGTGTCGAACAAGTCGGCATCTTCCTGCATATCCTTGTAGATATCATCCGTTTCTATGTCGTAACATAGACTGTCGGTGTCGCTGAACAACAACTTGGCGTCGGGATACTTGGTCATGATGTAGTTGTAATGAAAGTCAAACATGAGCACTTTGCTGAGGTCGAGAATGGTGAAGCCGACTTGAATGGGCTTATCCAGAAGCAAATCCACTTTGTGTAAATGTACCGCGGTCAAATCTTCATTGAAAATTCTAAATTGGTGGAATGACGGTTTGGCTACAACTTTCTTGAACCGCTTTTCCTGGTGAACGAGTTCCACATTGATGCGTTTTCTCACATTTTCCATGGTTTTGCCAAACACAGAGTTGTTCATCAATTTGAAAAAATCTTTCTCAAACGGGTTCTTGGCCAACTTTCTCTTTTCCGTGTTCAACGAGATGTATTTCGCTAACCATTTGCTCTGTGCAAACATGATGGCACGAAGCACCTTCGTGACTTTCAATCCCAGTGACACATATTGCTGTAAATTTCTATAATGAAGTACATATTTCTTCTTGTCACACAAGTTGGGAATAAGCTTTTCACTGGGTTTGTCTTTCATGTTGAGATCTTTCCGTAGCTTCTGACTATGCTCTGATAATTCTCCCACCTTCACACTTTTCCGCTCTGGAGCCACTGGGTAGTGATTAAGACAATCATGAATGGTCTGTGGGTATTCCAAATCCACTTCTAAAATGTATCCAATCTCGTCATCTTCATCCACTTCCATGAAGTCAATGGATTCTGGCTCGTTCACCCACATGAATCCACTTTCCGGCATGCTTTGTGACATGGCCCAGCCGTACAAGTTGTTCGCATCCAGGTACATCAGGTAATGGGTCGGTTTCGTGGGATCATACTCTGCTACGTAGGGGTTATTTGCTTTCGCATACTTGTGTGTGATGACAGATATTCCTCCACGTAAGCCTTGTTCAACCATTTGGTACATGTCAATGTCATTGATCAATTCCAACTTCACCTTTGTCGCTTTTAACATCGCATCCCACGACAGGCCTGGCGCTGTATAGTAGTGGGCAGGATCCAATTCATAGGTGTTGAGACATACTTGACGAAAGTTTTCAAACACGTCAGCTAGCAGTAACACATCCGATTTCAGGTACAAGTCATGGTAGTCGCCAATGTAGTACAGTGGAATGTCTCCCACACCTTCTGTGCATGTGCATAATCCTCATCACTAATGCCTTCTTCACTAAGCTGACTGTAAAACTTGTCCTTGGACGGCAGTTGTGTTTCAGCAAACTTGGATGGCTCATCCACGTAATCGTAGGGGTACACTCCCTTTCTCAATAGTAACTCTTGCTGGTCGCTATCGTGAATGTGAGAGGTCATGTGATAAAAGTTCTCTTTCCCTTCTGCCGCCAGGTTGGAGACCAACTTCTGTAGAGACGTACTCATGAACTGATAACTGTCCGTAAATTTCAGATTGCTCATGGTGAATGCAATATATTTCTCAACGGTGTTGGGAATGACCGTAAGCGTTTCATTTTTGAACTTTCCAATTTCCTCCATGATCAAATGACTGTCATAGCCTCGCAAATTGTGGAAAAAGACAGGGATGATAAAAGAATCTTTATCCCCCTGCTGATCCTTTCGAAATCGGAATTACAAATTGCATTACTATGTGCAGCTCAACGGTATTTGCCATTGATATGATCATGATCTCTCACACGATCTGCTCCTAGAGGCTCATGACAAATGTAGCAGTCCTGAAATCCTCTTTGTCTTCACGAGTCATCACCATCTCCTTTGGCTGTTGTAAACCGTGCACAATACGATCACGCTCAGTCACCATATGGTCTAAAAAGACTTTCACAGCATTGTCTCCTCGATACAGGACTGGAGCGCGTGTGTCATACTGACTCACAACCACATAGGCGAAGCTGTTTGGACGATGATGCTGGTACCTAACTTCTTCATGCTTTTTCGTGAAACATTCAAAGTCGGCATAAATCACAAAAGGGACTCGCTGTTGTTTGGCTACATTCCTAAACTTGATAAAGGGTTCCTTGGGAAATGATAAACGTTGCGCTCCATGCTTGCCACACACTTCGCGATGCTTGTCTAACAGATCTTGTCGTGTAAACCCGTGAAGACAGTTGAAACAATAAAACATTGCTCCATTATACTTGGCACGATAAGCCATCAGTCTGCTGAAATTCTTGATGAGACAATAATGCCTTGTCTTGTCATTGCTAATCAAAAGTAAGTTGATTTCTCTCACACTGTTGTTGGCGCTGGTGTTTCGACTCAGTTGTATCGGAACAATGACATCCTGTTCATATCCAAACACGTTGATGGACACATCATTCTCCTTTTCAAACTTTGGAATGTCCTTAGTCGGTGTGGGAAATGTCATACCTTCCACCTTCAATTCATTCTCAAATACCTTGTATTGATGTACACGCTGTGGGTCATTGCTTGTTGAAGGGTGAAGGTGAGCCAGTACTGACCATAAGAAACACTTGTTGTCTTTATTCTTAATGTTTAACACACCTAATGTATTCTTCACTCTCTTCGGCAGTTTGCATGCACGACAATGTACCATTTCATGCCATGATTTAAGGTCTCCAACAAATGTCTCTTAATCCGATTCTCTTGTTGCCGCATTTCAAGTAATAAATCCGATCCATCTTCAGGCTCAAACCGTCTTTCCTGTGCATTTTCACCAAGACTCACTCTTCTCCCTCTCCCTACTTGTACTCTCTTTGGAAGCATCCTGCAAACATGTGTGTCAAACGCTTCCATAGATGCAAATATCTTTACACATTCACCGCAGAGGAACGGATCAGGTCTGATAATGCTATCTTGCATTGCCTTTTGTCTCTTCACTTCTATCTGCTGAACAAGCTCTTCAATAGCACGTTTCAACCTTGCTGGTTTACACGTATGTGCCAAATACAAGTCCAGAAATGGAAATGTTTGTTTGCACTCATGACAAAACACTGATGTGTCTGAATTCGTAGCCATCCTTGTTGTTGTTGCTGCGCTGCGCTGCTGCTGCCGCCGTCAACTACTAAAGACTGATGTTTCCCCTCCCCTCCCCCCTTTTATATACACACACATAAAGAGGCTGTTTGAAAGTAAAAAACAATTTTATTGTTGCTTCTCACATCAATACTTTTCCACTTAACTATAAGATAAACCACAAATATTTTCATGCAATAAAATATAACAAGTTAGCGTTAAATGTAAAATAAAAAATTAAACAATTTAACGTTAAATGCAAATGCTAAAAGATAACCAAAATGATAAAATATATTAAACAATTTAACGTTAAAATGCAAATGTCATTCACAAACCGCAATGTCTAAAGTTAACCAAAAACGTTAATCACTATACACAGCACCCCCCCCCCCTCCGTCCATGATGTTCACCAACACGTTGGCTTTCTGCAGTCACACTGGTAGCGGTAGAATTCATTCATTGTAAACGGCCTCCTGGAGCATCTGAATGGGTGAAAGTTATAATAACCAAAGTTCTTTAGCATCGCTCCACACCACCAGCAATCTGTAAGCAATGGTCCTGGCAATGTCGCTGTGAAGTTGTATGGCAGCAATCCACCACATGTTTTACAACAGTAACGTCGCGGGGCATTGTGCTTCACCGGGCAATTGTGCGGCTGCCCCTCATACTCCAACCACACCCAGCACTTGTAACACTCCGTTGTTAGCGTCACCATCTCACCGTCCTTCCTCCGCACTCTCACTGTCTTCTTTTCCACCGGAGTCACTGCCGATGGAAACTGTAAAGCTTCCTCCAAAGCATAGTTCATCTCAGCCTTTGCCTCAGCCTTTGCCTTCTTATCCGTCAACGGCATCACAATCCTAACTACCTCATTGGCTTCGAAACGGCTCAGGTCATCTATGGCAATAGCTGGCGAGTTCATCTTGTGTACCGCTTTGTGTGTGTACCTCTGGTAGCTTTTTTCCTGACAACAGCCTCACTTATATATGAGTTCTGGGGGAGGGAGGGGGGGTTATATGTTTTGGGGAGGGAGGGGGGGTGGGTGGGGTGGTACAGCGCTTCAGCGGAAGCTGTTATTTCCAATCTCGTAATCACGCTAACCACTGCACAAAATGACGTTTTTACACTGCCATCCATTTCGTCAAGAACATAAATTTCTTTTTTTTTGGGGGGGGGGAAACTCTTCTTTGGTGGTAGGGGGAGGGTCCTCGTCGTCTCTGTAATACTCTGTAATACTCTGTTACTCTGTTCTAGGGGAGGGGAGGGGAGGGGTGGGGGGGTGGTCGATTCTTGGGGAGGGGTGGGGGGGTGGTCGACACAGATTCTTGGGGAGGGGGGGTGGTCGACACAGATTCTTGGGGAGGGGTTGGGGGTGGTCAGCTGTAGAGTATATATATATCAACTCATTCAAGCCTTTGCAAGCCTTTGCAATGGATGCAACAATGGAATTTACAATTCATCTCGAAGATCAATTAACTATCGACACCGTTTATACACGCTTTTTTCAACCAACACAGCTTCGCGAAGAACCATACAGAAAGTATTTTGTGGAACTTTTTCCAGATCCAAAAAACGTTGACGCCGTCTGCGTGCCAGTCACCTTTAATAGGATCATAACAACAGGGAAAAGAATTGCAAACAAAGCTGATGGAGAGTTCAGAAAAGCTTACTTAAGAAGTAACATCCTAGGAGAAGATCTACCAAACATCATTGAAGATCAAGAATACCCAGAATGGATGGAGTACTACACCCGAGCTGATCACGCCGTTTGTCCGGGTTGCAACTATAGCATTTTATGTGAAAAGACCATCTGCACACCCTGCGGACACCTCGCCTGCCTCCATTGCTCAGTTACAGCGGCATTTGTTGAGGCATTGAAAGACAACTTCACCTTCAGATGCTTAACTTGCAACAACAAGACCAACTGCTACCTGTTCAATTCCCAGCAAATGTCCCAGTGTGGCAGGCAGGCGAGGGACATCATCATCTACAAAAACTAAAATAAACCTCAGTGAGGAGCTTGTCTCCTGGCCGCGAGCTTGTCTCGCGGCCGCCAACTATTATGAAATGAACAAAAACAGTGTTTGGTGTATGCATGAGAATGTGTGGGAAATGCTTTATAAAAAAAAACCATACACAACGTACAACGTTTCACCGGAAACACACTTTCGCAATCCTTGCATCGAATGACGTTTTCTTTCGTCACGCGCGCCCCCACCGCATCGTGTGCGGTGGAACTCTTAAGACTTCCACCGCACAAAGTGCGGTGGTTCTCTTACCAAAAAAGTGCGGTGGTTCTCTTACCAAAAAAGTGCGGTGGTTCTCTTAAGAGTTCTGCCGCACAAAGTGCGGTGGTTCTCTTACCAAAAAAGTGCGGTGGTTCTCTTAATTATACACTACTAACATAGCTCCCTATAATGATGACATACGCTTTTTACTCATTGTCATTGAGGTGTTTTCCAAATATATGTCTGGGTACAGCCAATACCTAATAAATCACATACCAGCGTCATACAAGCTTTCCAAAAGATTTTTCATGACACATGACGAAGACCGCAAACTCTAAGGTCTGATAAAGGAACAGAATTTAAAAACAGATGGGTAAAAGCATTTTTGAAGAAAGAAAGCATTCATGCTTATACCACAAAGAATGAAACCAAAGCCAACTTTGCTGAAAGAGTCATTCGTACTCTAAAGGGAATGATGTATCGGTGTTTTCTACATAATCAAACTTACCGTTACTTAGACATTCTTCCAGACTTGGTGTACAATTACAACCATAGACCTCGTGGTTCTCTTCCTAATAAATATGCTCCAGCCGAGATTCGTAAAGACAACGAATCAAAAGTGTGGAAGTATATGTATGTCGACAAACTGAAATTGAAACCGAAGAAGAAGAAGTACAAATTTTATTATTGGCGATCATGTTCGCATTTCTCACATTAAATATGTGTTTCAACGCGATTATCACATCAAATGGACGCAAGAAGTCTTTATTGTCACACATCGTTGTAAGAAGCAAGGAATACATTTATATCGTGTGAAGGACTTTTTAGACGAAGATATTGATGGTCATTTCTATGAAGAAGAACTGCAGAAAGTGACCAAAGATATTGAATCTATTTATAGAATTGAAAAAGTCTTGAAAACACGTAAAAGGCGAGGAGGTGTGAAAGAATTATTTGTCAAGTGGTTAGGTTGGCCAAACAAGTTTAACAGTTGGGTGAAAGAAACAGACATTCAACAATGAAGCATCCATTTACATGTTTAGTCTCTGAACCTACAGGCAGTGGTAAAACGTCTCTGGTGAAGGAAATTCTAGAACAAAAGTTGATTCAACCCTCTCAAAAAAGCATTAAGTGATGACTTAATGACCAAATGTCATAGTGATGAGCGTATGACACGTCTCTTTAGTGTTGGCAGCAGTCATCAAAATCTAAGCATTATCTTTATTGTGCATAATTTATTCCATCATGGGAAAGAGATGCGAAATATTAGTTTGAATACACATTATATCATTCTGTTTAAAAATCCGAGAGACAGTCAACAAATTAGTACATTGGCGCGGCAAATGTATCCTGGAAGATCTCAATTTCTCATAGAAGCCTATCAAGATGCTACTAGCAAACCTCATGGTTATTTATTCATTGATTTAAAACCAAAGACAAATGATCAACTACGTATTCGTACAGACATTTTACCAAAAGATACACATTATGTATATATTGATAAAGCAGTGTATGAACAAGAACCAACTCATTTGACCATTCGCAGTCAATATGTCTAAACGTATTCGAGCGAACCAGCCGTTTCTTCATTTGCTTGCACGCAGTGGGCCTAACCGACGTAAATCCTTGCTACAGCAAGCTACAAAGGAGGAATTAACAAGCTTTTTTGAAATTTGTTTGAATATATTGCAAGGACATTTACCCTTAAGCTCAAAACGGTTTAAGGAATTTAAACGTGAACGTCATACGCTTCGTACTCTAGCAGATAAGAAGATATCCCTTCGACGAAAAAAGAAGTTGATTAATCAGAAAGGAGGATTCATTGGAGCTATTGCTAGATTGGCATTACCTTTGTTAGCCAAACTGCTGCTAAAATGAAACATACGATGAAAATGGTCCTCATTCCTGAATATGAATATAAAATGTTGCTAGAAAAGAAGGGAGAAGATGGTGAAACTGAATTTGACAACATTATTGAGATCAGTGCCAATCGTAGCATCCAATTCGACTACCAGTCATGAACACGAAGCAGATTGATGCCATATTGAGTCATGATGTCATGACCAAAGACTTGTTTCAAGGCGTGTTTGCCATGGACCAGTTACCATCTTTACAACGCGGCGCCTATGTCATCAACACAGACGATCAAGATGAACCAGGAGAACATTGGGTGGCAGTGTATTATGACAAAGACCCTGTGGTATATTTTGACTCCTATGGACTGTTACCTCTCGATAATCGTTTAGACATGTTTTTAAGAAATGACTATATGTATAATTCTATATCATTACAAACGCCAATATCATCATCATGTGGTTTTTATTGTGTATATTATATATTACATAGAGCTCGAGGTCAGAGTATGTTTGATATTGTGAATATATTAAAAAGAAAGGATGGTGATTTTATTGTAAAGGATTTTGTATATAGACATTATAAACCATTGTTTTATTAATGTTGTTGTTGTTATATTAGTTAAGTTGTAGTTAAGTTGTTGTTGTTAAATAAAACAAACCAAGTTTTCAAACAGTCTTGTTTATTGTGTTCTATTTACAAATTCTTAACTACAAACACTATTTACAAATTCTTAACTACAAACACTATTTACAAAGTCTATTTACACTATTTACAAATTCTTAACTACAAACTTTTATTTACAAATTCTATTTACAAATTCTATTTACAAAGTTTACAAAGTCTATTTGCAAACTCGTAACTACAAACTCTTAACTACAAAGTCTATTTACACTATTTACAAACTTTTTATTTACAAACACATTCATTTTTCAATACATTCATCAATGAATACCATTCATTAGAATCTAAATTGATATAGGTATCATAGACATTACATCCATGTTTGTAAATGCTATGAAAGCTCACATAACACACATCACCAAACTTTATCACTTTAACAGTTTCATGTTCAGACAGTTTCGGTTCATATCCTTCTTCTAAGTCAATGTCCATCACACGCATAGGTTGTGTCAGCTCAATGGATTTGGTACCCCGCTTGAGTAGGTATTCCTCCCTCTTTGAATTCAAGCGTTAGGTTCTTTCCAATCCAATGCTTGTAACAGAGCGAACCATTCCACTGTGTTGAGGGTGACGTAGTCATATTTTCTGTAAGCTCGTCATATTGGCGAAATTGTACAAACACGTCTAAGCAGTTCTCAGTCACACGCACTTCTAATTCATTTGAGACTGTCAGGAGAAAGCCAGGTATCCTGAACTTCTCTAGATGGTCTTTCAACACGGATTGGTCATCAAGTGATAGGACGAGATACTGTCCAAAATGTCTTAGCACAATGTCATCATATGTGTTTCTCAGATATGAGAATCCATGCGTAATTGGTTTATATTCCGATAAAAAGTCTTCCATCTCGTTCAACAGTCAGATGAACTATGAGCTGTCTCCTTGTCTGCAAAGACGTTTTTATGCTCGCAAGATGGTGAAGAGTGGATGTTGTATCACTTCTAGGAATCGTAAGACTGCGCGCCAGTTCTTGATATCAAAGAGGATCAAATCTGTATATGGTGTATCTGGTACAACTCCCTTATAATCCTTTGGATAATCCTGTAAAAGATTTCTACAGATTTCTACACGTATGTTAGAATCATATTCAGCTACCGTCACTTCCACTTTATTTTCAAGTCTACGTTTAAACCCAGGTTCAAGCGGTATGTTTTTAAAGTCTTTCCACACTTCAGGTTTAAACCGATGATAACTTGTCTTAGAATCTAGTATCACTTCATTCCTCTCATTTACAGTAAGGTAAACACCACCGTTCAGCATGAGTGCATTCATGATTGTTACCTTGTTATGAGCCACCTTCTTGTCTACGAAGCCTTTTATCCACTTCTTTCACCTGCTTCTTCATCATTTTCCATTCAGGTATTGTCAGCAAAATTCCCTTTTTCGTTGGACGGTTTTTTCCAGTCCCCTCATCTCTGAGGTATTTGCGAATGTCTATCACACCTTCATTACTTTGTTTCATAATCTTGATATACTTTCCATTGCCTAGAGAAAGCATTCCATCCCAAGACTGTGGTGTTGGTACCGTCGTCTCCACTTTTAATTTCTTGATGGTATTGTCAGGATGTTTCACATTCATGTCTTTCACTGTATCAGCAAGAGTATCCATATCCATTGTTGCAGATCTTTTCCGATTCATGTTGACGCTTCAGTGTTCACACCTCAACTAACTCTAAAGTTGAAGTGCCTCCCCCTTATATACTGTAATGCCCATGCGCCAAAGTGGAATAGCCATCACTCATCACATATCGCTTGTCATCAAAGGGAGAGAGAGCCACTTTCCTCAACTTCTCCGAGAAGATCTGGTGGTCATGACTTCGAATGATGTGCCCTGTGGTTATCGTTTGCGTTTGGTTGAACAAACTGTCTCTATACTGCTGATGTTTCATACGTCTTTGACACGCGCGAGTGATGCCTTTGGCCGTACGTTTTTCTTTCCCACCATACATCATACTATACATTTTCGGCCGAAGTCCAACAAACTCTTCAATGGGAATGCTCGCCGTCTCATCTTTCATTTTCCCAAGCACTTCCTTGTTCACGTTGGAATGCAGGAAATGATCTGGGGGATAGTCACTTGTGTCGAACAAGTCGGCATCTTCCTGCATGTCTTTGTAGATATCTTCCGTTTCTATGTCATAACATAGACTGTCGGTGTCGCTGAACAACAGCTTGGCGTTGGGATACTTGGTCATGATGTAGTTGTAATGAAAGTGGAACATGAGCACCTTGCTGAGGTCGAGAATGGTGAAACCAACTTGAATGGGTTTATCCAGAAGCAGATCCACTTTGCGCAAATGTACCGCGGTTAAATCTTCGTTGAAAATTCTAAATTTGTGGAAGGAAGGTTTGGCCACAAGTTTCTTGAACCGCTTTTCCTGGTGAACAAGTTCCATATTCATGCGTTTTCTCACATTTTCCATGGTTTTGCCAAACACAGAGTTGTTCATCAATTTGAAGAAGTCTTTCTCAAACGGGTTCTTAGCCAACTTTCTCTTTTCCGTGTTCAAGGAGATGTATTTTGCCAACCATTTGCTCTGTGCAAACATGATGGCACGATGCACCTTCGTGACTTTCAATCCCAGTGAGACATATTGCTGTAAATTTCTATAATGAAGTACATATTTCTTCTTGTCACACAGGTTGGGAATGAGCTTTTCACTAGGTTTGCCTTTCATGTTTAGATCTTTCCGTAGCTTCTGACTATGTTCTGACAATTCTCCCACCTTCACACATTTCCGTTCTGGAGCCACTGGATGGTGATTATGATGATCATGGATTGAATATGGGTATTCCAAATCCACTTCTAAAATGTATCCAATCTCATCATCTTCATCCACATCCATAAAGTCAATGGATTCTGGCTCGCTC
Organism: Protula sp. h YS-2021; assembly: GCA_949752745.1. Taxonomy (NCBI): domain Eukaryota; kingdom Metazoa; phylum Annelida; class Polychaeta; order Sabellida; family Serpulidae; genus Protula; species Protula sp. h YS-2021. The sequence continues at coordinate 10,705,701 of OX457030.1, read as the reverse complement.
ACCCACATAAATCCACTTTCCGGCATGCTTTGTGACATGGCCCAGCCATACAAGTTGTTTGCATCCAGGTACGTCAAGTAGTTGGTCGGTTTCGTGGGATCGTAATCTGCTACGTAGCGGTTATTTGCTTTCGCATACTTGTGTGTGATGACAGATATTCCTCCACGTAGGCCTTGTTCAACCATTTGGTACATGTCAATGTCGTTGATCAATTCCAATTTCACCTTTGTCGCTTTCAACATGGCATCCCACGACAGTCCTGGCGCTGTATAGTAGTGAGCAGGATCTAATTCATACGTGTTGAGACATAGGTGACGAAAGTTTTCAAACACGTCAGCCAGCAGCAACACATCTGATTTCAGGTACAAGTCATGGTATTCACCAAATGTAGTACAGTGGAATGTCTCCCACACCTTCTGCGCATGCGCATAATCCTCATCGCTAATGTCTTCTTTACTGAGCAGACTGTAAAACTTGTCCTTGGACGGTAGTTGTGTTTCAGCAAACTTGGATGGCTCATCCACGTAATCATAAGGGTACACTCCCTTTCTCAACAGTAAATCTTGTTGGTCACTATCGTGAATGTGTGACGTCATGTTATAAAAGTTGTCTTTCCCTTCTGCCGCCAGGTTGGATACTAACTTCTGTAGAGAAGTACTCATGAACTGATAACTGTCTGTAAATTTCAGATTGCTCATGGTGAATGCAATATATTTCTCAACGGTGTTGGGAATGACTGTAATCGTCTCATTTTTGAACTTTCCAATTTCTTCCATGATCAAATGGCTGTCATAGCCTCGTAAATTGTGGAAAAACACAGGAATGATGAAAGAATCTTCAACATCCTGCTTATCCTTTTGAAGTCGAAATTGTAAATTGCATTCATTATGTGCAGCTCCACGGTATTTGCCATTGATGTTATCATGATCTCTCACACGATCTGCTCCTAGAGGCTCATGACAAATGTAGCAATCTGTGGCGTTCTTATAATGCTCTTCATCTTCATGAGTCATGACTATTTTCTTTGACTGTTGCAAGCCATGCACAATACGATCACGCTCATTTACCATATGGTCTAAAAAGACTTTCACAGCATTGTCTCCTCGATACACGACTGGAGCACGTGTATCATACTGGCTCACAACCACATAGGCAAAGCTGTTTGGACGATGATGTTGATACCTAACTTCTTCATGCTTTTTCGTGAAACATTCAAAGTCTGCATAAATCACAAAGGGCGCTCGCTGTTGTTTGGCTACATTCTTGAACTTGATGAAAAGTTTCTTGGGGAATGATAAACGTTGTGCGCCATGCTTGCCACACACTTCACGATGCTCATCTAACAGATCTTGTCGCATAAACCCGTGAGGACCGTTGAAACAATAAAATGCTGCATGCTGATGGTTTGATCGATAAGCCATCAGTCTGCTGAAATTCTTGATGAGGCAGTAATGTCTTGTCTTGTCATTGCTAATCAAAAGTAAGTTGATTTCTCTGGCGCTGGTGTTTCGACATCATGTTCATATCCAAACACGTTAATGGACACATCATTCTCCTTTTCAAACTTTGGAATGTCTGTAATCGGTGTTGGAAATGTCATGCCTTCCACCTTCAATTCGTTCTCAAATAGCTTGTATTGATGCACACGCTCTGGGTTTACATTTGTTGAAGGGTGAAGGTGAGCCAATACAGACCATAAGAAGCACTTGTTGTCTTTATTCTGAATGTTTAACACACCTTTTGTACTCTTTACTTTCTTCGGTAGTGGGATAAAACTGCTCGCTTCCAGTGGCGCTGACGTAGCTGTATGTACTTCAATGAATAATATGTTATCCAACACCCAGCCAGAACCTTGTCGCTCATGTTCATCAAACCTGGTAAATAATTCTTTATAGGCTTCTGGCAAGTCCTTCTAAATATCTGTTGGATTGTATGCTGCATATGTTGGACTACTGATGAAGGCATTATCCACCTGTTCTACCATCACACCTTCAACATTTGGTGTCATTTTCTTGAAGCGTGCATGTACCACAATGTACCATTTCATGCCATGGTTTAACGTTTCTAACAAATGTCTCTTGATTCGGTTCTCTTGTTGTCGCATTTCAAGTAGCAAATCTGATCCCTCCTCAGGCTCAAACCGTCTTTCCTGCGCGTTTTCACCAAGACTCACTCTTCTGCCTCTGCCTACTTGTCCTGTCTTTTTCTTTCTTTGTTCTTCATGAGACACATTTTCCATCTCAGCACATGCATGTATCTCAAATGCATCCAAAGATGAAAATATCTTGGCGCATTTACAGCAGAGGACTGGATCAGGTCTTTCAACACCATCTTGTACGGTCTTTCGTCTCTTGGCTTCAATCTGCTCAACAAGCTCTTCATGAGCACGTTTCATCCTAGCTGGTTTGCATGTATGTGCCACGAACAATTCCAGAGATGGAAATGACACATCGCAATCATGACAGTAGACTGGTGCCATCGTTGTTGCTCTTGCTGTTGCTAGAACTGAAATGAAGTAAAATACACGTTTTACTCTTCCTTTTATACCACTTCAATGGTGTGTTAACTCAGCAGAATGTATCACTAGTTGACTAGTTGACATGTTTCACTCATGCTTTTATGCTACTTCCATGTAATTAAAATATGGTGTGTAACTTTTCAAACTTGCTCAAAAAATGTTAAAATTGGTGACTCAGCAGAATTTTACTTGTGTATATGAATGTCTCACTTACAGTTGTGAAGTTGTACAGCTGTAAAGCAGAGACATCTAGCGGTGAAGTTAAATGGTCTGCCAAATGGTATTCATCCGCCAAATGGTATTCATCCGCCAACTAGACCTGAAATGTGATAAAATGTATTCTCTCTCTCACACACACACACACACAGACATGTTTTGCTTCATTTCATAATATAGGATGGCCCTTAAAAGGGCCCGAAATATTTTAGTATATCAGCAAGTTGGATTCCTGCAGCGGCATTTGTACTTGTAGTACTCCTGCATCGTAAATGGTCTTCCCGCACACTTGAACGGATGGCTGTCGCAATAGCTCTTCAGCTTCAGAGTCATACCACACCACCAACAGTCATTACATATTGGTCCTGGCCCAGGTAGCGTCGCCGCAAACTTGTACCAGAGCAGACCACCGCAGGTTTTACAGCAAAAGCGCTGTGGTGCGTTGTGGTGCACCGGGCAGTTGTGTGACTGTCCTTCATATTCCAACCTCACGCAGCACTTGTAGCATTGTATGGTCACTTTCTTAGTAGCTGATGTGTTGTCCATGATGTCTGACGATGTCTGAGCCTCGAGTCACTACACTTATATACTATTTTATCATGCTGAATCGACGATTTCATCATGCTGATTCAGCACAATTTTTGCTCTCCTGGGGGGGGGGGGGTCGGTACATAGTATATCCTGGGGCGGGGGGTCGGTACATAGTATATCCTGGGGGGGGGGGGGTCGGTACATAGTATATCCTGGGGGGGGGGGGTCGGTACATAGTATGTCCTGGGGGGGGTCCTCACTTTGTTATCAGGGTTATGGCTACGCCTATGGCTGCGCCTATGACGCCTATGCTTCGTTGCCATCACAACAATACGTTGCCATGACGACGCCTTTCACCTCACTTCCGGTCCAGACAACACTTCCGGTCCAGACAGCACTTCCAGTCCAGACAACACTTCCGGTCCAGACAGTATGACGGCACTTCCAGACAGTATGACGTCATCATGACGTCATTATCACGTCATGGATGGCCGCGCCTATCCTTACGCTTATCATGACGTCACTTCCGGTCCAGACGCTATGACGTCACTTCCGGTCCAGACAACACTTCCGGTCCAGACATGATGACGTCACTTCCAGACAGTATGACGTCACAAAGTGCAGTAGAACCGGCGTTTCCCTACTACTTATATGTTAGTTTTTATATTGATCTACATTGATCTGCATTGATTCAAAGTTGATCTACATTGATTCAGTATTGTTCTACATTGATTGAATATTTATCTGCATTGGCTTAATATTGTTTTACATTGATTGATTACTGTTCTGCATTGATCTTCGCGGTTTGACGATCATGTTTACTCTTGATCCAGTCCCTGCCCATGTTCCACAGGAAGAGACAATCGCGGACGACTAGCTTAACTGTAGGCGGTGTCGGTTTCCTGGTGTATTGGGGTGAGATAGTGGTCATTCTCTGATTTATTTATATTTGGGAAGTCATATGTACTGGAACAACAAGCGTCGATCATCGCTACGTCATAAAAGCCAGTATTGCTCTTTCCTGAATCCGTGTCACTGTTTTTCGGCATTTTGATGAATTGTTATCTAAAACACAAATTTGATAGTTTGGTGATATCTAAAATATCTGTGCTGGATTAGTGTTTGAGGCTGCAGCGTAAACTTTCAACGAAAACAAATTGTTTTTGGTGCCAAAGTACAAAACTTTCTCTAAAATTTATTTATGTTCTCCTTTGTTTTGTTGAAAAATAAAATTATAGTGAACAAATACGTAAAAGAGCCCTCTTTTAAAGATAAGTATACAGCTTAAAACGTTAAACTATAACGATAATTTTTAGTTGGCACATTGACAAGACTGTACAAAAAGAAAAAAAGTATTAAAAAAGACAACAACAAAAACACCAAAAAATGTACAAGTGAAAATCAGTCCTCAAGTACATACAGTCATTGATCTGTGAAGCTTTTGATATTGTTGCAATACGTCCGTTTGGTCTTTCTGTTTGTTTTTTCCTGCTCTACATCAAAAATTAACAGCCGATAAGGACTAGTACACAAATGATGCGTTCCCCTTTCCGATTTCTGGCAAAAGTGTCGTAAAAGTTTGTTGGGGGAAAACATTAACAATGTTTAATTCATGTTTATGTAACAGTTAAATCTATCAGTTTCAGAGCACATTCAATGGAACCTGTTCTGGCACTTATTTGGATAATAATTAAGGTAAAATAAAATACATTCAATTAAGTGAAATAAATTAAAAAAACTTTTTTTTGTTCTATATTTTGCTCTTATTAGACGTATATGGTCTCACCTTTTAGGATAGATAATAAAACAAACAACCAGAGTGATTCCTGTGCCAAAAAACAACCCTAAGAAAGCAGTGCCTATCAAAAAAAAAACCCAAAAATTGACAATTTTGTTTGTTCCGAGAGTATTTGTATTTAGAATCAAAATCAAAAGGATGTTAAATACATTTAAAGAAGAAGCCACATAATTGTATGAAACTATCGAGACAGTGAAACAATCATTAGATGTCATAAATTGAATGTTAAAAAGACAAATAATGACATGTAACTTACCAATTGGTAGACTCATGGGAGTACTGTTTTGTTCTTCCGTTGATTGTGGCTTTCCGTTCTCTTTCTTTTCTGTGTTCTCTGTGGGTGTGGATTTACACACACACACACACACACACAGTGATGGTTCAGATTTATAGGTGTTTTTGCTTAAAGCAACTTCATAACTAATAAAAATGAATAGTTATGTATTGCGCAATTGATGAAAATGTATTGATGAGAAGAAAATAAATATACAGAAAAAATCAATAATCCTTAATATATACAAACAAAGCAATAGTGAGCAGTAAGTAAGTATTGCTATATATATCTGCCTGTGTGTACACACTTTTTTTCGTTGAAGATATGGCATAAAAAGCCTCAAATCCCATTCTACCGACAGAAAAATCCGATGCAAACACGATCACTAATCTGTTGGTCATTGACTTTATTTGAAATGGGTTTCAAAATCTAAATAAACATAATAAATTATAAGGGTTTCATTTATTTAATGCTTCTCTTTTCTATGATGCAAGATGTTTTGGTGCAAGTATATTTTCCTGTCAGTAGGCATTATCAATACTTTAAAATCACAAACAGGTATAGAGCTTTAGCATCGTTGGCATTTTTGGGTCATCTTTACACTATCCTCGTGTTATTTGGAAAACGAGACTGCTATATCCGTGTTACTTGGCTATTTAATTACTTGGTTCTCTTGTTAGTTTGTCCATCTGTATGATATCTTCGTGTTATTTGGTGTATGATTATCTAATCTTCATGTTATTTAATAAGAATTACACTCTCTTCCTGTTAGTTGGTGTATGACTCGTCGAACTGTTTGATACACACGTCGTTCTATCTGGCACATGGTTACACTGATCTCGTATTGTTTGATACATGATTACACAGTTCTCGTGTTATTTGGTACATGATTACACAGTTCTCGTGTTATTTGGTACATGATTACACTGTTCCCGTATTACGTGGTATTTCAATTATCGTGTTATTTAATACATGACTGTGGTCGTTTTATTGGTACATGATCACACAATTCTCGTGTCATTTGGTGCATGATTGTACTATCGTCGTTATATTACTCTGTTCTGATGTTATTTGTATATTTATTTTAGCAGATTTGAATATCCACCTCTACAACCAAAAAAGAATACTGACAAATTAAAAAGAATATCAGAGACACCGAGAGCAATACTTAGCATTTGAAATCTATAATTTTAATTAATGTAAGCTGAAGAAACTAACCTGTTAACATTTAAGTCCGTTTCCAAGTTATAAACAAGAACAAAATCATAGTGACATTGATCTTGTGATTCCAAATCAAACACTGTGAAATTCAGCTCAATGACATCATTGTCCGGCGCAGTTATATGCCAATGGCAAAGTGTATCGTTAGGATAAGTTAGCGGATAATTTGGTGTCTCAATTCGTCCTCTTCTTTCAGTATATTCACCACCACAGTCTGTTAAAATATAATGTGTTAATATTTATAGAACTGTATTCTAAATACAAAATTATCAAAACATTGCAAGTAATATTGATTTAACAAAAAAATAGTAGCCATTAGTAATTTACAGAATCTATCGAAGTAACTATGTTAAAAATATTTAAATGTTGATGTCAAATAAGTTTGCATTACATTGTTTTTATGCTTTATGTTGTTCTAAACAGTGTTGGTGTAAAGTGCTACGACATTACGATCAAGGTTGACTGGTGCATATGCTTCCGGTATAAATCAAATGAATAAATAAATAATGTTTTTAAAATGGCCTAAAATTTACCATTCAAACCTTTATGGCTAGAGGACAAAGTTTAACCCTTTATTTTTTGAGTTCGATTTTCGTTGGTGTTTGTTGCAACCTTTGCACTTGCCCTCCGCTGGATTTGCCACTGAAAAAGTACTAACACATTGAGGTGGATCTAGTTTCATAAAACGCCTGGAATCCTGTGTACAAGTCCCGATCATCTGTGTTAAATTGTATATCCGCTCTGTTTGATTTTGAAATTATTTGAAACGGCTCTAGAACACCACAGACTCTAAAAACAACATACAAAGGTAAATCTGTAAATACTTATGCTAACAGATGAATGTTTGCGTAATATTTAGACATAAACATTATAGTCTATTAGATTTAGAATTTAACCATTCTTTATTCTTTTATTGTTTCAAAATTGAAAACATACTATATTTTATCATGAGATAAGTAGTTTTCGCTCTGTTTTATCGTAACAGCTTTGCAGTTATTTCACCAATTAAATGACTGATTTTAATTTGATTGTTACTATATTCTAAACAGATACAAACCAAAAAATAGGTTTTTGGAGGATTTAGAAAAATATCATTGTACCAAATTTTTGTTTACTTCCTAAATTAGCTACAAATTTAAATTTTACGAAACAAAACCCACTGTTTGAGAGCCTGCACGAAATCTTCTTTTCTAAATACTTTTTAATACGTTTCACGAGAGATTTCGTTTATGTGTCTTTTTAACGTCTGAAACTTGAAGTTAAACCATTCGAAATATTAAATTTAATTTTCAAATTAATTTCTTATTAATCGATTATTCTGACCTGAAACCGTTTGAGATTTCTGCTATATGATAGAGAGACATAAAGTCATGCAAACAATTTTCATCAACCTCTAGTCTAAATGTGGTAAAGTTGAAATAGATGACATTTCCTACAGGCACAACAATTGTCCAAAGGCATTGGACATTTCTAGGGTAAAGTGCAGGAAAGTTTGGTGATGCTATCGAACCATTTTCTGCTGTCACATAGGAGCCACAATCTGAAAAAAACATGCGCGAAAATTACAGGCCATACCTAAATCTGTGTCAATGTCAACCCAGCGCAGAATCTAGGAGTTTGTCGCTACATGTAAATGGTGTTACATGGCTTTCTGGAGGAGATAAAACATTGGCCTAATAAGACAACTTCTCTCAGGGGTGGTGCGGGTGCGGGGTGGTGGAGGCATGGACGTACCATCTGGTTTCCATGCGTGTCTATGACTTTTTGAAACGACCCCTAAACGAAGTCGTGCAGTTCTGCAATGCACTTCTGAAAGAACCCCTTTTTTATAGGCAACGGAGAGTAATGAATGAAAATTATTCTTCTAACAAAATTGACATAACGACTCATATGATCCTAGGTTTCTAGGGGTGGACAGCTTCTTTTGGTGGGTGGTAGATCAATAGCGCACCTTCTGTAAAGCTAATTGCTGAGCTTAGGACAGCCGTTTTGTATTCATAAACAATCGTCATAAAAACAGTATTCATCCTACAGTCACTCGTAAACCACATAATGATATAGCTCATACACCCCCGTGAACAACATAAAGATGGAACCTGAAGTCCCTCGGGAACAACATAATGATATATTTTAAGATCCCTCGTGAACAACATACTGATATGACTTAAAATCTCTCGTAAACAACATAATCCCAGTTAGTAGTCCAACATGAGAGCTATACTTGATTTATGTGGGTATTTCCATATCATATGATATAATTTAAAGTCCCCCAAGGACAACATACTTACATAACTTAAAGACCCTCGTGAACAACATAATGGTATAGCCATAAATCCCTCAGGAACAACATAATGATGTAACTTAAGGTACACATGAACAACCTACTGATAAAACTTAAGCATAAATACCATGTTTAGTGCTGGCTTTCATTTAGTACTGGTATTTCATTTAGTATATTTATTAAATCAACAAACCAACAAACCTGTGCCTGATGTCATCGAGGCCAAACTTAACAAAATTCCAAAAGGTCATTTTTATTTATTGGTTTATTTTGCACTTATACTCAGATAAGTTTATTGTTTTATATCTCCTTTAATTAGAACAGCGTGCTTCTGTGTTGACGTTTCCCCGAAACCTTTATGAAATCCTGTAAAAATTCAGGCTTTAATATTTAAATATTCAACATATATACAACGGCTCTCAGTGATATCTTGGTGTACCATAAACTTTATTCAAATAATAGGTCGAATGCATACGTAAGTAAGATTGTTTGGTTTAGTTCTTTGGAACTTTTATTCAACTGTGATTGAATGCATTACAGTAACACTAGTAGAAGTGCGCTTATACTTTGCACCAACAGGAACAAAATATTGAAGTAAGGAAGCCAGCTACGCTATTGCCAATGGGATTTTCGTGTTACTAGATAAAAGGTAGAAACTGTCGGTGTCTTATGTAAATCTCTTATTGATGAGTCAGAAAATGTATAAGGAATGGAAAATATTATTACAAAATTAAACACACCAACGGTTAAGATAATATAGCCTGGGGCTATACTTAATAAAATGTCTTATAGAACATTTTATGGCGTGTATGAATAAGTTAATAACTAAAAAAGTGCTTTTAACATTGATGTCTCTATCTATCTATCTATCTATCTATCTATCTATCTATCTATCTATCTATCTATCCATCTATATATATATATATATATATATATTATATATATATATATATATATATATATATATATATATATATATATATATATATATATATATATATATATATATAATATAATATAATATAATATATATAATATATATAATATATATATATATATCCATTTATCTCTCTCACACACACTCTTTCTCTTTCTGTCTCACACTCTCGCTCTCTTTCTCGTCCCCTCTCTCCCCATCCCTCTCTGTCACTCTGTCTCTGTATCTCTCTTTCTCTCTGTTCCTCTGTCTCTCTCTCTTCCTCACACTCTCGCTCTCTTTTTCGTCCCGTCTCTCTCTTTCTCTGTCTCTGTCTCTTTCTTTCTCTCTCCTCTCTCTCCGTCTCTCTCCGTCTCTGTCTCTGTCTGTCTCTGTCTGTCTGTCTCTCTCTTTGTCTGTCTGTCTCTCTCTGCGCCTGCGAAAGCGAAACGATTTCATTGTATATAAACCACAATGTGTCCCCTATAATCTCGCAATACCGGCATGGTGAAAATCTTGTAGCGTCATAACATGTCGCATTTTGCGAGAAGAAATCATAATTATAATTTTGATATACGGTTGCTGTGCAAATGGGTCTTTTGGGATTAGACACAGAATAAAAGAATATATTTAACATAAAAGTAAAATTTATAAATTTACTTTCAAAACTTGGAATGGAAACAAATTCCCTTAATAGTACTAAACACAGTCCAAACTACCTTTTCTACATGCTATTTCACATCTCACTCTCATGTGACAGTTTGGTCCTTCTAATGCTCATTTTGCACAAAAAGTTTATTTTCTGTATTGTTTTTGAAGTCTGATGGAAATAAGTGTCTTTCTTGATGGTTCTACTTTCCACTTACATTGATATTTATAAAAGTATTGAAAGTGAGTTAACTGTTCTCCGTAAAATAGTTTATTACACAACGGCGTGGTTTTACAGCGAAATGCTCCGACCAATCGCTCTTTACGGATTGCTGGACTGATTGCTCCCTCTCTGTCCCTTGCTTTTGGTGTGTCGTGCTTTTCTTGTTCCTTGCAACAGGTCCGTTGCACGGAACAAGAGCAGGATCAGTTGCATGTGAAGAGCCTGTCGTGTTTTTGTTATTCCGTGTCGGAGTTGTTTCTGTACTTTCCAATCAATATTATAACGTGTCTTCTCCCATTAAAAAGTAGAATAACAGTAATTCTACCATTGATTAATCATTCACTTCAAACATTAATCGCCGCCTCAACGATTTCAACATTTGGTGAGAAGCACTGAAAATGTAAATGCAATGTAAAAGACATATATTTATGAATGCGAAAACGAATTACAATTCAATGTTAAATTAAGCCATTTTTAATGAAAGTCAACAATAATAACAATAATAATAATCATATTTTTCGACAAAAAAATAGGTGTCCATTTGTTTTCGTTTGGATAAGATAAAGTCATTTTTAGTCAAAATAAACCTTCATAACAAAGATAATAAGCATTTCCTTCAGTACTGAAGATCCGCTGGTGACAGTAAGAACTCGACTTTTTTTCTTTTCAATGCTAGATCAAGTCGTTCTTTACTCAATAAGTCATTCATCACAACTTCGATCAAACACCCTGACAAAAAATTATAACTAGGAAAGAGGCTCTAAAACTTATGAAGTAGGTTGACAGGGTATTGGCACGGCATTCAGCATGCAGAATGCATCATACAAAGTTAATATCTTAAAAAATTCGAATTATTACCTTAAGGCCAAATAAATGCTATTTGCACAACAAACTGCGTGCGTCTAACCTCTCCGTGCAAAGTATTTCTTATAAAACATTAATCAACATGACACAAGAAAAGCACGGCAGTTGCGTGCTTTTATCCTGTCTGAATAAACTCTGTTTCTACTTTTCCGATTACTTTTTGAAAGGCAAATAAAGGCTATTTCACGACAAACTGCGTGCAAACACCCTGCCAAAAATTTTGTGACTAGGAAAGAGGCTATAAAACTCATAAAATATTCTGCCAGGGTATCGGCACGCCATTCAGCATGCAAAAAGCATCATACAAAGTTAATATCTTAAACATATCATTTTTATCGGACCATCTCATACAATGTTTCTTAAGTTCTGCCAGAAGTTGTGTTAGTTTCATATGATAAATAGGTTAAAAATGGTTTAGAAACTGTTGTGACTTTTCTGATTTTTTTCTGCATTGGATGATGCAACAGACTTCTGTTGTTGTTATTGTTGTTGTTGTTGTTGCTGTGACGGAATTGTTCGTAAGTGACGACCAAGTTGAGACATTTCTATTGCCTTTTCACGAGTTCGTTTCCCACGTAAAAGTTTATTCACTTTCGTTTTGATTTCACCACCTTTTCCCTTCTTTTCTAACAACATTTTATGTTCATATTCAGGAATGAGGACCAAGTATGTTTCATTTTAACAGCAACTGAGCAGATAAGGGTAATGCAAATTTAGCAATAGCTCCAATGAATCCTCCTTTCTGATTAACCAACTTCTTTTTCTTCGAAGCAATATCTTCTTATCTGCCAGTGTGCGTAGTGTATGACGCTCGTACCTTTTTGAGCTTAAGGGTAAATGTCCTCGCAATATATTCAAACAAATTTCAAACAAGCTGGTTAATTCCTGCTTGGTAGCTTGCTGTAGCAAGGATTTTCGTCGCTTGGGCCCACTGCGTGCGAGCAAGTGAAGAAAAGATTGGTTCGCTTGAATACCTTTAGACATCTTGGCTGCGAATGGTCAAGTGACTTGGTTCTTGTTCATACGCCACTTTATCAATATATACATGATGTGTATCTTTTGGTAAAATGCCTGTACTAATACGCAGTTGATCATTTGTCTTTGGTTTTCAATCAACGAATAAATAGCCATGAGGTTTGCTGGTAGCATCTTGATAGGCTTCTATGAGAAATTTAGATTTTCCAGGATACATTTGCCGCGCTTATGTACTTATTTGTTGCCTGTCTCTAGGATTTTTAAACAGAATGATGTAATGTGTATTCAAACTAATATTTCGCATTTCTCTATGAATAAGTTTGGTTTTTCGGGTTAAAGCGCTCTTCGGTGTCGTCTAGAATGCCTTGATAAAATTCCACACCTTTCATTCCCTTGTACAAAGGCTGATCTGCTGCATAGAGCCGTAAAATGGTTTTTGGAGAGGGTTTAATTAACTTTTGTTCTAGAATTTCCTTGACTAGAGAAGTTTTGCCACTGCCTGTAGGTTCAGAGACCAAACATGTGAATGGATGCCTCATTTTTGAATGTCTGTTTCTTTCATCCAACTGTTAAACTTCTTTGGCCAACCTAACCACTTAACAAATAATTCTTTAACACCTCGTCTTTTTCGTGTTTTCAAGAGATCTTTTCAATTCTGTAGATAGATTCGACATATTTTGTCACTTTCTGCAGTTCTTCCTCATAGAAATTTCCATCAATATCTTCGTCCAAAAAGTCTTTCACACGATTCAAGTGAATTCTTTGCTTCTTACAACGATATGTGATAATGAAGACTTCCTACATCCACTTTATTTGATAATAACGTGGAAACACGTATTTCATGTGAGAAATGCGAACATGTTCACCAATTCAAAATTTGTAGGCTTTTTGCTTCTTCTTTGGTTTCAATTTCAATTTGTCCACATACATATACTTCCACACTTTAGATTCGTTTTTCTTTCGAATATCTGCAGGAGCATACTTATTAGGGAGGGAGCCATGAGGTCTATGATTGTAATTGTACACCAAGTCTGGAAGGAAGTCCATATATCGATAAGTTTGATTATCTAGGAAGTACCGATACTTCCCTTTAGAGTACCAATGACTCTCTCAGCAGTTCTTTGTCGTATAGGCATGAATCCCCTCCTTCTTCAAAAATGCTTTTACCCATCTGTTTTTAAATTCAATTCCTTTATCTGACCTTAGAGTTCGTGGTCTTCGTTGTGTTTCATGAAAAATCTTCTGAAAGGCTTGTATGACGCTGGTATGTCATTTATTAGGTATTGGCTGCACCCATAAATATTTGGAAAACACATCAATAACAACCAGTAAAAAGCGCGTGTCATCATTATATGAGGCTATGTTTCCCATGTCAGTCAAATCAATATCCCACATGTCATCAATACCACGTGTAGACACGTTGTCTTTTGAACCTGTATTTTACAGGTTGTAGTAAACTGAATGCATCTTGATCCTGCAACCATTTCTTCATTTTGGAATGAGTGACGGGTTGATTATGTTTTTTAATATGTGATAAAGTTAGGACAAGATAAGATAAGGACAAGCAAATGAATCGCGATGACCACGTTTAAAGTAAATATTGGTTAAGTAGTCTTTCCACGTCGACGTGTTAACACTAAATGATCACCACTTGGCAACCAATCTTGCATTTTATTTCGTTGTCCAATCAACATATCTTACAGTTTTTATTCTTTTTTTACAAATCAAGTATAGACACAGTGGTGTGAATAATTGAAGTCCATTCAACTTCATTGTGCACTAACCAACTACTTAATTCATCAAATAGCATCTACACCATATTTCTCACAACGCTGATTTGCATTGCCCAACACTTTATATAAATGAATATAATATTTAGCTTTATTCCAATATGTATAGGCACATGTGGAATGACAAGTATGTTCTTGACACTCTTCATTTTGACAAGTAGGACATACTAAACATGCAAGTTGTTTTACAGCTAATAACATTACATAACAATATGTTTTTTTGCACAATATATTGTCTCACTCTAATGTATGCCATTATACTGCAACATAGATTAACCACTCTCTCACTTCATCAAACAGTCTTGGATCAAATCGAGCAAAGTGATATGCTGCTTCAACATCAAACTTCTCAGCTCAATCAATGTCTAAAAGCGCAACTCTTTGATGAAATCCTCACATAAGTTTGGCAAGTTCAGCGTGGAATGAGCAAGTTCCCAATAGATGCTGAAGTGTTGCAGTTGTTGTTGAACAGATTCAAAACGCGCCAGTTCACTTATCATGTAGTCCCTATACCTAAACACGTTTCTACATCCATCTTTGCTTTACATCTCCGTATAGTGGTTGAATAATAATATAACACGTCTGCACACTATGAGGACTGGCGAGCAAATGATTCCAAAAAAGTTTTACTCTCCAGATATTGTCAGTGAGCCACACTTGCTGCAGACGTTGTCTGGTTTACATATCTTGCAATTGTATTTGTGGCAGTGACAATCATAATCCTCAGCATATCCGTAAGTACCACAATATTCCCAAGTAAGTCCAAGTTGATTTTGCATGTCCATATTCTCCAATTGAACTTAAGCCAGTCTTTCCTTGGATAACTTGACGCCTTCATCCGATCGTTCTTTTGCAGTTTGGTGGTAGTTTTCTTGCCATGGCATTCCGTACATGGCTCAGGTTTGGTGAATAAGACTGAGTTGATGTTATCCATCTCCTGAAGTATTGTCTCCCATTCACCATCATTCATATTGATGTAATACTTGTATACTGTCCCTTCAAATAGTGATGTGTGCACAAAACTCACATGACGCATGTCTAGGTATGAAATGACTTCAAGCCACTTCGTTTGCGTTAAGTACAGTTTGAAGCCAATGTCGCGTAATCTTGTTAAGTTCAGACACACAATCTTCCACAAGGATGGTGATAAAGCAAGCCGTCTCTCTCCACGTTTGATTCGAATAAATAATCCAAATTGTCCATGCTCCACAGCTATGGTTAAGTTTGCACTAATTTTAAAGCTGCTTGTCTTCTCCATGGCTGCGCGTTGAATGATGACTGCACTTGACACCTCACTCCTTTGGACATTACATATATGTTTTCATGAGATGTTTGCAAAATCGCGGAGTGATCTCGTTGAAACCATCCAGAAAAGCTGTTGGCAAACCGTCTGTTAGAGACTGTCTCATGACGATCACTAAAAAGTTTCCTCGTTTGCGACTCCCAATTATCCATTGAAAGAGCATTGGCATGGTGAAATTCCCTTTTTCATAGAGGTAAGTCATCATATCATACACCTTAATACGTTCTTCAAGGTACTTGAAGCCATGTAGGATGACCTTTGCACATTTGGAATCGCGATTCTCATCAACACACTTTGGCGCCGGTAGTTATAAAGTCTTAAAAAGTTCTTCGTGAAGACTTCTAATAAGTTGAACGAAACGTCGGGTCATGGCTTCGGAGAACTGTGGCTCTGACGCGGGAAGATGCTCTATGTTTCCTTCTAGCATGTGGTTAAGCTGAATGACAGTGTTCTCTTCTTCCGTTAGGTACATGTGTGTGTGTTGATCGAAAAAGCCTTCTTCACATAAACGCCATAAAATGTCGCAATCGATCAGAGGAATCACTGCTTGAACGTTTCGTTTCAACAGCGTGACGTCTTCCTCAGTAACAGGAATAGTTTTGCTCAAATAAAATTTAGATTTGAGCTGTCGTCATCGTCGTCGCTGTCGCCATTGTCGTCGTTGTCGTCATCGCTCGACGTTTGATACTCTTATTGTCCCTTTTTGGGGGTAATTTGTAACTCTAGCCACGACGCTGTTTTAATTAATAACTTTTATTAGAATATATAAGAAATTATCTAATGTCTTCTAGGCTCAACGGAAACATGGGGGTTAATCCGTTATGACCGCAGACCAAAAGAAATAACTAAATACTTTCTTTTAATTTACGTTTTTTATTACTTAATCAATAATGCACTCATCCTGTTTATTTTTCCAAACTCTCGCTTTTGAGAGTTTTTTGTACCTTGCAACAGCGATACGCACACCTACTTTATTAAGATTTAAATGCTTTTACATAATAACCCAATTTACAATAATCATTACCTGATTTCTAGACATCTATGTTACGTTTTAGATCTACAATAAAGCTTAAACGGCTACGAGGTAATAACGATAATTAATACAAACAAATTAACTGTACGTAACTTGCGTGATTCCTGGACTTCTTGTTTCTTGATCCGTTTCCTGCTTGAGATTC
Organism: Protula sp. h YS-2021; assembly: GCA_949752745.1. Taxonomy (NCBI): domain Eukaryota; kingdom Metazoa; phylum Annelida; class Polychaeta; order Sabellida; family Serpulidae; genus Protula; species Protula sp. h YS-2021. The sequence continues at coordinate 10,688,965 of OX457030.1, read as the reverse complement.
CGAGTTCACTAAGATCCAAAAACTGCTAAGTTCTAATCAATTATTTTCTTTAATATATCCTTGGTATTTATATGCTTTTCCAATTTTTGATGTTTCCTTAACGAGGTCCGAACAGCAACTGCTTTTTTAGATTGAGCAGTTGAAGTGAGGAAAATTTAGTCGTGGTCATAAAATTTTGCTACGGAATTTCTGACTGGTCAAAACCTGGTCACATGAAAATTTATTATTTCATTTTTTTCAGTTTTGATTGGCTTTTAAATGAATACTTAATTTGAAGTAATCAGTGCCTACACTTGACCAAAGTCTTTTTTACCCAGGAATGTTTCTTACGCCTTGTAATACAAAGTTCATGATAACTTCTTTTATCTGGTAGAAAACTGATATTGATATACATAACACACTCGAGAAATAACAGAAAACCCTTATTTTAAGCGTTAGATAACACCGCTATCAGATTTTCAGAAAGAAGGACATGAATAGCTATTCTACTTAAAACATGACATTGTTGAGACTGTACACCTGTATCGGGTTATAAAGAACCTCACATTTAATTTTAAAATGTGGGCATGCTGATAACTAAAAGTAAAATATCTCGTTTGAGAAAACTTATAAAAATATTAATTCAAAATATGAATATTAACTTCCCTAGAAAATTAACAAAATTCGTTTTACAATAATTCCAAGAAATGGCCCAAATTGGCCATGCTCCACAGTAAATTTTAAGTTCACACTAATTTTAAAGCTGCTTGTCTTCTGACTTAGTCCTCTTCACCCAATCCTTTTATACGACATCACATATATGTTTTCGCGAGATGGTTGATAAATCGCGGAGTCAGCTCCTTGAAAACATCAAGGAAGGCTGTTGGCGGATCGTCTATTAGAGATTGTCTCATGACGATTACTAAAAAGTCTCCTCGTTTGCCACTGCCCAGTAACCATTCAAAGAGCATTGTCATGGTGAAATGGCCTTTTTAATAGAGGCAAGCTATAATATCATCTGGCTTATTGCGCTCTTCAAGGTATCTGAAACCATGTAGGATGACCTTTGCACATTTGAAGTCGTGATCCTCAGCAACATGCTTTGACGGCGGTAGGCACCAAGTCTAAAAATGTTCCTCATAAAGGCTTCTAAAAAGATGAACGAAACGTCGGGTCATGGCCTCGCAGAACTGTGGCTCTGTCGCGTGTTTGTGCTGTTTTTTTCTTCTAGCATGCAGATGAGCCAAACGGTGTCACTCATTTCTTCAGTCAAGTATATGTACGTGTCTTGGTTGAAACACCATAAAATGTTACTATAGGCTAGAGGAAGCATTGCTTGAAAGTTTCGTTTCTACACCGTGACATCTTCCTAGCTAACAGGTATGGTCTTGCTAGATTCAAAATTTAGATTTGAGATGCTCGTCGTCATCGTCGTTCGACATGATCACTTCTTCCTTAAGATGCTCGTCACCTTCGTCGTCGCTTGACATGGTCACTTCTTCCTCAAGATGCTTCAGATGCGCTTTTAACTGTGTGCTGAGTTGCGTGGTGCTGCCATTTACAAGTGCATTTGCAATCGTCGACTTGAACCTGGACGATCCCAGTAATGAGTCCATGGATGAAATCATGTTGTTTCTAAACTCAGTGAACGAACACTTCTAGTTCTTTGAGTTTTGCGGGGCTCTGATATCACAGGATGTCATCAGGAGACAAAACGAGGTAGGATGCCCGGACGCTATGAGAACTGAGTCTTACTACTGTAGCGTTCTGGGCAGGTCGTTCAAGCCGAAGCCGGTTGTGGTTGCTACACACAGGCGAAAGTGTCGCTGCAACCAACAGTGAGGAGCTTTGCTCCTGACCGCGGTTTTGGGCGGCCGCCCAATATTTTGAAATAAGCAAAACGTGTCAGGGAGTCGTTGTGTGCGTGTGTGGGGAAAAAAGGAGAGATCGAATGATCATTCTAAACCAGCTTTTTCCGGGCGCGCGCTCAGCCGTCCCTATAAATGGCCATCTGATCCAAAACCTCCATGGGGGCTCTAAATCACTAGAATGTTCCAGAAAAGTGATCCAAAACCCCCATTGTCATCCTAATAGTATTACATAATGATGCATAAATTACGAAGTGTCTGGATTTGCCTATTGGATAAGTTTCTACACCAGCTGAATGCATGGTATCGGGTGCCATTCTTGGCATATTCAAAATGAAACTTCTTTAACTTAGAAAAGAAAACGATGCAGAACTCGAACAATGTGTTGTGTCCTCCCGGGATATCGAAATATAGTGCACCGCATAATGATGTTAACAAAGCTTTGGAGCCTTGAGCTGTCAACAGCCATTTCTGTTGTCTTCTTCAAAAAACATTCATTTCTCAAACATTTTTTCTTATTGCTTTATTCTTTGCCGAAGCAGAAGTGAAGATGCACTAGGAAACCTGTGGTCACCTTTCTAGTCAAAAAGGTGGGGCTAACGTCAGACATTATTCCCATTTATCTACGAACAGCCCAGATGGAGTCGTTGGGATGGGGAAATAATGCTTGGAAAAAATTATGAAATGGAGAACGGAAGCTTCCATTCACTTATAAAAATTCTTTCTACTTGAAGTAGAACTTGGTGACGATATAAAGAAACCACAGCAGATATTACGTGTGACCAATATTTTCCTCAGAAGCCTTCGCAAGAAACGATTGTTGGAAGACAAACTAATAAATAACAGATGGTGCAAAGTAAGTTTCTTATTAATTCGAACTAACAATCAATTGTGTCTCGAAGCAAAACGCTGCTGAAATGCCTCCAATAAATGTCCCTTTTGAACAACGGTCTCACAACACTTTTTCATTCTGTTTACACACATAAGGTTCCAATCAATTACGGTTGGAAATATGCAGTTCACCTGGCAAATATATTCTCTTTTAAATCACATATTTTGTACCCCTCTGCAATACTTTCGTCGCGTACTTACAGTGTTATGACGTTGTCAAGTACACATTTTCAGTTGTGCTTAGCGTTTATTGTGATAATTTCGATATTGCGCACCAGAGTCAAAATACTATTGTTTTCTTTGTACGCGCTCTGGCAATCATGAAATAAAATTAAAATCTTGATGGCCTTACTTTAACATGTTTTCTACAACATAAAGTCATAACCGTCTTGGACATTATCCGTTTATAGGAATAAAAACCGTTTTTTATAATATGAGTTACTAATGTACTAATGTATACATCATACCGTCAGCTAGTTCACTGGTGTTGGGGATACATGGGGCGGAACAACCACATGAGATTGCCTGCTTGTGTAGTCACAAAAGTGAGAAATGAATACCCATCACCAGATGAGAAGATGTATTGTGGTTTTAAAGGACTTGCTTTGGAGTAAAGGCATTGTTCTCCAATTATATTATTTGATCAAGGCTACACTCGAATTATACGCCAAATATTCTTTAAAGAAATATACTTGTTTTTAACAACATAAATTCTACTATCATCGAGGTTTAAAATTGTAAATTCTGCTTCCTTTCATAATACGAATTTTTTGAATTCCATTTAAATTTTATATGTAGGTTGAAACAACGACTATATGGATATCGATTTTTTTCGAAATCCGAAATATAAGCTATGCAAAACATTTTTAATCCGGCATATTGTTCGTGATCCCAATAAAATACCATAATAGGTCTGTACAAAAAAAACGAATTTGGTTTTAAGAAAGTTGCTCTTAAAATGATATGATGTCTGTGATAGAATGCAGGAGAGTTTTCACAGAAGCGTATATAAATTTGTGTATTCTAAATTTCGTTTTTAAGCTGTAAAATTACAAAAAAGTCTTTCAGTCAATATAATGTAGTTATTTGGTATGCCTGTATTCTTCTAACTATTCATGTAATCTTGTACCTAAAAGTAAATTAAAATGAAGCCTTAATTTTATAACACATATGTACTGTTGCCTATCATCAGTATATGCTCAATTATTCCATCCAGATAACTCATTAACTACTTTTATCATCAGTCAGTTTTAGAGAATACATGTATTTAATACATATATTGAAAGTTGTGGATGTCTTGCACTTTTTGCAGTACAAGGAAAACATAACTGGAATTAAATAAGTATGATTATTTAAAACCGCGCATGTAATTATTTTTTTCCGAAAGTTTTTCTACCTTGGAAAAATCAATATAATCATTTTTTTAAACAAATCGATATAAAAGACTAGTTTTATGGGAAAATAGACAATGATCTGGACACCGTTTAACCAACGTATATGAGGAAATTACTGTCACTACACTCAACCATAATAGTAGTCAAGAATGTTTTAATTCGAGTTCCTGATTATAAAAGCAGGAAAACAGTGGAATTATGTAAACCGGGAGGTAACCCTACTCACTATTGTTTCTGTTTTGCAACTTTGGACGGCTGTCATGTGCAGTCTTATTTTTGCTATTAATTCATTTATTTTGTTTAATTCGTTGTTTAATTCATTATTATGTTATCAAAAAACTCATCAGAATGGTAACTGAACTGCAATTTATAAACTGGAATAATTTTATATTTTATATAGTTTTAAAATTTTGATCTTTCCTTTTCTTTCCATATCATAATTAATATTTATTCATTTCGTTTTGTTTAGCTTATTTCTGCTTTTTTTCATGCAAAAAACATTGAAACACAGAATGGTGCTTTAATGAGAAAAATATGTACCAGTTTTAAATTCGTAACAATGGACAAAACTTTGTTCTAGTAATTGTACTCCTTTAAGGAAGTAAAATAGTGATAGAATATACTAGTACAAATGCACTAACTTTGATTTAGACTTTTGTTTACCTCATTCATTAAGTTTATCCTATACCAAATATTAAGTCGACTTAAAATGTGTCAACTTATTGCACAACATTGTAAAAATATCTTATTGGGGCCTGCATAACGGCGATAGGTCCACAAAACGCAAAAAGTCATCAGAGTTGTAATAAATCTGCAATCAATAAATTGGGAATCATTCATTGCCTATTAGATATCAATTTAAAAGTTTTTATACATTTCTTTTCTTTCTATTGTATGTTTAACATATATTTTTTTAATTTTAATGTTATTAGTTTGCTCTTGTTGTGAATTTGTCATAAATTATCTTATTTAAAATACCTGTGCATTTCGTCCGAATTTTATGTTTTCCTTTTTGCTTTCAATTGCACCTCTGCTAGTGGTGGCTAACAGCGCTGAACGACGGGGCATTGTGGCTAAAGTGCCATTTCAATTAATTTTTTAGGATTATTTTTATCCTAATATTTTTAGGATATATTTTAATATATCATGTATTTTAGGATTGCAAAGGAATAAACACAGAGGGATCACGTCCCATACAATAGAGTAAAATATTCTTGCGTATCTGTGTTACATCTTTGTTATGCTCCTTTGGACTAGACAGCTGCTTGATTTTGTATATGTTTTTTTTTTTCGGTTACCATGAACTTGCCAAATAAAACATTTGAATCTTGAAATTAAGACAAATGGTTTTGACCTTGGTCGGTATTAAGCATTAAATATTAATATACAGGTTATAACCCCAATGAAGCATTAATATATGGCACGAATGATATTTATAATCACGCCAGAAAGATTTAACACGTCGGTAACTCAGCAACCAAAATCAATGCATTTGAACTTTCATGATGTTGTTTAGAAGCCTGTTTAGAGAAATATGTTAGTGAGAAGAATCAGGATATTGGTCAAATTGTCGCTTGATAGGATGCCACAATGACAAAACAGTAGATGCAGCCACCTGTCAAAGATTACTGTTTCTTGGATCAGTACGTCTTTTCAAAATAATGTTTTGTGTTTATTTGTTTCATCAAACATTTAAGACAGTCATTTAAGTCAAATTAACAATGGCATTATTTGACGGGAATAACTCGCATTTTTACTTCGTTTCGTAAAAACAAAGTAGAAAACTGTCTTAGTAATAAAAGCAAGTCCTAAAGAATAAACAAGAATTCTATCACATAAATTTAATTCCAAATGCCAAGAATGTACACGGAAAAAGATATGGCTTAATTTAAGTTATGTAATTAAAGTTGAAATAGAGCATTTTTAACATACAATGTCAATCTCAAAGTTTAATAATGAAACCGGCACAACAACAAAATTAATTATACCTTGGATAAATATTTCTGCAACAGCCAGGCTATACAGTCGAACAAGCATGTTAAGTATTTGTGTTGAACTGGTGTTGAAATAATCAAACACCATATTTACAAATTCATACAAGAGATAGAATAATTATATAGAAAAAAATATAATTCCAGTAACTGTTGCTAAAATTGTTGGCTAAACTTGACTACTTTTCATAAAAAGAAAATTAACTAAGCCTTAAGAAGGTGCAATTTTAGCTACAAAAGTATTATAAACTGCGAATTTTAGTGATCTCCTTTTCACTGACACCAAAATTTTGTTCTTATAAAATAGAACATGTCTTCTACACACAGCCTATACAGTTTGGATATAGTATAAATACTGCGTCAATTGTATTAAAGGTCTTATATTTAAACTGAAAGTATGACAGACAGTTAAGTTAAATCCTGAGACAAACTTACCTCAGTACATTCCACTCAATAGAAATCATCGGAGCAAGTTATCAATTTAAGTTAAAATACAATTTCTTTAATAATTTTAAAGCATTTTTTTTACAATCTTCTGCAATCTTCGGTAATTCTATGCCTTAGTGTTGCATTGTAATCTTGAGCCTCATACAATGTGTTGTTTAATTTTGCCATTTTAAAGAAATCTAGTGTTTATATTTATAATACTGGAATTAATAATATCATGAGCAAACTTCAAGCTACCTTACAAATATGTTTAGATTTTTATATCGACCTACATTGATCTGCATTGATTCATTGCTGGTGTACTTTGATTTTCTTTGTTGATCTACATTGATTCAGTGTTGCTCTACATTGGTTGAATGTTAATCTGCATTGACTGAATATTGTCCTACATTGATTGATTGCTGATCTACATTGATCTCTTCAGTGTGACGATTATGTTTACCCTATACCGAGACCCCATCTGATTTGATGCTTTGGTGTTTTGATCTAGTCAAGTTCACTTTCCATAGGAAGAGCCAATCGAGGACGACTAGCATAACTGTAGGCGGTTTCGGCTGCCTCGTGTATTGGTCTAAGATACTGGTCATTCTCTAATTTATCTATATTTATGACGCCATATGTGCTGGAACCGGTGTCATCACTTATCACTACGTCACAAAAGCCAGTATTGCTCTCTCCTGAAGCCACGTCATTCTTGTTTGGTCCTTTTGATGAATTGTTATCTAAAACACACATTCAATACACAATACAATAGCAATAATTTTAAGTTGGCAAATTGACAAAATTGGACAAAAGCAAAAAAACAAACAAATTAAAAACAACAAAATAAGACCAAAATAAACAAACAAAAAGTAGTCTAAATCAGTCCTTAAGTACATACAGTCATTGCGTAGTGAAGCTCTTGACATTGTTGCGACACCGCCTGAACCGTCCGTTTGGTCTTCATGTTTGTTTTTTCCTAATCTGTATGAAAGTTAAAACGTCGACAAGGACTTACACACAAAAATTCCTTCCATACTGTGACCCAAAGCGTATTTCTTTTCACAAATCTAAGATGTTCATTTTTGCACTATTTTGGTAGAAGTGCGTTAGATAAAACATTAACAATGTTTAATTCATGTTGCTGTTTAATATAACACTAGCAACTTCAGAGTACATTCAAGAAAATCTGTTCTGATACTTATCTAGCTCTATTCTCAAACAAATAGCAAATAAAATGAAATAAAATTCAATTCAATTAAATTCAATAAATTATATAAAACGCTAAACGTTTATAATCTGACCTTCTGCGATAGATAACTAAACAAACAGCCAGAGTAATTCCTATGCCAAAAACCAACCCCAAAAAAGTAGTTCCTATCAATAAAAGCAAAAATCAACTTTTTTATGTTTGATATTATTTGTATTTAGCATCAAAATCAAGATGATGTTAAACAAATCTAAAAAGTAACCCTCATACGTGTAGGAAACTATGGAGACAGTGACATTAAACAGATGTTAAAAAGATCAATAAAGCGATGTAGCTTACCAATTGGTAGACCCACCGGCGTACTGTTTTGATCTTCCGATGATTGGGGTATTCTGTTCTCTTTCTTTTCACTGTTCCCTATATATATATATATATATATATATATATATATATATATATATATATATATATATATATATATATATACGACGCGAGAAGATATCACAGATAGTACACTACGATAAGATGTCATTAACAATGCATGCCCTTAACTAGGACTGGCTTTATAGAAACTTCATTGCAATGCGAAACACTTTCTTTGCATATTTTAGAGGAGACACGCAAAGAGATCAATTTTATGTATCTTTTAACTTAAAGCAACTTCATTACTACTACAAAATGCATAGTTATGTATTGCGCAATATGCATTGATGAGCAGAAAATTAAAATACAGAACAGTCAATGATACTTAAAATACACAAAAAAAACATTAGCCAACAGTACGTAAGTATTGCAGTACTCTGTCAGGATTTGTGTACTCACTTCTTTTCGTTGAAGATAAGGCATAAAATGCCTCAAATCCCATTCCACCGACAGAATAATCCGATGCAAACACGATCACTAATCTGTTGGCCATTGACTTTATTTGAAATGGATCTCTAACGCCACAAAATCTAAATAAACATGTTTGTTAAAAGCTTCAGCTTTGTAGTGCCTCATGTTTTTATGCAGCAAGATGTTTTGGTGCAAGTATACTTTACCTGACAGTCGGCATTATCACGACTTTAAAATTACAAACAGGTATAGGGCTTTAATATGGTCGGCATTTTGCGGTACATCATTACACTAACCTTATGTTATTTGGTACATGAGGCTGCTATCTTCGCGTTAATTGGCTGTTTAATTACACTGTTCTCTTGTTATTTTGTACATCAGTATGCTATCGTCGTTTTGTTTGGTGCATGATTATCTAATATTATTGTCTGTTATTAGTTGCTGCATGACTCGTCGTACTCTTTGATACAGACGTCATTATATCTGGCACATGGTTACACTGTTCTCGTGTTATGTGGCACGTGATTATATGTTCTCGTTTATTTGGTACATGATTAAACAGTTCCCGTGTTCCTTGGTACATGATTACACAGTTCTCGTGATATTTGGTGCATGGTTACATAGTTCCCGTGTTATTTGGTACATGTTAAATTGTTCTCGTATTACTTGGTATATAAATCATCGTGTTATTTGATATATAACTGTGCTATCGTCGTTTTATTGGTGCATGATAACATCATTCTGGTTTTATTTGGTGCATGATTGCCCAGTTCTCGTGTTGTTTGGCACATGATTACACAGTTCTCATATTATTTAGCACATGGTTACACAGTTCCTGTGTTATTTGGTACATAATTAAACTGTTCTCTTATTTGTCACACGATAACACTGTTCTCATGTTATCTCGCACATGACTACACTGTGATATTTGGTGCATGATTACACCGTTCACTTATTATTTGGTGCATGATTACATAGTTCTCGTGTTATTTGGTGCATGTTACACTGTTCTCGTATTACTTGGTATATCAATCATCGTGTTATTTGATACATGACTGTGCTATCGTCGTTATATAGGCACATGATTACACTGTTCTGATATTATTTGTACACACTATGATGTCCTCCTATTATTTTCGCAGATTTTAATTTCCACATATACAACCAAAACAGAATATTGACAAATAGAAAGGAATATCAGAGACAATGAGTGCGATACCTGGCATTTGAAATCTATAATTTTAATTAATGTAAGCTGAAGAAAGTCACCTGTTAACATTTGAGTCCGTTTCCGAGTGATAAACAAGAACAAAATCATAGTGACATTGATCATGTGATTCCAAATCAAACACTGTGAAATTCAGCTCAATCACATCATTGCTTGGTGCAGTTATATGCCAATGGCAGAGCGAGTTGTTAGGGTAAGTCAGTGGGTAATCTGGTGTAACAATTCGCCCTCTTCTTTGACTAAATTCACCACCGCAGTCTGTTAGAATACACTATGTTAATATTTATAGAACGGCATTCTAAATGTGTATAGTAATTAAAATATTGCAAGTATTTTTTAATAAATTTATATTTATTTAACAGACATTAGTGACCACCAGTAAGTTATAGAATCCATCGAAGTAATCTTATTAAAAGTACTTAAATTTTGATGTCAAATGTGTTTGCGTATATTGTTTTTCGTGCTATATGCTGTTCTAAATAGTGTTTATGTAAAGCACTACGGCCTTATGGTCAAAGTTACCTGGTGCACACAAGCCTCCCGCCCAAATTTTAAAAAATAAATAAGATGAAAAAATAGATAATTTTAAAAATAGCCCAAAATAGAGAGTTTACCTTGAAATTTTTTTGGCGAAAACAAATTAAAAATTTTTATTATTTTTGTTTTTGGTTGTTGCAACCTTTGAACTCCCCCTCCCCTGGATTTGCCACTGAAATAGTACTAACTCATTGAGGTGGGCATAGTTTCATATAATGCCTGGAATCCTGTGTACAAGTCCCGATCATCTGTATTAAATTGGATGACCGCTCTGTTTGATTTTGAAGTTATTTGGAACGTCTCTCTAACACCACAGACTCTAAACGCAACATAAAAGGTAACTCTGTAAATATTTATGCTGGTAGCATATTTTCATGCTTGTAGTTGAATGCTTGCGTAATATTTAGATATATACATTATAGTCTATCAGATTTAGAATTTAACCATTCTTGATTCTTTTATTGTCTCAAAATTGAATACATACTATATTTTATTAAAAGATAAGTATTTTTCGATCTAGTATATCGTCACATCTTTCAAAAGTTCGCAAAACATGCTTTGCAGTTATTTTATCAATTAAATAACTTATTTTAATTTTGATTGTTACTGTATTCTAAACACATGTACAAACCAAGTGAGAGGTTTTCGGAAAATTTATGAAAAATCATTGCTTTACAAAACTTTTGATTATTTCTTAAACTTGCTACACATTCATATTTTACGAAACAAAACTGACTTTGAGAGTCTGCACGAAATCTACATTTTTAAATGCTTTTGTATCTTTTTAACGTCTGAAAATTTGAACTTAAACGATGTGAAATATTAAATGTGAAATAAAGTAACATCTTAATTTAATTTTAAAATTATTTTCTAATTAATTAGTCTGACCTTTCACCGTTTGAGAATCCTTCTATATGATAGACAGACACAAAGTCATGTATACAGCCTACACCATGCTCCTCGTCCTCTAGTCTAAATGTGGTAAAGTTGAAATAGATGACATTTCCTATAGGCACAACAATTGTCCAAAGGCATTGGGCATTTCTAGGGTAAAGTGCAGGAAAGTTTGGTGATGCTATCGACCCACTTTCTGCTGTCAAATAGGAGCCACAATCTGTAAAGCACATGCGCAACAAATTACAGGCCATACTTTATCCTGTGTCAATGTCAACCCATCGCAGAATCTTTTAGTTCATTGCTACACACCAAATGGTGTTTACGGTTTGTGGTGGCGATAAAGGATTGGCCTAACAAGGGGATTTCTCCCAATGTTGGTTGCCATGCGTGTCCTTGATTTTTTAAAACGACCCCTTAACGCAGTCGTGTAGTTCTGCAATGCAGTTCTGATATAACCCCTTTTTATTGAAAACGGGGTGTAATGAACGATAATTACCCTCTTTTAACGAAATTTGCATAACGACTGCGTATGGCCTCAAAATAACCCTTTTCCTGAGCTTTTTAACACGGATGCTAAAACATATGACACAGGTTCCGCCCCCTCCTTCACGGGAGGGGGGGGGGCAACTTCTTTTGGTGGGTGGTAGATCAATAGCACACATTCTGGACAGCCATTTTGTATTCATAAACACTCGTCATGGAAACAATGTTCATCCTGTAGCACCTCGTGAACAACATAATGTTATAACTCAAAGTTCCTCGTAAAAAACAAAATGACGTAACTTAAAGTCCCTCGTGAACCACATAATTATGTACTTGAACTCCCTCGTAAACCTCGTAATGACGTAAATTAAATTCCGTCGTGAACCACATAATTATGCAGCTTAAAGTCCCTCGTGAACCAAGTACTGATATAACTTAAACTCCACCGTGAACCACATAATGATGTAACTTAAACTCCCTCGTGAACCACATAATGATGTAACCTTAACTCCCTCGTGAACCACATAATGATTTAACTTAAACGCCCTCGTGAACCACATAATGATGTAACTTAAACTCCCTCGTGAACCCTAAATGATGTAACTAAAAATCCCTCGTGAACGAGTCTAGGCCCAAATCCCCCTCCCCCCGACCGAAACCCCCCCCCCCGGCCTTAAACCCCCGTCAAAACCCCCCGACTAAAACCCCCCGGCGGCCTAAACCCCCAACCCAAAACCCCCCGACTAAAACCCCCAACGTCCTAAACCCCCCCCCCCGACCCAAAACCCCCCGGTTCTCAGATCTATTTTATAATTTGTAATTGCGATACATCCACGTTATTAATTACACTTCAAATGCCCATTGAAGAGATCACTCGGCGTTTAAAATTGCAATTTCTGGACCACTGAAGGAATTGATCATCATTATCAAAGAAACTTCATACATACATTAATTATAGCACTCAGTTTTTGAAATTGCAATTGCTCTTACGATTGATTAGTGTGTACAAATAAAAAATTGCAATTCATATACCGGTTGCGAGATCAGTCGAGTTTACAAACTACAATTTCTGTTGCGATAGATGTGACTTATATCCATTGTGATTCACGTGAATGGGTAATTTAGTGAATAGCTTCAATACTAACAAGTCCTAAAGAGATCAGCTCCAGTTCATCGACTCCGAGTTACGGAGTACGTTTGCAGGAACGTACAAAATGACCCAAACTGCTGTGTAAAAACCATCACGGAATACATCACATCTGCTAAAGTGAATCCAAAGATATTTTACCAAGGGCATTTGTACGTAAAGCAAAAAAAATCTAGTTCGAGAATTCAGCTTTTGTAGTTGGAGAGTTGAAATGTTAGCTTTGTCCTGATGTGTAAGCGTTCAGGAGAAAGTGAAAATAAATGAAGAAATTGTCATTACACATTTTCTTTGAGAACTGGGGGGGGGGGGGTTGGGGTCGAGGGGGTTTAGGCCGCCGGGGGTTTTAGTCGGGGGGGTTGACGGTGGGTTAGCGCCGGGATGGTTTCGGCCGGGGGGTTTCGGCCTGTTCCCCTCGTGAACACACTGATATAACTTAACCATAAATACCATTTTAATACTGGCTTTTACTTAGTACTAGTATTTAATTTAGTACATATGCTAAACCAACAAACCAACAAATAAACCGACAAACCTGTGCCTAGCGTCCTCGGGACGAAACTTAACAGCAAGAAAAAATTCCAATAGGTCATTTTTTTATTTTTTGCGATTATACGCAGATGAGTTTGTTTCATATATTCTTTAACTTCCACGGCGTGCGCCTGTTTTGATGTTTTCCTGATCTTATAAGATAATCTTGTAAGCTTCTTTCATATGAAAACCTATCGGTAAATATTCAGTCTTTAATATTCAAATATTCAACATATGAACAACGGACTTCGCATTTCAGTGATATTTTGATGTTCCATGAGCTTCATTCAAAACAGAGCATTCAAATATATGTCAAATGCACACGTAAATAGGATTATTTGGTTTAGTTCTTTGGAACTCTTAGTCAATTGTGATCGCACTCATTACAGTAACACCAGCAGAAATGCATTTATGCTACATGTCAAGAAAAAAATCAAATAAGGAAGCCAGCTACGCTCTTGCCCATGATCTTTTCGTATTATTAGATAAAAAGTGGAAACTCTCAGTGTCTTAAACCCCTTATTTATGAATAGGAAGACGCATAAGATATAAGAAAAGTATTATTCCAAAATTGAACATACCAACGGCTATTTTATTAAAGAGTTGAGATAATATAGCCTAGGGGATTGCTAAATGTAGCGCGATCAAACATAATGTCTGATAGAATATTTTATTTACATTGTATTTATAAATGAATAACTAAAAATAATTGTTTTAAACATTGACGTCTCCTTCTCACTCGCTCTCTCTCTCCCTCTCGTTCTGTCTCACATACATACTCTCTGTCTCTAACTCTCTCTCTCTCTCTCTCTCTCTCTCTCTCTCTTTCTCACACTCTCCTCTCTTCCTCGTCCTCTTCCTCTCCCTCTCGATTTCATTGTATATAAAACAAACACTGAGTGCATGTGCTTTCTATAATCTCGCAATACCGGCATGGTGAAAATATGGCTGTGTCAAAACATATCGCATTTTGCGACAAAACTTCCTACTTTTGAGTCTGGTGTGCGGGTGCTGTTGTGCAAATGAGTCTTTTGGGATTAGGCACAGTTCTAACTGTGTTCGAACAAATTTGATATTTAAGGGACATTCTACGTTTTATTGGTGTGTGTCCGAAGATGTGGTTTTAGTGGATTTTTATCGCAAAGAGAATTGTAATTTTAAGAAAAGATATGGCAACGATGGCCACGTAAACGTGAATAAAATCATATATAAAGGTCCGGTGTTTAAGGCACACAAGCTGTCAGTCCCAGTATTTGCAAAAGTTAACTGTGCAGTTAACTCTACACCACGAAAGGGAAATCAAGTGATTTATCGAAATTAAGCAAATAAATTTTAAAAGAATATATTTAACATAAAAGTAACATTTATAAATTTACTTTCAAAACTTCGAATGGAAGCATACTCTCTTAATAACACTAAACATTTAAACTACCAAGTACATGCTATTTCACATTTTTTCTCATGTGACAGTTAAGTCCTTTAATGTGCATTTAGCACAAAAAAAGCTATTTTCTTTATTGTTATTGGAGTCTGATAGAAATAAGTGTCTTTCTTGATTATAGTTTCCGCTTGCATTGATATTTATAAAAGTATTGAAAGTGAGTTAACTGTTCTCCGTAAAATAGTTAATTACACAACGGCGTGGTTTTACAGCGAAATACGCCGACCGATTGCCCTTTACTGATTACACCCTCTCCCTGCCGGCATTGTCAACTTTCTTTGCACGATGTTAAGGTAGATGAATTTTTTCACGTCAGGGTTGGAGTCGCGGAGGAAACTTGGCCGATCAAAAATGATGCAGTTCAAGGATACTTGGGTCATGACCCTCACCCCTTTTTGAACCCAAACCGCCACCCCCCTACCCACCACTGAAAAGAAAACAGACAATAAAAACCATCCGAGTTTTCAAGTGGAAAACCATGTTTAACCGCTTTTCTCGCGATTACCACTCTCCTCCGACCCCCCCCCCCCCCGTCTCGACCACCCACCCGCATGCATACAGCTTCGTTTACAGGGGGATTTCGTTGTACAATAGTTTGCCTGCACAGGGATTTGTTTGCACGAGAGAGGATAGAGGCTGTTTGCATGGAGCAGGTATCCCGGTGCATTCTTTATCGGAGCTGCTCAACAATTGAATATTATGTGCAATGTAAGCAACTTGTTGATATGTGTTTAAATGTAAATAATTGATTTGAAATTGCTGGCACGTTAGCATGCATATTGCAAATGTTATCTATTTGGGCTGATTAGTTGGTGATTATTCCATGATTTAATAGCTCCTATAGGTAAAAAATCAGCTAATAAAACCCAAATCCAATGTTAATTAATGCCCAATAACTTCTAAAATTTTTAATGAATGCCTGATTTACTACTTATTGATACATAATTTGCTGGTTATAATTGTTCTGTAAGGATCTTTAATCTTTTCCTCTTTGCAGTTTTGCCATATTTTCTTCAAGAACAACTTCAGCTTCCATTAATAGTCTCTTTCTGCCTCTTTCTCTCTCTCTCTTTCTTTCTTTCTTTCTTTCTTTCTTTCTTTCAATCCGTCCCCAATCTCTCTACCTCTCAATCTCTGTCTCTGTCTGTGTGTTTATCTCTCTTTTTCTTTTTTCTTTCTTTCTTTCCCTATTTCTCTTTCTCTCGCTCTTTCCTTCTTTCTTTCTCACTGTCTCTCTTTCTCTCCTTGTTTCTCTCTTTTTTTCTTTCTTTCGCCCTCCTTCTCCCCCTTTAACTCTCTATCCCTCTTTCACAACTCTCTGTTGAAGATAAATTCAAATAGCAAAGCTTTTCATATTCTTTATCATTTCACTCAAATCACTGTCGTATATGTTACTATTATCTAAGAAGATTAAAATCTGTTAACACTTTGAAAGTTTGTACTGCTATTTTAAAAAAATACATAGAAATACATTTGAAATTTATTCGATTTTTGCAAATACCTGGTCTTTGAAGCTGTTTACACAAGACTTATACGCGTTAATTTAAGACACCAAAAGATGTCTCCTTTAAAAATGCAATATAAAACATCATAACACAATAAAAATAGCTGACCCAGTGTCAGAAAATTTCAATTTTCTGTTTCCTAATGAATTGCATTACAAGACAAATATTATATCTGAAAAGGAAATTTACACATTCAGTAGATACGTTCATTCAAATGGTTCTATACAAAGATACTTTAAAAATGAAAAGGTGATGTTTAAGGGATAAAATTTCTTACTGAAATAAAATTGTTTCAGAGAAGCTGCTTTAATGGGTAAAGAAATATATAAGCACTTCTAATTATAGAACAGCACTGCACTTTTATATCACATTTTATAACCAATACAAAGTGTATAGCAGACGTCAAATGAAAACACTATTGTAACAAAGTGTACATATATCAACACCGATATAAACAAACAAAGTATTAACAAGCATTACACTTTTTCGTAAATAGACCCCTTTTTCATAGAAGTGGGAATTTTATAAGAGTAAAATAAAACGCCCGAATTTTATTATTTATATATGTCTTATAGCATTACACATAGGTGTTGTGTACGCATAGATACACACATATATTCACGTTGTGTGTGTGTGTGTGTGTGTGTGTGTGTGTGTGTGTGTGTGTGTGTGTGTGTGTGTGTGTGTGTGTGTGTGTGTGTGTGTGTGTGTGTGTGTGTGCGTGTGCGTGTGTGTGTGTGTGAGGGTGGGTGTGTGTGTTTAAATACTCAAACACAACCATCTCAACTTAAATCAAGTGTAGAGCACTGGGAACATGTTGAAAGTAACTACTTGACTTTTCAAGTTTTCCTGACATCAAAAATATTGCCGTTGTCTATAATAACGGGTAACTCTTTAGTCTGCCTACACATTGACAATTTTCATGATTAAAATTTTAACAGCTCAAGGTGGAGATAGTCTGTTAGCATTGCATGTAAAAGTAAAGAGGTCATTTTCAAACTCAGAATCGTAATTCAGAACTGTAGAATACGTTTCTTCTTCCTCCCTACTATATCCAATATTTTTATTCGAGCTTATGTTTGCACTGTTTCGGACCGGCTGTGAAAACGTTATATTTTGATCCATGTTTATGTTACGATCATTTGCGCATGTTGTAGCTTTCCCTTGACTGATGTCTTTAGTGGCAATGATTTTGCGTGATTTCAAGCAAGGTGGATAAACGCCACATATTTCCTGCCCATGTACTGTAGCAACAAGTCTTTTAAAGAAGTGATCTATTTCACCCTCTCTTTCATCCCCTGGCCATTTTATGAATACCTTAGCGTCGACAACACGTTGTACTCGGGTAGGTAATGCAGTACTTAAAGTATCTAAAATTACATAAAATACGCGTTTTCGAGCATTTATTTCCAGCTGCTGAGCGTACATTAACTCGAACTTTGGCCATTTCTTATGAACAGAGTGACTGCTTAGGACAACTAATATATCTCTGCTTTTGTTCATGTATCTGCAAATTACTTCGTCAATGTCACCATTGACAGGAAAGTCGCGATAATGAACACAACACTGAAGCCCATGAACCGTCTCCAGAACATTGATAAGTAAATTATGAACCCATTCTCTATCCTCATGACAATATGATTACTGGATTACTTCTGATGTATGTATTGCTGAAAATGTACTTCAAATCGTTTACCCAATGCAGAGCAGCGATTTAAAAAAAACAACATGGCCATGACACCGATCCGCATGAGCAAGGCATTATTTCATGGATTCTACCTAGTTATTTAACACATCTAGCTAGTTATTTAATACAAATCAGAACATCCTCCACCCCAACTCTCCCAGCGCCTGTAGCAGTCGTTGCAGCTTAAAACAATCGGGACAAACGCGGGCGTTGCCCATTTTTGTTTAATGATTTTAGTAAAAATATTTTTCTCTTTTAAATTTCATATTTCGTACTCCTCTGGAATACTTTTCGTCGCATACTTACAGTGTTATGACGTTGCCAAGTACACATTTTCAGTAGTGCGTAGCGCTTAGTGATAATTTCGATACCGCAAGAACGAGGAGTACGACTTTGCATACCTACCAGTCAAAATACTACTTTTTTCTCTGAACGCGTTCTGCCAATCATGAAATAAAATTAGAATATTGGTGGCCCTACTTTAACATGTTTTCTACAACATAAAATCATAAACGTCTTGGACATTATCCGTTTATAGGAATAATAACCTCTTATTATAATATCAGTTATTAACGTTTTGATTTTTTGGCTCAAAGAAATTTCGATATATATCATACCGCAAGCTAGTTCACTGGTGTTTGGGGTACATGGGGTGGAACAACCAGATTGCCTGCTTGTGTAGTCATAAAAGTGAGAAATGAATAACCAGCAACACATGTGAAGTTGTATTGTGGTTTCAGAAACCTTGCTTTCGGGTAAAGACATTGGTCTCTAATTAGATTATTTAATCAAGGCAATTATTTATATGCGCTACACTCAAATTAAGCGCTGAATATTTTATCGAAATGTATTTGTGTTAACAACAGAAAGTCTACTATTTCGTCGAAATTCCTGCCTTTCAGAAATACGATGGTTTTGAATTTCATTTCAGTTTTATACGTAGGTTGCAACAACGAATATCTGGATATCGATTTGTTTTGCAAATCGAAATATAAGTTGTGCATAACCTTTTCAATCCGACATATTATTCGTGATTCCACATTTAAACCAAAATAGATCTGTACAAAAAAGGCAAATTTACGTTAGTTCCTAAAATAATATATCTGCCGTAGAATGTAGGAGAGTTTTGATAGAAACGTATATAAATTTGTGTATGCTAAATTTTGTTCTTAAGCTGTAAAATCACAAGTAAGTCTTTTAATCGATATAATTTAGTAATTTATTATACTTGTATTCTTCTAACTATTCATTTAATCTTGTACGATAAAATAAGTGAAATTGAAGCCTTTATTTTACAACACATATTTATTGTTGACTTCCAACAGTATATGCTTAATTATTCTATTTAGGTAACTCACTTACTACTTTTATCATCATTTAAGAGGATACATATATTGAATACATATATTGAAAGCTGTGGATGTCGTGCACGTTTTGCAGTACAAGGAAAACATGAACTAGAATTGAATAAGCCTAATCAAAAGTTCTCTTGGTATTCTATTACTTTCTGTTATGTTTCTAGGCGTCAGACTTCTGTTTAATTTTTTTTCATGAACATTTCAAGTGAATGAACTGAATTTTTACGTCAAGGCAAAGGGTCTAAGTTTGGAGCCTAATTGATTCCAAATTATTTTTTGTTTGAAAGATCATGATCTTTATGCTAGCAATGGACTATACTTTTTAAGGACATTACCGAAACAAGCATATCTATGTTTTCCCACCGTTTATATCGCTCATTACGCATACAATTTCACTTCAGGCTTTCTGCTTCTTTTGCATGAGTATTTAAAACCGTGTATGTATTTATTTTTTCCGAAAGTTTTTGGGAAAATCGATATAATCATTTTATAAACAACTCAGTATAAAAAAACTAAATTTATAGAATGAGTAGGGTGAAAAGGAGAGTTTTGCGCCACTTTGTGACGTCATACTGTCATACCCCCCCCCCCCCTGGTCAAGAATCATATACCATGGGACCCCCCCCCCCTAGGCGGCAGTCGTGACTGACCCCCCCCCCCAGGCGGCAGTCGGGACTGACCCCCCCTGGTCAAGAATCATATACCATGGGGACCCCCCCCCCCCTAGGCGGCAGTCGGGACTGACCCCCCCCCCCCCCCCCCCATTTTTTTTTCTTATTATTATTATGATAATATTTAATTAGTCATATTTCAATGGTTTCCCATTACTTCTTCACCGATGTGTAGAGACCATGGATGACGTCTTCAAAGTGAACTATGTTGACTATGTGTTTTCAAAGCTTCCTGCTTTTGAATCTAATTGGATTTTACAAGTGAAGAATTTGCATAAGCATTGGGAAGCTGTTGGAAAGATAATTCCAAGAGATGAATTCATCCACTCATTTCTACAGGAATGTGAAGAACTACTTTTACCATCAACTTACGACATTGATTCAGCATTTATCCGCGCGAAGACAACTTGGGCAGCTGAACTCATGCTAGTTGTAGCTGCTAGAATTATTTTACATTATGATGATGGCGTTCCATTGACGACGAATGCATCAGAACTTGTTCGATTCAACAATGAACGAGTTGAAGTGAATTCAAAGCTTTGTAAAATGTTTGAAGAACTATAAAAAAGCTGACTCTGCAATTTCTAATGGCATAAAAGGAGAAGGGTGAAGTGAAGTCATCATTCAACGCGCAGCCATGGAGAAGACAAGCAGCTTTAAAATTAGTGCAAACTTAACCATTACTGTGGAGCATGGAGAATTTGGGCTATTTCTTCGAATCAAACGTGGAGAGAGATGGCTTGCTTTATCACCATCCTTGTGGAAGATTGTGTGTCAGAACTTGACAAGATTACGCAACATTGGCTTCAAACTGAACTTAACGCAAACGAAGTGGCTTGAAGTCATTTCATACTTGGATATGCGCTATGTGAGTTTTGTGCAAACATCACTGTTTGAAGGGAAAGAATATACGCGTTACATCAACATGAATGATGGTGAATGGGGGACATTGCTTCAGGAAATCCATAGCATAACCTCAACCTTACTGCCATGTACGGAATGTCATGGGAAGAAAACTCCTGTTAAGCTGCAAAAGGACAATCGAATGAAAGTGTCAAAGCTTTCCAAGAAAAGACTGTCTGAAGTTCGATTGGAGAATATGGATGTGCAAAATCAACTTGGACTTACCTGTGAATATTGTAGTGCTTACGGATATGCTGAGGATTATGATTGTCACTGCCATAAGTACAATTGCAAGTTGTGTGAACCTGACAACTTCTGCAACAAGTGCGGCTCACTAACAGTATCTGCCGAGTAAGACTACAAGTCATTTGCTTGCCAGTCGTCAAAGTGTGTAGACGTGTCATATGGATATGTAAAAGATGAATGTAGAAACGTTTTTCAAGGAGACGTATGTGGACTACATGATAAGTGAACTGGCGCGTTTTTGATCTATTCAACAACAACTGGAACACTTTGACATCTATTGGGAACTTGCTCATTCCACGCTGAACGTACCGAAATTACGTGAGGATTTCATCAAAGAGTGTGTGCTTTCAAACATTGAAGGAGCTGAGGAGTTTGATGTGGAAGCAGCATATCACTTCGCTCGATTTGATCCAAGACTGTTTGATGATGTGAGAGAGTGGTTAATCTACATTGCAGTATAATGACAGACATTACATTGAGACAATATATTGTGCAAAAGACATATTGTGAAGAAATGTTATTAGCTGTAAAAAAGTTTGCATGTTTAGTATGTCCTGCTTGTCAAAATGAAGAGTGTTCAGAACATACTTGTCATTCTGCATGTGTCTATACATATTGGAATGAAGCTAAATATTACATTCATTTAAATAAAGTGTTAGATAATGCAAATCAACGTTGTGAAAAATATGGTGTAGATGCTATCACATTTGATGAATTAAGTAGTTGGTTAATGTTCATTGAAGATCAATGGACTCCAATTATTCACACCATTGTATCAATACTTGATTTGTAAGATATGTTGATAAAATGCAAGATGTGTTGATAAAATAAAATACAAGATATGTTGACAAGTGTTAATCATTTAGTGTTAACATGTCGACGTGGAAAGACTACCTAACCAATATTTATTTTAAACCTGGTCAACCCGGGGCATTTGCTGGTCCATACAAACTTTATCATATATTAAAAAAACATGATCAACCAGTCACTCATTCACAAGTGAAGAAATGGCTACAGGATCAAGATGCCTTCAGTTTACTACAACCTGTAAAATACAGGTTTAAAAGGCAACGTGTCATTACGCGTGGAATTGATGACATGTGGGATATTGATTTAGCTGACATGGGAAACATAGCTTCCTATAATGATGACACCCACTTTTTATTGGTTGTCATTGATGCGTTTTCCAAATATTTATGGGTGCAACCAATACCTAACAAATCACATACCAGCGTCATAGAAGCCTTTCAAAAGATTTTTCATGAAACACAACGAAGACCACGAACTCTAAGGTCGGATAAGGGAACTGAATTTAAGAACAGATGGGTAAAAGCTTTTATGAAGAATGAGGGAATACATGCCTATACGACAAAGAATGAAACCAAAGCCAACTATGCTGAGAGAGTCATTCGTACTCTAAAGGGAATGATGTATCGATATTTCCTACATAATCAAACGTATCGATATATGGACATCCTTCCAGACTTAGTGTATAATTACAACCATAGACCACATGGCTCCCTCCCTAATAAGTATGCTCCTGCAGACATTCGTAAAGACATAGAATCGAAAGTGTGGAAATATATGTATGTAGACAAATTGAAATTAAAACCGAAGAAGAAAAAACCCTACAAATTTAAAATTGGTGATCAGGTTCGCATTTCTCACATAAAATATGTATTTCAACGAGATTATCATATAAAGTGGACGCAAGAAGTGTTCATTATCAAACATCGTTGTAAGAAGCAAGGAGTACACTTGTATCGTGTGAAAGACTTTTTGGATGAAGATATTGATGGACATTTCTATGAAGAAGAACTACAGAAAGTGACAAAAGATATTGAATCAGTCTACAGAATTGAAAAGGTTTTGAAAACACGAAAAAGACGAGGTGTTAAAGAATTATTTGTTAAGTGGTTAGGTTGGCCAAAGAAGTTTAACAGTTGGGTGAAAGAAACAGATATTCGAAAATGAAGCATCCATTCACATGTTTGGTCTCTGGACCTACAGGCAGTGGTAAAACTTCTCTAGTTAGAGAAATTCTAGAACAAAAGTTAATTAAACCCTCTCCAAAAACCAATTTATGGCTCTATGCAGCAGAACAGCCTTTGTACAAGGGAATGACAGGTGTGGAATTTTACCAAGGCATTCCAGATGACATTGAACAGCGCTTTAACCCGAAAAAGCCAAACTTACTCATCATTGATGACTTAATGACTAAATGTCATAGTGATGAGCGTATGACACGTCTCTTTAGTGTTGGTAGCAGTCATCAAAATCTTAGCATTATTTTTATTGTACATAATTTGTTTCATCATGGTAGAGAAATGCGAAATATTAGTTTGAATACGCATTACATCATTCTGTTTAAAAATCCTAGAGACAGTCAACAAATAAGTACATTAGCGCGACAAATGTATCCTGGAAAATCTCAATTTCTCATAGAAGCCTATCAAGATGCTACGAGCAAACCTCATGGCTATTTATTCATTGATTTGAAGCCGAAGACAAATGATCAACTACGTATTCGTACAGGCATTTTACCAAAAGATACACATTACGTATATGTTGATAAGGTGGCGTATGAACAAGAACCAAGTCACTTGACCATTCGCAGCCAAGATGTCTAAACGTATTCAAGCGAATCAACCATTTCTTCACTTGCTCGCACGCGGCGGACCTAAACGACGTAAAACCTTGCTACAACAAGCTACTAAGGAAGAATTAACTAGCTTGTTTGAAATTTGATTGAATATATTGCGAGGACATTTACCCTTAAGCTCAAAAAGGTATAAGGTATTCAAACGTGAACGTCATACCCTACGCACACTAGCAGATAAGAAGATATCACTTCGAAGAAAAAAGAAGTTGGTTAATCAGAAAGGAGGATTCATTGGAGCTATTGCTAAATTTGCATTGCCCTTGTTAGCTCAGTTGCTGTTAAAATGAAACATACTATGAAAATGGTCCTCATTCCTGAATATGAATATAAAATGTTGTTAGAAAAGAAGAGAAAAAATAGTGAAATCAAAACGAAAGTGAATAAACTTTTACGTGGGAAAAGAACTCGTGAAAAGGCAATAGAAATGTCTCAAGTTCTTGGCCGTCATTTACGAACAATTCAGTCGCAACAACAGCGACAAAAGTCTGTTACATCATCCAAAGCAGAAAAATCAGAAAAGTCCCAACAGTTTCTAAGCCATTTTCAACCTATTTATCATGTAAAACTAACACAACTTCTAGCAGAACTTAAGAAATATGGTACGAGATGGACAGATAAAAATGAACTTGTTTTAAAAACGGGTACTGTCATTACAAATTCCAACATTATTGATTTGTTGAAAGAAGCATTGGTTGCTACAAGAAGAAAAGAACAACGAGAACCACCGCATGGTTGGAAGCAGTTTATTGAGGAAATTGTAGATGCTAATATTCCAAAAACTGTTTTTGGTAAAAAGACAACTCGTGAAGATATTACAAAAGAGATACAACAACGTCAACAAAGGTTGTTTCCAGAAGGATGGGAAACTTTTTAACATTGATTAAAGAGTTATGGTGTTGTTGTTGTAAAGAAAATGGAAATAAAAATACTATTCCTGTAAAAATTAGGTGTGTTAGTGCTTGTTGTCAGGGAGAAGTAGTAGATACCAATGTAGATCATGTAGATAGCAATTTAGACGACAATGTAGACAACAATGTAGAAAGTGAAGATGAAGAGTGTCAAACATGAAGTAATGTATATACACATCTAGTCTATCTACATCACATAAACGATTTAGCTGTCATGGAGTCAACAAGTTTTTACATTACTTTACCCAGCAATGCTAGTATGAACTATTATCCCAAAAACAAGACTTCGAATTATCAAATTCGTATGCCTCGAACCATCTATCTGAACGGAAAATATGAACTGGCTTTAGCTGAAATTCAATATCCACATACATGGACAACCATGAGACATGGAATGGACTATTCTATTCAGTATCGACAACAACCACTGAATGATATTGTTCTTGACACAATCAATATTCCTTATGGTTACTACAGATCCATACAAGAGATATGTCAGGCAGTCAATAAAGAAGCAACTAATTCTATGAAAGATGACCTTAAAGAAGCTATTCAGATAAAGTATGATAAAATTAGACGACGTGTTTTTCTATTTCTAAATTACGGCTTTGAAGTGTCATTCTCCACTGGATTAGCTGATATTTTAGGATTTATCCCAGATCAATGGTATACTAAAACGTGCACAGCTGAACATAAAGCCGATGTGAAACAGGGATTTTATACACTTTATGTGTACTGTAGTATTTGTGAGCCACAAGTTGTTGGTGATTATTATGTTCCTTTGCTACGTTCTGTTGGAATACAAGGACATGATGGAGACATTATCATGAAAACTTATGGAGAACCTCATTATGTTCCTGTAAACACATCCAAATTTGACGTGATAGAAATGAATATTAAGGACGACACAGGCCATAATGTTCCATTTCAAACTGGAAAGGTGATCTGTAAACTTCATTTTCGACCAAAAGCATTATGAAAGCATACACACACAATCCATCTATTTATCGCAACCATTTTCTTCGTCAAGTGGGTGGAGAATTACCAGGATTTAAAGGAGCGCGAATACAATATGGAGATGGTATTGGTTCAATACTGGGATCATTGGCTCGAAAAGCTATTCCACTGCTTAAGGCAGGGGCTAAAATCGTTGCACCACATCTTAAAAAGGCTGCAAAAGATGTCGCGAAAGATGTTACAGGTCGAGTAGCACAACGTATGTTTGGTGATGAGTTAGGAGGACAAAAGAGAGCGAAACCAGCAAAACCTGTCAGAAGGCGAAAGGCAGCTAAACGGATAACATCAACAAAATATAAGAAAGATATTTTTTAATCATGTCTTTAATTCATAATCATTCTTGTGAATGTAGTCTTTTCTTCATTAGAATGGTTTCACATACCACCAACGCAAACTGCTGTAGAAAAAAGTTATAATGTAGACTATCAACCAATGACTACCATTAGAGAGGGTGCTCCAATAGAATTCTACATTCCTGCGAGTACCGAAGAATATCTAGATTTAAAGAACAGTAAACTCCATATTATATGTCGCATTGTAAAGGCTGATGGTACACCGTGTGGTGTAGATGATAATGTGTCATGTATCAATGATTTGTTTAATGGGTTATGGTCCAACATTGAATTATTTCTAAATGATCGATTGGTATCACATAGTAACAATACCCATGGTTATACCAGCATCATATCTCATCTCATTCATGACTCGGAAGAAAGTCTCCATTCTGAGCGCTCTATGCGTCTCATCTATAAAGATACTGCCGGGTCAATGAATACTCATGAGGTGAAAAGACCTAATCATGAAAGATATGTATCAGGTTTTCATGTAAATATTGAAGGTGGTGATATAGCTGAAACAGGAAATAATGGTTTACATAATCGCTATTTGTATACACGTCTAAGCCGTGAGTTTATGCTTACAGGTGGTTTAAGGGTAGATTTGTTTGAGCAGGATCGTTATCTTCCCAATGGTGTTAGTATGAAATTACGTTTACATAGACAAAAAGATGAATATGTATTAATGGCTGCAAATAATGGTTTTAAAGTAGAAGTGAGAGAAGCGTTTTTAACCATTCGCAAAGTGAGGGTTAGTCCAGGTATTCAATTGGGACATGCAGATGCATTGATGAAAAGTCCTGCTAAGTTTATTGTTAATAGAAAAGAATGTAAAGTTTTAGCTATTCCAACTGGATTTCAATCTTTTGTGAAAGATAGCATCTTTTTAGGCCAATTACCAGAACGTATTGTCATTGGAATGGTTCATAATGAATCCTTTGCTGGAACAGTATTGATAAATCCATACAATTTTGAACATTTTAATCTTAACTTTATGCAGCTTTACTCTGATGGTGAACCAGTCCTATCCAAACCTCTCAAGCTTAATATAAATCAAGGCAAATATCTTGATGCTTTTGAAACTCTTTACAAATCTTTTGATAGATTGGATGGCGCGAAAAGTTCCATTATAAAACGGGAAGATTGGCCTAGAGGTTATTCTTTGTTTTCTTTTGACTTAACACCTGATTATGATGGTGCTGATCATTATGCCCTTATCAAACATGGGAATTTGAGACTAAAATGAATTTTGCTGGTGCCTTGCAAAATACAGTTAATGTTATAGTGTATGCTGAATTTGATAACATTGTTGAAATAAGTGCAAATCGTAGCATTCAATTCGACTACCAGTCATGAACACGAAGCAGATAGAAGCCATCCTATCCCATGATGCCACGACAAAAGACTTGTTTCAAGGTGTGTTTGCCATGGACCAGTTACCATCTTTACAACGCGGTGCCTATGTCATCAACACAGACGATCATGATGAGCCAGGAGAGCATTGGGTGGCAGTATATTATGACGAAGACCCTGCAGAATATTATGACTCTTATGGACTTTTACCTATAGACAGTCGTTTGAATAAGTTTTTAAAGTTTAATTTCATTTTTAATTCAGTTCCATTACAAACACCAATATCCTCTACATGTGGATTTTATTGTATATATTATATAATTCAAAGAGCTCGAGGACATAGTCCTTTTGAAATCATTGATGTATTAAGAAGAAGTGATGGTGATTTTGTTGTAAAGGATTTTGTATATAGACAGTATAAACCATTATTTTATTGATGTTGTATTAGTTAAGTTGTATTAGTTAAGTTGTTGGTAATTGTGAATAGTATTATGAATATTGTAAATAAACAAGGCAGTTTTATACAACATTCTTTTTTATTGTGCTAAACATTATTTACATTTCACAATTATTTTACAAATACATTCAATACATCGATAAACACATGCCATTCATACCAATCTAAATTAATATATGTATCATAGACATTACATCCACGTTTGTAAATGCTATGAAAACTAGCATAACACTGTCCATTACCAAACTTTATTATTTTAACATCTTTGTGTTCAGACAGTTTCAGTTCATATCCATGATCATTCATGTCAATGTCCATCACCATAACACACATGGGATGCGTCAGTTCAATGGACTTGGTGCCTCGCATGAGTTGCACTCCTTCCTCTTTGAATTCAAGCGTCAGGTTCTTTCCAATCCAATGCTTGTAACAGAGCGTGCCATTCCACTGTGTTGAGGGTGATGTAGTCGTAGCATTTTGTAAGCTCGTCATATTGGCGAAATCGTACAAACACGTCTAAATAGTTCTCAGTCATACGCACTTCTAAATCCTCTGAGAGTTTCAGGAGAAAGCCAGGTATCCTCTGCTTCTCTAGATGGTCTTTCAACACAGATTGTTCGTCAGTTGATAGAATGATATACTTTCCAAAATGTTTTAGCACGATGTCATCATATACGTTTCTCAGATATGAGAATCCATGCGTAATGGGTTCATATTCCGATAAAAAGTCTTCCATCTCGTTCAACAGTCAGATGAACTATGAGCTGTCTCCTTGTCTGCAAAGACGTTTTTTATGCTCGCAAGATGGTGAAGAGTGGATGTTGTATCACTTCTAGGAATCGTAAGACTGCGCGCCAGTTCTTCATATCAAAGATAATCAAATCTGTATATGGTGTATCTGGCACAACTCCCTTATAATCCTCTGGATAATCCTGTAAAAGATTTCTACAGATTTCTACACGTATGTTAGAATCATATTCAGCCACCGTCACTTCCACTTTATTTTCAAGTCTACGTTTAAACCCAGGTTCAAGTGGTATGTTTTTAAAGTCTTTCCACACTTCAGGTTTAAACCGATGATAACTTCTCTGAGAATCTAGTATCACTTCATTCCTATCATTTACAGTAAGGTAAGCACCACCGTTCAGCATGAGTGCATTCATGTTTTTACCTTGTTATGAGCTGTCTTCTTGTCTGCGAAGCCTTTTATCCACTTCTTTCACTTGCTTCTTCAGCATTTTCCATTCAGGTATTGTCAGCAAAATTCCCTTTTTCGTTGGACGGTTTTTTCCAGTCCCCTCATCTCTCAGGTACTTGCGAATGTTTACCACTCCTTCATTGCTTTGTTTCATAATCTTGATATACTTTCCATTTCCTAGAGAAAGCATTCCATCGCACGACTGTGGTGTTGGTGCTGTCTCCACTTTCAATTTCTTGATGGTAGTGGTAGGATTTTTCATTTTTAAGTCTTTAACTGCATCTGCAAGAGTATCCATATCAGTTGTAGATCTCTTACGACTTTCACGTTCCATGTTAACACTTCAATGTTCACACCTCAAATAACTCTTCCGTTGGAGGACCTCCCCTTTTATACCACAGCCTTGTAATGTCCATGCGCTAAAGTGGAATAGGCATCATTCAGCACATATCGCTTGTCGTCATATGGGGAGAGGGCTACTTTCCTCAACTTCTCCGAGAAAAGCTGGTGACTATGACTTCGGATAATATGTCCTGTAGCCATCGTTTGAGTTTGGTTGAACAAACTGTCTCTATACTGCACATGTTTAATGCGTCTTTGACAAGCTCGAGTGATGCCTTTAGCTGTATGTTTTTCTTTCCCACCGCACAATAAACTATACATTTTCGGTCTGAGTCCAACAAACTCTTCAATGGGGACGCCTGCCGTCTCATCCTTCATTTTCCCAAGCACTTTTTTGTTTACGTTGGAATGTAGGAAGTGATCTGGCGGATAGTCACTTGTGTCGAACAGGTCAGCATCTTGCTGCATGTCTTTGTAGATATCTTCCGTTTCTATGTTGTAACATAGACTGTCGGTGTCGCTGAACAACAACTTGGCATTGGGATACTTGACCATGATGTAGTTGTAATGAAAGTTGAACATAAGCACTTTGCTGAGGTCGAGAATGGTGAACCCAACTTGAATGGGTTTATCCAGAAGCAAATCCACTTTGCGTAAATGTACTGCGGTCAAATCTTCGTTGAAAATTCTAAATTTGTGGAAGGAAGGTTTGGCCACAAGTTTCTTGAACCGCTTTTCTTTGTGAACAAGTTCAACATTGATTCGCTTTCTCACATTTTCCATTGTGTTGCCAAACACCGAGTTGTTCATCAGTTTGAAGAAGTCTTTCTCAAATGGGTTCTTGGCCAATTTTCTCTTTTCCGTGTTCAAGGTAATGTATTTTGCCAACCATTTGCTCTGTTCAAACATGATGGCGCGATGAACTTTAGTGACTTTCAACCCCAGTGAGACGTACTGTTGTAAATTCCTGTAATGAAGTACATATTTCTTCTTGTCAGACAAGTTAGGAATGAGCTTTTCACTGGATTTCTCTTTCATGTTTAGATCTTTCCGCAGCTTCTGACTGTACTCTGACAATTCTTCAACTTTGACACATTTCCGTTCTCGAGCCACTGGGTAGTGATTATGATGATCATGGATTGAATTTGGATATTCTAAATCCACTTCCAAAATGAATCCAATGTCGTCATCTTCATCCACATCCATGAAGTCGAGGGATTCTGGCTCGCTCACCCACATAAATCCTCTTTGTGGCATGCTTTGTGACATGGCCCAACCATACAAGTTGTTTGCATCCAGGTACATCAAATAGTTGTTTGGTATCTCAGAATTGTAATCTGCTACGTAGGGATTATTCGCTTTCGCATACTTGTGCGTGATTACGGATATTCCTCCACGTATGCCTTGCTCAACCATTTGGTACATGTCGATGTCATAGATCAATTCCAACTTCACCTTTGTCGCTTTCAACATTGCATCCCACGATAGTCCTGGTGCTGTATAGTAGTGAGCAGGATCCAATTCATACGTGTTGAGACATACGTGACGAAAGTTTTCAAACACGTCAGCCAGCAGCAACACATCTGATTTCAGGTACAAGTCATGGTATTCGCCAAATGTGGTACAGTTGAATGTCTCCCACACCTTCTGCGCATGCGCATAATCCTCATCGCTAATGTCTTCTTCACTGAGCAGACTGTAAAACTTGTCCTTGGACGGCAGTTGTGTTTCAGCAAACTTGGATGGCTCATCCACGTAATCATAAGGGTACACTCCCTTTCTCAACAGTAAATCTTGTTGGTCACTATCGTGAATGTGTGACGTCATGTTATAAAAGTTGTCTTTCCCTTCTGCCGCTAGGTTGGAGACCAACTTCTGTAGAGAAGTACTCATGAACTGAAAGCTGTCTGTAAATTTTAGATTGCTCATGGTGAATGCAATATATTTCTCAACGGTGTTGGGAATGACTGTAATCCTTTCGTTTTTGAACTTTCCAATTTCTTCCATGATCAAATGACTGTCATAGCCTCGTAAATTGTGGAAAAACACAGGAAGGATGAAAGAATCTTTATCTCCCTGCTGATCTTTTCGAAGTCGGAATTGTAAATTGCATTCATTATGTGCAGCTCCGCGGTATTTGCCATTGATATGGTCATGATCTCTCACACGATCTGCTCCTAGAGGCTCATGACAAATGTAGCAATCTGTGGCGTTCTTATAATGCTCTTCATCTTCATGAGTCATCACCATTTTCTTTTTCTGTTGTAAACCATGTACAATACGATCACGCTCATTCACCATATGGTCTAAAAAGACTTTCACGGCATTATCGCCTCGATACACGACTGGCGCACGTGTATCATGCTGGCTGACAACCACATAGGCAAAGCTGTTTGGACGATGATGCTGATACCTAACTTCTTCATGCTTTTTCGTGAAACATTCAAAGTCTGCATAAATGACAAACGGCGCTCGCTGTTGTTTGGCTACATTCTTGAACTTGATGAAGGGTTCCTTGGGGAATGATAAACGTTGTGCGCCATGCTTGCCACACACTTCACGATGCTCATCTAAAAGCTCTTGTCGCCTAAACCCGTGAAGACAGTTGAAACAATAAAAAGCAGCTCCATTATGCTTTGATCGATAAGCCATCAGTCTGCTGAAATTCTTGATGAGACAGTAATGCCT
Source organism: Protula sp. h YS-2021 (assembly GCA_949752745.1). Lineage (NCBI taxonomy): Eukaryota > Metazoa > Annelida > Polychaeta > Sabellida > Serpulidae > Protula > Protula sp. h YS-2021. The sequence goes on along the minus strand of OX457030.1, from coordinate 10,656,781 downwards.
TGTCTTGTCATTGCTAATCAAAAGCAAGTTGATTTCTCTGGCGCTGTTGGCGCTGGTGTTTCGACTTAGTTGTATGGGAACAACGACATCATGTTCATATCCAAACACGTTAATGGACACATCATTCTCCTTTTCAAACTTTGGAATGTCTGTAATCGGTGTTGGAAATGTTATGCCTTCTACCTTCAATTCGTTCTCAAATGGTGTGTAATGACTCACGCGATATGGGTGTTGATGACGATCTTGAGGGTGAAGGTGAGCCAATACAGACCATAAGAAGCACTTGTTGTCTTTATTCTGAATGTTTAACACACTTAATGTATTCTTTACTTTCTTCGGCAGTGGGATAAAACTGCTTGCTTCCAGAGGCGCTGACGTAGCTGTATGCACTTCAATGAATAATATGTTATCCAACACCCAGCCAGAACCTTGTCGCTCATGTTCATCAAACCTGGTGAACAATTCTTTATAGGCTTCTGGTAAGTCCTTCTCAATATCTGTTGGATTGTATGCTGCATATGTCGGACTACTGATGAAGGCATTATCCACCTGTTCTACCATCACGCCTTCAGCATTTGGTGTCATTTTCTTGAAGCGTGCATGTACCACAATGTACCATTTCATGCCACGGTTTAACGTTTCTAGCAAATGTCTCTTGATTCGGTTCTCTTGTTGTCGCATTTCAAGTAGCAAATCCGATCCATCTTCAGGCTCAAACCGTCTTTCCTGTGCGTTTTCACCAAGACTCACTCTTCTGCCTCTGCCTACTTGTCCTGTCTCTTTCTTTCTTTGTTCTTCATGAGACACATTTTCCATCTCAGCTGGTATGCATGCATGTGCCTCATAAGTATCCATAGATGGAAATATTTTAATGCATTCACAGCAGAGGAACGGATCAGGTCTGATAACACCATCTTGTACCGTCTTTCGTCTCTTGGCTTCAATCATCTCAACAAGCTCTTCATTAGCACGTTTCATCTTAGCTTGTTTGCATGTATGTGCTACGAACAATTCCAGAGATGGAAATGTCACATTACAATCATGACAGACGACTGATGTGTCTGAATTAGATGCCATTGTTGTTGTCACGTCAATTGCTTAAACTGATATGATGAAATGTAGGTCTCACTCATCCTATTTATACCGCCTAGGCATGTATTGCAGAGACATCTAGCGGAGAGCGATGTGTTCTGACGATACCTGAAAGCATTAAGAAAAGAAAAGCATAATATATTTTCAAAAAAATTAAATTTTGGATTAGAACCCTGATTTTTACCCTACTACACCATGGTAAAATGTTCAAACTTATTTTATACATCATATTTTGTCAAAAAAACAAAATTTGTTAAAGTTGGTCTAGAACCCTCATTTTTACTCTACTACACCATTGTATAATGTTTAAACTTATTTTATACATCATATTTTGTCAAAAAACAAAATTTGTTAAAATTGGTCTAGAACCACCATTTTCCCACTACTATGACTTTAGAATATTCAAATAAGTAGCGTGCTAAAATGTTCAAACTTATTTTATATATCATATGGTGTGAAAAACTAAATTTGTTAAAGTTGGCCTAGAACCACCATTTTCCCACTACTATAACTTTAGAACATTCAAATAAGTAGCATGCTAAAATGTTCAAATTTATTTTATATATTATATGGTGTTAAAAACTACATTTGTTAAATGTGTTTTAGAAGTGTCATTTTCCAACTACTATAACTTAAAACATAACATTAGACTTAACGTAGGGTAAATCCCATTCCTTCTCAAATTTATTGATCGTTCCCACACTCTGAAATTATCGATCGGTTTTCCCTCACACTCTGTACGAGTGCACTCTTAAATTTCTCAGTCGGTTTTCCACCACACTCTGTACACATGTACTTATGCTGTGTGTGTGGTTACTGTAATGGGAAACCATTGAAATATGTTTTGCCAATTCGTCTCCAATCTTTCACTTCCTTTCCAAAGAATAACCAATCGTTCACTTTCCTTTTCCAAAGAATAACTAATGTTTCACTTCATCTCCTATGTGTATTCCAGTCAATCCTTCACTTGTTCTTCAACAGCACAACACAATAGGTAAGAGCAACTGTTTTCACTTTTTTTCCCCTGTGTATCCAACGGCAGTCAGAGCATGAATGATGCATATGTGCACAGACAATGTGCTCTTATAGGAGTGTTGAATCACAACCTAGGGGGGGGGGGGTCGGTCCATAGTATGTCCTGAGGGGGGGGTCGGTCCATAGTATGTCCTGGGGGGGGGGTCAGTCCCGACTGCCGCCTAGGGGGGGGGTCAGTCCCGACTGCCTCCTAGGGGGGGGGGTCCCCATGGTATATGATTCTTGACCAGGGGGGGTCTGACAGTATGACGTCACAAAGTGGCGCAAAACTCTCCTTTTCACCCTACTAGAATGGTAGAAATGGCCTGGACACCATTTAACCAAACGTATATATTAGGAAATTACTGTTAATTAATTCAACCATAATAGTATTCAAGAGTGATTTAATGGCGCATCGTAGACTTAGTACTGAGTTCCTGATTATAAGAGCAGGAAAACAGTGGAAGTCCGTAAGCCGGGAAGAAACACTACTCACCATTGTTGCTTTTTTGCAAATTTTGCACGGCTCTCATGTGCAGTATTACTTTTGCTATTAATTCATTCTCTAAACAGAAATAATTTATTTTGTTTACTTCATCGTTTAATTTATTGCTATGTTACGTCCATCAAGTTTCGTATCACGAACTGTCGTTCAGCAAATTGTTTTTCGGTCTGTTTAAATATATGTATCGTGGTTTTATGGGTATCAACTTTGTTATCGAAATATGTTTGATATCGTTTTGTTCGTCAGAGTATGCTCTTGACAATACGCATTTTAAATTGCTTTAAAATTTAATTTCGGTTTATAAATTAAGTTTTCATAATTTTCTGTATTTTTTAATTCGAAAGTCATTTGCACTCAAGTTATTGGGGTAAACACTTGCCCTTAACTACAATTAGTGTCAGCGTCGCTCGACATCCCCAGTGTTAGGATCAAGTTCGCTAATCCTGACATCGCTCACACACTCAACCCCTTATTTGCAGTTAGTGCCAGCGTTGCGCGACACCCCCTCAGTTAGGATTAATTTTGGCCTGCTCGATAATCTTAACATCGTTTTCTCAGTCGGGGCGGGCGGGAACCAAATTACTCCGGTGAGTCCGAGGAAATATAAGCGGCGTTTTTCGGTGTAAAAATCAGTACAACTTGAAGTCATAAGAATTTACGCTCTATGGCAGATAAGCAACGGCTCTGAATTGACTTGTGAACTTCATAGCGGATAACAACGATAGCGGAATATTGTTATTGTTATTGTGAAAATCACAAGAAATCAAGTGGAAACTGTAAATTTCATAGGAGTCGAAGGAATAGTTAACAGCGTTTCAGGTTCGTAGATCGGAAGATGGATGTATGTGGTATTTTTTGTCATATTACTAGTACGCATTAAGGTTAAATTGTAGCATTTTTGTGGACCTCTTATGTTGATTTAGTCAGGAAACTTTTTGAGTTGAGTATCGTAACCTCAATACGGTTTCACCGTGATATGAGTGTTTGGATAATGTTTAGAATTATATTTTATATGTTCACAATTGTTGTTCATTCTCTGTTATGACGCAAAGAATCAGTGTCCAGTGTCCGAAGTCAACGTCCAATAAATAAAACTTGCACTGCATTACTCAATTGCTTTCTTATTCGAAATTAATAGATTACAGCGGAATACATTCGCGTGGTTTGGAGTAATACACACGCGTCCAACAGTGGACTTAACAGTTATACTATCATAAGAGTCATCAGAATGGTAACTGAACTGCAATTTATAAACTGGAATAATTTATTTAATATTTCATATAGTTTTAAAATTTAATATGTTTCTTTTCTTACTATATCATAATTAATATTTATTCATATCATTTTATTTAGTTATTTCTGCTTTGTTTCATATTATAAAACATTGAGCCACAGGATGGTGTTTTATTGAGAAATTTTATTGCGTATAAACAATGGATAAAACTTTATACTAGTTATTTTACTCATTTTAGGAAGTAGAATAGTGAAAGAATATACTAGTACAAATGAATTAACTTTGATTTGACTTTTGTTTACCTTAGTAATTAAGTTTTTCCTATGCCAAATACTAAGTCGACTTAAAATATGTCGACTTATTGCACAACATTGTATAAAAAGTCTTATTGACGCCTGCATAGCGGCGATAGGTCCACAAAACGCAAAATGTCATCAGATTGGCAATAAGTCTGCAATCAATAAATTAGGAATCATTCATTGCCTATTAGGTATAAATTTCAAATTCTTTTATATATTTTTTTTCTTCCTATGATATAATTAATTATTTAATTAATTAATATATATATATATTAATTATAATTTCATTTAGTTTGCTTTTGTTGTGATTTACATCGCAAAACATTTAATACAGAATGGCGTTTTATTGAGAAAAATATGTAAAACAGAGACCTGTGTCGCATTGAGGAAAATATAAATAGAGAATGGTGTCTTATTGAGGAAAATATGTAAAATAGAGTATGTTGTCTTGAGAAAAATATATACCAGTATCACACTATTTACTCGCCCACATATTGTAAATAAGATGAAATTGCCAGTTACGAAATGACATCTGATTTTTGGCTGAGAACAGATAAATTTCAGTTCAAGCAACTTATTTGAACATATTCAGGTAAACGCAGCTCAAAAAAATTTAAACGTGCTGAACCGAGAGAATTACCTGCTTTAGAGCAAAAGTAGACAGGTTTCCATTATGACCGAGATCGAATCTTACTTCTGCGCTCATCTAAAACATATTTTTATTCAAACATGTTGTCATAAATTATCTTATTTAAAATACCTGTGCATTTCGTCCGAATTTTATGTTTACCTTTTTGCTTTTAATTGCACCTCTGCTAGTGGTGGCTAACAGCGCCGAACGACGGGGCATTTGTGGCTAAAGTGCTTTTTAAATGAATTTTTTAGGATTATTTTTATCCTAATATTTTAGGATATATTTTTATATATCATGTATTTTAGGATTGCACAGGAATAAACACAGAGTAAAATATTCGTGCGTATCTGTGTTACATCAGTTTTTGTTATGCTCCTTTGGGCTAGACAGCTGCTTGATTCTGTTTTGTTTTGTTTTTTTCGGTTACCAAGAACTTGCCAAATAAAGCATTTGAATCTTGAAATTAAGACAAATGGTTTTGACCTTGGTTGGTATTAAGCATAAAATATTAATATACAGGTTATAACCCCAATGAAGCATTAATGTATGGCACGAATGATATTTATAATCACGCCAGAAGATTTAACACTTCGGTAACTCAGCAACCAAAACCAAGGCATTTGAACTTTCATGATGTTGTTTAGAAGCTTGTTTAGAGAAATATTTTGGTGAGAAGAATCATGATATGTGTCAAATTGTCGCTTGATAGGATGCCACAATGACAAAACAGTAGGTGCAGCCACCTGTCAAAGATCATGTTTCTTGGATCATTACGTCTTTTCAAAATAATGTTTGGGGTTTATTTGTTTCATCAAACATTTAAAACAGTCATTTAAGTCAAATTAACAATGGCATTATTTGACGGGAATAACTCGCATTTTTACTTGGTTTCTTAAAAACAAAGTAGAAAATAGATCCTAGTAATAAAAGCAAGTCCTAAAGAATAAACAAGAATTCTATCACATAAATTTAATTCCAAATGCCAAGAATGTACACGGAAAAAGATATGGCTTAATTTAAGCTATGTAATTAAAGTTGAAATAGAGCATTTTTTAACATACAATGTCAATCTCAAAGTTTAATAATGAAACCGGCACAACAACAAAATTAATTATACCTTGGATAAATATTTCAGTCGAACAAGCATGTTAAGTATTTGTGTTGAACTGGTGTTAAAACAAACACCATATTTACAAATTCATACAAGCGATAGAATAAATATATAGAGAAAATATAATTCCAGTAACTGTCTTGCTAAAATTGTTGGCTCAACTTGACTAAATGTCATAAAATGAAAATTAACTAAGCCTTAAGAAGGTGCAATTTTAGCTACAAAAATACTATAAACTGCAAATTTTAGTAATCTGCTGTTCACTGACACCAAAACGTACGTTATTCTTAAAAATAGAACATGTCTTCTACACACAGCCTATACAGTTTGGATGCAGTACAAATACAGCGTGAATTGTATTAAAGGTATTATATTTAAACTGAAAGTATGACAGACATTTAAGTTAAATCCTGATACAAACTTACATCAGTACATTGCAATCTTCGGTAATTTTATGCCTTAGTGTTGCATTGTAATCTTGAGCCTCATATAATGTGCTGTTTAATTTTGCCATTTTAAAGATATCTAATGTTTATTTTTATAATACTGGAATTAATAATATCATGAGCAAACTTCAAGCTACCTTACAAATTTGTTTAGATTTTTATATTGAACTTCATTGATCTGCATTGATTCATTGCTGGTGTACTTTGATTTTCTTTGTTGATCTACATTGATTCAGTGTTGCTCTACATTGGTTGAATGTTAATCTGCATTGACTGAATATTGTACTACATTGATTGATTGTTGATCTGCATTGATCTCTTCAGTTTGACGATTATGTTTACCCTATACCGAGACCCCATCTTATTTGATGCTGTACTGGAAGCGACTCTGGTGTTTTGATCTAGTCAAGTTCACTTTCCATGGGAAGAGCCAATCGAGGACGACTAGCATAACTGTAGGCGGTTTCGGCTGCCACGTGTATAGGGCTAAGGTAATCGTCATTCTCTAATTTATCTATATTTATGACGCCATATGTACTGGAACCTGTGTCATCACTTATCGCTACGTCACAAAAGCCAGTATTGCTCTCTCCTGAAGCCACGTCATTCTTGTGTGGTCCTTTTGATGAATTGTTATCTAAAACGCACATTCAATGCACAATGCAATAGCAATAATTTTAAGTCCGAAAATTAACACAACTGCACAAAAGCAAACAAATGAAAAACAACAAAATAAGACCAAAATAAACAAACAAAAAGTAGTCTAAATTAGTCCTAAAGTACATACAGTCATTGGGTTGTGAAGCTCTTGACATTGTTGCCACACCACCTGAACCGTCCCTTTGGTCTTCCTGCTTGTTTTTTTCTAATCTGTATGAAAATTAAAAAGTCGACAAGGACTGACACACAAAAATTCCTTCTATACTGTGACCCAAAGTGTATTTCTTTTCACAAATCTAAGATGTTCATTCTTGCATTATTTGATAGAAGTGCGTTAGATAAAACATTAACAATGTTTAATTCATGTTCAAATAATAAAATAAAATTAAATACAATTCAATTCAATTACATTAGAAAAATTATACAAAACGTCAAACGTTCCTATCAATAAAAGCATAATCAACTTTTTTATGTTTTGGTATTATTTGTATTTAGCATCAAAATCAAGGTGATGTTAAACAAATCTAAAAAGTAACCCTCATACGTATATGAAACTATGGAGACAGTGACATTAAACAGATGTTAAAAAGACCAATAAAGCGAAGTAGCTTACCAATTGGTAGACCCACTGGCGTACTGTTTTGATCATCCGATGATTGGGGTTTTCTGTTCTCTTTCTTTTCACTGTTCCCTATATATATATATATATATATATATATATATATATATATATATATATATATATATATATATATATATATATATATATATACAACAACGAGAAGATATCTCAGATTGTACACTACGATAAGATGTCATTAACAATGCATGCCCTTAACTAGGATTGGCCTTATAGAAACTTCTTTGCAATGCGAAAAACTTTCTTTGCATATTTTAGAGCAGAAACCCAAAGAGATCAATTTTATGTATCTTTTAACTTAAAGCAACTTCATTACTAATACAAAATGCATACTTATGTACTGCTCAATATGCATTGATGAGCAGAAAATTAAAATACAGAACAGTCAATGATCCTTAATATACACAAATAAAGCATTAGCCACCAGTACGTAAGCATTGCAGTACTCTGTCAGGATTTGTGTACTCACTTCTGTTCGTTGAAGATAAGGCATAAAATGCCTCAAATCCCATTCCACCGACATAATAATCCGATACAAACACGATCACTAATCTGTTGGCCATTGACTTTATTTGAAATGGATCTCGAACGCCGCAAAATCTAAATAAACATGTTTGTTAAAAGCTTCAGCTTTGTAATGCCTCTTTTTTATGCAGCAAGATGGTTTGGTGCAAGTGTACTTTACCTCACAGTCGGCATTATCACGACTTTAAAATCACAAACAGGTATGGGGCTTTACTATTTTCGGCATTTTTCGGTACATCATTACCCTAATCTCATGTTATTGGGTACATGAGGCTGCTATCTCCGCGTAACTTGGATGTTTAATTACACTGTTCTCTTGTTATTTTGTACATCAGAATGTTGTGTGGTGCATGATTATATAATATTATTATCAATGGTTACACTGTTCTCGTGTTATGTGGCACGTGATTATATGTTCTCGTTTATTTGGTGCATGATTGCCGTGTTCTCGTGTTGTTTGGCACATGATTACACAGTTCTCATATTATTTAGCACATGGTTACACAGTTCCTGTGTTATTTGGTACATAATTAAACTGTTCTCTTATTTGTCACACGATCACACTGTTCTCTTGTTATCTCGCATATGATTACACTGTTCTCGTGATATTTGTTGCATGATTACACTGTTCACTTATTATTAGGTGCAATATTTCATAGTTCTCGTGTTATTTGGTACATGCTACACTGTTCTCGTATTACTTGGTATATGAATCATCGTGCTATTTGATACATGACTGTGCTATCGTCGTTTTATTGGTGCATGATCACATAATTCTAGTGTTATTTCAATCATGATTTTACTATCGTCGTTATATTTGGCACATGATTACACTGATATTATCTGTACACACTATGATGTCGTCCTATTATTTTCGCAGATTTTAATTTCCACATCTACAACCAAAAAGAATATTGACAAATTGAAAGGAATACCAGAGACAATGAGAGCGATACGTTGTATTTGAAATCTATAATTTTAATTATTGTAAGCTGAAGAAACTCACCTGTTAACATTTGAGTCCGTTTCCGAGTAATAAACAAGAACAAAATCATAGTGACATTGATCATGTGATTCCAAATCAAACACTGTGAAATTCAGCTCAATCACATCATTGTCTGGTGCAGTTATATGCCAATGGCAGAGCGAGTTGTTAGGGTAAGTCAGCGGGTAATCTGGTGTAACAATTCGCCCTCTTCTTTGACTAAATTCACCACCGCAGTCTGTTAGAAGACAATATTTTAATATTTATAGAACGACATTCTAAATGTGTATAGCAATTAAAATATTGCAAGTATTTTTTAATAAATTTATGTTTATTTAACAGACATTGGTGACCACCAGTAAGTTATAGACTCTATCGAAGTAATCTTATTAAAAGTACTTAAATTTTAATGTCAAATGTATTTGCATAGTTCTTCGTGCTATATGCTGTTCTAAATAGTGTTGATGTAAAGCACTACGGCCCTATGGTCAAAGTTACCTGGTGCACACAAGCCTCCAGCCCAAATTTTAAAAAATAAATAAAATGAATAAATAGATAATTTTAAAAATAGCCCAAAATAGAGGGTTGAAATTTTTTGGCGAAAACTCGAAGTTTTTATTATTTTGTTTTTGGTTGTTGCAACCTTTGAACTCCCCATCCCCTGGATTTGCCACTGAAATAGTACTAACTCATTGAGGCGGGCATGGTGTGATATAATGCCTGGAATCCTGTGTTCAAGTCCCGATCATCTGCATTAAATTGTATCACCGCACTGTTTGATGTTGAAATTATTTGAAACGGTTCTTTAACACCACAGAATCTAAAAGCAACATAAAAGGTTAAATATGTAAATACTTGTGCTGGTAGCATGTTTACATGTTTGTAGTTGAAGGTTTACGTAATATTTAGACATATACATTATAGTCTATCAGATTTAGAATTTCTTTATTTAGTCTTTTATTGTTTCAAAATTGAATACATACTACGTTTTATCAAGAGATAAGTATTTTTTTTTGTTCTCGTATATCGTCACCTCTTTCAAAAGTTCGCAAAACATGCTTTGCAGTTATTTTATCAATTAAATAACTTATTTCAATTTTGATTGTTACTGTATTCTAAACACATGTACAAACCAAGTGATAGGTTTCTGGAAAATTTATGAAAAAAATCATTGCTTTACAAAACTTTCTTAAACTTGCTACACATTCATATTTTACGAAAAGGCTGACTGTGTGAGAGCCTGCACAAAATCTACATACTTTTTAAAATGTTTTATATCTTTTTAACGTCTGAAAATTTGAACTTAAACGATGTGAATTATTAAATTGAAATAAAGTAACATCTTAATTTAATTTTAAAATCATTTTCTAATTAATTAGTCTGACCTTTCATCGTCTGAGAATCCTTCTATATGATAGACAGACACAAAGTCATGTATACAACCTACAAGATACTCCTCGTTCTCTAGTCTAAATGTGGTAAAGTTGAAATAGATAACATTTCCTATAGGCACAACAATTGTCCAAAGGCATTGGGCATTTCTAGGGTAAAGTGCAGGAAAGTTTGGTGATGCTATCGACCCACTTTCTGCTGTCAAATAGGAGCCACAATCTGAAAAGCACATGCGCAACAAATTACAGACCATACTTTATCCTGTATCAATGTCAACCCATCGCATAATTTTTAGTTCGTTGCTACACACCAAATGGTGTTTACGGTTTGTGGTGGCGATAAAGCATTGGCCTAACAAGGGGATTTCTCTCAATGTTGGTTGCCATGCGTGTCCTTGATTTTTTAAAACGACCCCTTAACGCAGTCATGTAGTTCTGCAATGCAGTTCTGAAATAACCCCTTTTTATTGAAAACGGGGTGTAATGAATGATAATTACCCTCTTTAACGAAATTTGCATAACGACTGAGTACGGCCTCAAAATTACCCCTTTTCCTAAGCTTTTTAACACGGATGCTAAAACATATCACATATGTTCCGCCCCCTCCTTCACGGGGGGGGGGGGGCAACTTCTTTTGGTGGATGGTACATCAATAGCTGGACAGCCATTTTGTATTCATAAACACCCGTCATGGAAACAATGTTCATCCTGTAGTCCTTCGTGAACAACATAATGTTATAACTTAAAGTTCCTCGTAAACCACAAAATGATGTAACTTAAAGTCCCTCGAGAACCACATAATGATGTAACTTAAACTTCCTCGTGAACCACATAATGATGTAACTTAAACTCCCTCGTGAACCACATCATGATTTAACTTAAACTAACTCGTGAGCCATTTAATGATGTAACTTAAACTCCCTCGTGAGCCACATAATGATGTAACTTAAACTCCCTCTTGAACCACATAATGATGTAACTTAAACTCCCTCGTGAACCACATAATGATGTAACTTAAACTCCCTCGTGAACCACATAATGATGTAACTTAAACTCCCTCGTGAACCACATAATGGTGTAACTTAAACTCCCTCGTGAACCACATAATGATGTAACTTAAACTCCCTCGTGAACCAGTAATGATGTAACTTGAACTCCCTCGTGAACCACAAAATGATGTAACTTAAACTCCCTCGTGAACCACATAATGATGTAACTTAAACTCCCTCGTTACAATTTTTCTTGCGATAGATGTGACTTATATCCATTGTGATTCACTTGACTGGGTAATTTAGTGAATGGCTTCAATACTAACAAGTCCTAAACAGATCAGCTCCAGTTCATCGACTCCGAGTTACGGAGTAGGTTTGCAGGAACGTACAAAATGACCCAGACTGCTATGAAAACCATAATAGAATACATCACATCTGCTACAGGGAATCCAAAGATACTTTACCAAGGGCATTTGTACGTAAAGCAAAAAAAATCTAGTTCAAGAATTCAGCTTTTGTAGTTGGGGAGTTGAAATGTTAGCTTTGTCATGATATGTAAGCGATTAGGAGAAAGTGAAAATAAATGAAGAAATTATCATTACACATTTTCTTTGAGAACGGGGGTTTGGGGTCGGGGGGTTTAGTCGGGGGTGTTTGAGGGGGGGGGTTGGGCCGGGGGGGCTTCAGCCTGTTCCCCTCGTGAACAACACACTGATATAACTTAACCGTAAATACCATTTTGATACTGGCTTTTATTTAGTACTAGTATTTAATTTAGTATATATGCTAAACCAGCAAACCAACAATTAAACCAACAGCCTGTGCCTAACGTCCTCGTCGCGAAACTGAACAGCAAGAAAAAATTCCAATTGGTCATTTTTTTTATTTTTTGCGATTATACATAGATGAGTTTCTTCATATATTCTTTAACTTCCACGGCGTGCGCCTGTTTTGATGTTTTCCTGATCTTATAAGATAATCTTGTAAGCTTTGTTCATATGAAAACCTATCGGTAAATATTCAGTCTTTAATATTCAAATATTCAACATATGAACAACGGACCTCGCATTTCAGAGATATTTTGATGAACCATAAGCTTTATACAAAACAGAGCATTCAAATATATGTCAAATGCACACGATAATAGGATAATTTGGTTTAGTTCTTTGGAACTCTTAGTCAAATGTGATCGCACGCATTACAGTAACACCAGTAGAAATGCATTTATACCACATGTCAAGAAAAAAAATGAAATAAGGAAGCAACTACGCTCTTGCCAATGGAAATACATTTATGCTACATGTCAAGAAAAAAATGAAATAAGGAAGCCAGCTACGCTCTTGCCAATGGCCTTTTCGTATTATTAGATAAAAGGTGGAAACTCTCAGTGTCTTAAACCCCTTACTTATGAGTAGGAAGACGCATAGGATATAAAAAAACTATTATTCCAAAATCAAACACACCAACGGCTATTTTATTTAAAGAGTTGAGATAATATAGCCTAGGGGTTTTTTAAATGTAGCGCGATCAAACATAATGTCTCATAGAATATTTTATTTATATTGTATTTATAAATGAATAACTAAAATCATTGCTTTAAACATTCCGTCTAGTTCTCACTCGCTCTCTCTCACACACACCCTCTCGCTCTTTTCACTCTCTCCTCTCTTCCTCGTCCTCTTCCTCTCCCTCTCGATTTCATTGTATATAAAACAAACACTGAGTGCATGTGCTTTCTATAATCTCGCAATACCGGCATGGTGACGACCTTGTTGTGTCGTAACATATCGCATTTTGCGACAAAACTTCCTAGTTTTGAGTTGGGTGTGGGTGTGCTGCTGTGCAAAGGGGACTTTTGGGATTAGTACACAGTTCTAACTGTATTCAAACAAATTTGATATTTAAGGGTCATTCTACGTTTTAAGAAAAGATATGGCAACAATGGCCATGTTAACGTGAATAAAAACAGATATAAAGGTCCGATGTTTAAGGCACACAAGCTGTCAGCCCCAGTATTTGAAACAGTTAAGTGTGCAGGTAACTCTACACTTCACAAGGAAAATCTAAGCAAATAAAGTTTAAAAGAATATATTTGACAAAAAAGTAAAATTTATAAATTTACTTTCAAAACTTGGAATGGAAAGATATTCTCTTAATAGCACTAGCCATTTAAGCTACCAAGTACATGCTCTTTCACATTTCATTCTCATGTGAGAGTTAAGTTCTTTTAATGCGCATTTTGCATAAAAAGTTATTTTCTTTATCTTTTTTGGAGACTGATATAAATAGGTGTCTTTCTTGATCGTTATGCTTTCCACTTACATTGATATTTATAAAAGTATTGAAAGTGGATTAACTGTTCTCTGTAAAATAGTTTATTACACAACTGTGTGGTTTTACAGCGAAATATGCCGACCGATTGCCCTTTACAGATTGCCGGACTGATTTCCCCCTCTCCCTACTAGCATTGCCAACTTTCTTTGCACGATGTTAGGGTAGATGAATTTTTCACGTCAGGGTTAGAGTCGGGGAGGAGACCTAGACAATGATGTAGTTGGGGGATATTTGGTTCATGACCCTCCCCCCTTTTTGAACTCAACCTCCAACCCAACCAAAAGGAAAACAGAAAAAACAACCATCCGAGTTTCTGAGTGGAAAAGCATGCTTAACCGCAGCTTTTCTCGCGATTATCACCCTCCTTCGAACCCCCAACCCGCATGCACGTGGCTTCGTTTACAGTGGGATTTCGTTGACCAATGGTTTGCCTACACGGGAATTTGTTTTCACGAGAGGAGGAAGGGGCTGTTTGTATGGAGCAGGTATCCCGGTGCATTCTTTTTCGGAGCTGCTCAACAAGTGAATATTATGTGCAATGTAAGCAACTTGTTGATATGTGTTTAAAATATTAGCAATTGATTTAAAATTGCTGACACGTTAGCATTTATATTACAAATGTTTTCTATTTGGCTGATTAGTAGGTGATTATTCCATGATTAAATTATCGCTATCGGTAAAATTAGCTATTGATTGGTATAAAAATCCAAATTCAATGTTAATGTATGGCCAAAACATCTGAAATGGTAAATAATAAATGCCTGATTTATTACTAATTAATACATAATTTGCTTGTTATAATTGTTCTGTAAGGGTCTTTAGTCTTTTCCTCTTTGCAGTTGTGCTATATTTTCTTCAAGAACAACTTCAACTTCCATTTATAGTCTCTTACTGCCTCTCTCACTCTCTCTCTCTCACTCTCTCTCTCTCTCTCTCTCTCTCTCTCTCTCTCTCTCTCTCTCTCTCTCTTTCTTTCTTTCTTTCTTTCTTTCAATCTGTCCCCAATCTCTCTACCTCTCAATCTCTGTCTCTGTCTGTTTATCTCTATTTTTCTTGTTTCTTTCTTTCTTTTCCTGTTTCTCTTTCTCTCACTCTTTCCTTCTTTCTTTCTCACTGTCTCTCTTTTTCTCTCCATCTCTTTGTCTCTCTTTCTCTCCTTGTTTCTCTCTGTTTTTCTTTCTTTAGCCCTCCTCCCCCATTAACTCTCTATCCCTCTTTTACCACCCTCTGTTGAAGATAAATTCAAATAGCAAAGCTTTATCATTTCACTCAACTCACTGTCGTATATGTTACTATTATCTAAGAAGATTAAAATCTGTTGACACTTTGAAAGTTTGTACTTCTATTTAAAAAACATACATAGAAATACATTTGAAATTTATTTAATTTTTGCAAATACGTGGCTTTTGAAGGTGGGAAAATGCAATATCACTTAAGATGTTTACACAAGACTTATACGCGTCAATTAAAAAAAACCAAAAGATGTCTCCTTTAACAATACAATATAAAACATCATAAAACAATACAAATAGCTGACCCAGTGTCAGAAAATTTCGATTTTCTGTTTCCTAATGAATTGAATTACAAGACAAATATTATATCTAAAAAGGAAATTTACACATTCAGTAAATACGTTCATTCAAATGGTTCTATACAAAGATACTTTAAAAAATGAAAAGGTGATGTTTAAGGGATAAAATTCCTAATTGAAATAACATTGTTTCAGAGAAGCTGCTTTAATGGGTAAAGAAATATATCAGCACTTCTAATTATAGAACAGCACTGCACTTTTATATCACATTTTATAACCAATACAAATGGTATAGCAGACGTCAAATGAAAACACTATTGTAACAAAGTGTACATATATCAACACCGATATAAACAAACAAAGTATTAACAAGCATTACACTTTTTCGTAAATAGACCCCTTTTTCATAGAAGTGGGAATTTTATAAGAGTAAAATAAAACGCCGAGGTCATTTTCAAACTCAGAATCGTAATTCAGAACTGTAGAATACGTTTCTTCTTCCTCCCTACTATATCCAATATTTTTATTCGAGCTTATGTTTGCACTGTTTCGGACCGGCTGTGAAAACGCTGTATTTTGATCCATGTTTATGTTACGATCATTTGCGCATGTTGTAGCTTTCCCTTGACTGATGTCTTTAGTGGCAATGATTTTGCGTGATTTCAAGCAAGGTGGATAAACGCCACATATTTCCTGTCCATATACTGTAGCAACAAGTCTTTTAAAGAAGTGATCTATTTCACCCTCGCTTTCATCCCCTGGCCATTTTATGAATACCTTAGCGTCGACAACACGTTGTACTCGAGTAGGTAATGCAGTTCTTAAAGTATCTAAAATTACATAAAATACGCGTTTTCGAGCATTTATTTCCAGCTGCTGAGCGTACATTAACTCGAACTTTGGCCATTTCTTATGAACAGAGTGACTGCTGAGGACAACTAATATATCTCTGCTTTTGTTCATGTATCTGCAAATTACTTCGTCAATGTCACCAGTGACAGGAAAGTCGCGATAATGAACACAATACTGAAGCCCATGAACCGTCTCCAGAACATTGATAAGAAAATTATGAACCCATTCTCTATCCTCATGACAATATGATTACTGGATTACTTCTGATGTATGTATTGCTGAAAATGTACTTCAAATCGTTTACCCAATGCAGAGCAGCGATTTTAAAAAAGCAACATGGGGATGACACCGATCCGCATGAGCAAGGCATTATTTCATGGATTCTACCTAGTTATTTAACACATCTAGCTAGCTATTTAATACAAATCAGAACATCCTCCACCCCAACTCTCCCAGCGCCTGTAGCAGTCGTTGCATGAGTTTAAAACAATCGGGACAAACGCGGGCGTTGCCCATTTTTGTTTAATGATTTTAGTAAAAATATTTTTCTCTTTTAAATTTCATATTTCGTACTCCTCTGGAATACTTTTCGTCGCATACTTACAGTGTTATGACGTTGCCAAGTACACATTTTCAGTAGTGCGTAGTGTTTAGTGATAATTTCCATACCGCAAGAACGAGGAGTACGACTTTGCATACCTACCAGTCAAAATACTACTTTTTTCTGAACATTCTAATCATGAAATAAAATTAGAATCTTGGTGGCCCTACTTTAACATGTTTTCTACAACATAAAATCACAAACGTCTTGGACATTATCCGTTTATAGGAATAATAACTTCTTATTATAATATCAGTTATTAACGTTTTGATTTTTTGGCTCAAAGAAATTTCGATATACATCATACCGCAAGCTAGTTCACTGGTGTTTGGGATACATGGGGTGGAACAACCACGTGAGATTGCCTGCTTGTGTAGTCATAAAAGTGAGAAATGAATACCCAGCAACACATGTGAAGTTGTATTGTGGTTTCAGAAACCTTGCTTTCGGGTAGAGACATTGGTCTCTAATTAGATTATTTAATCAAGGCAATTATTTATATGCGCTACACTCAAATTAAGCGCTAAATATTTTATAGAAATGTACTTGTTTTAACAACAGAAAGTCTACTATTTCGTCGAAATTCTACTATGGTAAATTCCTGCCTTTCAGAAATATAAGCTGTACATAACCTTTTCAATCCGACATATTATTCGTGATTCCACATTTAAACCAAAATAGATCTGTACAAAAAAGGCAAATTTACGTTTGCTCCTAAAATAATATATCTGCCGTAGAATGTAGGAGAGTTTTGATAGAAACGTATATAAATTTGTGTATTCTAAATTTCGTTTTTAAGCTGTAAAATCACAAGTAAGTTTTTTAATCGATATAATTTAGTAATTTATTATACTTGTATTCTTCTAACTATTCATTTAATCTTGTACGATAAAATAAGTGAAATTGAAGCCTTTATTTTACAACACATATTTATTGTTGACTTCCAACAGTATATGCTTAATTATTCTATTTAGGTAACTCACTAACTACTTTTATCACCATTTAAGAAGATACATATATTGAATACATATATTGAAAGTTGTGGATGTCGTGCACGTTTTGCAGTACAAGGAAAACATGAACTAGAATTAAATAAGCCTAATCAAAAGTTCTCTTGGTATTCTATTACTTTCTGCTATGTTTCTAGGCGTCAGACTTTTGTTTAATTTTTTTTCATGAACATTTCAAGTGAATGAACTGAATTTTTACGTTAAGGCAAAGGGTCTAAGTTTGGAGCCTAATTGATTCCAAATTATTTTTTGTTTGAAAGATCATGATCTTTATGCTAGCAGTGGATTATACTTTTTAAGGACATTACCGAAACAATCATATCTATGTTTTCCCACTGTTTATATCGCTCATTACGCATACAATTTCACTTCAGGCTTTCTGCTTGTTTTGCATGATTATTTAAAACCGTGTATGTATTTATTTTTTCTGAAAGTTTTTCTAATTTGGGAAAATCAATATAATCATTTTATAAACAACTCAGTATAAAAAAACTAAATTAATAGAATATTAGACAATGGCCTGGACACCATTTAACCAAACGTATATGAGGAAATTACTGTTAATTAATTCAACCATAATAGTATTCAAGAGTGTTTTAATGGCGCATCGTAGATTTAGTACTGAGTTCCTGATTATAAGAGTTGGAAAACAGTAGAAGTGCGTAAGCCGGGAAGAAACACTACTCACCATTGTTGCTTTTTTGCAAATTTTGCACGGCTCTCATGTGCAGTTTTACTTTTGCTATTAATTCATTCTCTAAACAGAAATAATTTATTTTGTTTACTTCATTGTTTAATTTATTGTTATGTTACGTCCACCAAGTTTCGTATCACGAACTGTCGTTCAGCAAATTGTTTTTCGGTCTGTTTAAATATATGTATCGTGGTTTTATGGGTATCAACTTTGTTATCGAAATATGTTTGATATTGTTTTGTTCGTCAGAGTACGCTCTTGACAATACGCATTTTAAATTGCTTTAAAATTTAATTTCGGTTTATAAATTAAGTTTTAATAATTTTCTGTATTTTTTAATTCGAAAGTCATTCGCACTCAAGTTATTGGGGTTAACACTTGCCCTCAACTGCAATTAGTGTCAGCGTCGCTCGACATCACCAGTGTTAGGATCAAGTTCGCCTGCTCGCTAATCCTGACATCGCTTACACACTCAACCCCTTATTTGCAGTAAGTGCCAGCGTTGCGCGACACCCCCTCAGTTAGGATTAATTTTGGCCTGCTCGATAATCTTAACATAGTTTTCTCAGTCAGGGCGGGCGGGAACAAAATTACTCCGGTGAGTCCGAGGAAATATAAGCGGCGTTTTTCGGTGTAAAAATCAATACAACTTGAAGTCATAAGAATTTACGCTCTACGGCAGATAAGCAACGGCTCTGGGTTTACTTGTGAACTTCATAGCGGATAACAACGATAGCGGAATATTGTTATTGTTATTGTGAAAATCACAAGAAATCAAGTGGAAACTGTAAATTTCATAGGAGTCGAAGGAATAGTTAACAGCGTTTCAGGTTCGTAGATCGGAAGATGGATGTATGTGGTATATTTTGTCATATTACTAGTACGCATTAAGGTTAAATTGTAGCATTTTTGTGGACCTCTTATGTTGATTTAGTCAGGAAACTTTTTGAGTTGAGTATCGTAACCTCAATACGGTTTCACCGTGATATGAGTGTTTGGATAATGTTTAGAATTATATTTTATATGTTCACAATTGTTGTTCATTCTCTGTTATGACGCAAAGAATCAGTGTCCAGTGTCCGAAGTCAACGTCCAATAAATAAAACTTGCACTGCATTACTCAATTGCTTTCTTATTCGAAATTAATAGATTACAGCGGAATACATTCGCGTGGTTTGGAGTAATACACACGCGTCCAACAGTGGACTTAACAGTTATACTATCATAAGAGTCATCAGAATGGTAACTGAACTGCAATTTATAAACTGGAATAATTTATTTAATATTTCATATAGTTTTAAAATTTAATATGTTTCTTTTCTTACTATATCATAATATTTATTCATATCATTTTATTTAGTTATTTCTGCTTTGTTTCATACACAATGGATAAAACTTTATTCTAGTTATTTTACTCATTTTAGGAAGTAGAATAGTGAAAGAATATACTAGTACAAATGAATTAACTTTGATTTGACTTTTGTTTACCTTAGTAATTAAGTTTTTCCTATGCCAAATACTAAGTCGACTTAAAATATGTCGACTAATTGCACAACATTGTATAAAAAGTCTTATTGACGCCTGCATAGCGGCGATAGGTCAACAAAACGCAAAATGTCATCAGATTGGCAATAAGTCTGCAATCAATAAATTAGGAATCATTCATTGCCTATTAGGTATAAATTTCAAATTCTTTTATATATTTCTTTTCTTCCTATGATATAATTAATTATTTAATTAATTAATATATATATTAATTATAATTTTATTTAGTTTGCTTTTGTTGTGATTTACATCGCAAAACATTTAATACAGAATGGCGTTTTATTGAGAAAAATATGTAAAACAGAGACTAGTGTCGCATTGAGGAAAATATAAATAGAGAATGGTGTCTTATTGAGGAAAATATGTAAAATAGAGTATGTTGTCTTAAGGAAAATATGTAAAATAGAGTATGTTGCCTTGAGGAAAATATGTAAAATGGAATATGTTGTCTTGAGGAAAATATGTAAAATAGAGTATGTTGTCATGAGGAAAATATATACCAGTATCACACTATTTACTCGCCCACATATTATAAATAGTATGAAATTGCCAGTTACGAAATGACATCCGATTTTTGTTTTGAGAACAGATAAATTTCAGTTCAAACAACCTATTTGAACATAGTAAGGTAAACGCAGCTCAGAAAAATTTAAACGTGCTGAACCGAGAGAATTACCTGCTTTAGAGCAAAAGTAGACAGGTTTCCATTATGACCGAGAAAGAATCTTACTTCTGCGCTCATCTAAAAAATATTTTTGTTCAAACATTTTGTCATAAATTATCTTATTTAAAATACTAGTGCATTTCGTCCGAATTTTATGCTTACCTTTTTGCTTTCAATTGCACCTCTCCTAGTGGTGGCTAGTAGCGCTGAACGACGGGGCATTGTGGCTAAAATGCCACTTCAATTAAATTTTTAGGATTATTTTTATCATAATATTTTAGGATATATTTTAATATATCATGTATTTTAGGATTGCACAGGAATAAACACAGAGTAACATATTCGTGCGTATCTGTGTTACATCATTTTTGTTATGCTCCTTTGGGCTAGACAGCTGCTTGATTTTGTCTTTTTTTTTTTGGTTACCAAGAACTTGCCAAGTAAAGCATTTAAATCTTGAAATTAAGACAAATGGTTTTGACCTTGGTCGGTATTAAGCATAAGGTATTAATATGCAGATTATAACCCCAATGAAGCATTAATATACGGCACGAATGATATTTATAATTATGTCATAAAGATTTAACACTTCGGTAACTCAGCAACCAAAACCAATGCATTTGAACTTTCATGATGTTGTTGAGAAGCTTGTTCAGAGAAATATGTTAGTGAGAAGAATCAGGATATTGGTCAAATTGTCGCTTGATAGGATGCCAGAATGAAAAAACAGTAGGTGCAGCCACCTGTCAAAGATCAGTTTCTTGGATCAGTACTTCTTTTCAAAATAATGTTTGGGGTTTATTTGTTTCATCAAACATTTAAGATAGTCATTTAAGTCAAATTAACAATGCCATTATTTGACGGGAATAACTAGCATTTTTTCTAGGTTTGGTAAAAACAAAGAAGAAAATGGATCCTAGTAATAATAACAAGTCCTGAAGAATAAACAGGAACTCTATTACATAAATTTAATTGCAAAAACCAAGAATGTACACGGCAAAAAATATGGCTTGATTTTGAATTTAAGTTATGTAATTAAAGTTGCAATAGAGTATTTTTAAAGAAACAATATCAATCTCAGTTCAAAGGTTAATTATGAAACCTGCACAATAACAAAATTAATCAGACCTTGGATAAATATTTCTGCAACAGCCAGATTATATGGTCGAACAAGCATTTTAAGTATTTATGCTGAACTGGTGTTGAAATAAACAACCACCATATTTACAAATTCATACAAGAGATAAAATAATTATATAGAGAAAACATAATTCCAGTAACTGACTCGCTAAAATTGTTGCCTAAACTTGACCACTTATTATGCAAAAGAAAATTAACTAAGCCTTAAGAAGGTACTATTTCATCTTCAAAAGTATTATAAACTGCGAATTTTATTAATCTCCTTTTTACTGACACCGAAATGTTGTTCTTATAAAACAGAACATGTCTTCTACATACACCCTATACAGCTTGGATATAGTATAAATACTGTGTCGATTGTATTAAAGGTCTTACTTTTAAACCGAAAGTATGACAGACATTTAAGTTAAATCGTGACACATACTTACATCTGTCTATATTCTATATTGAATAAAAACATCGGAACAAATTGTCAATTATAGTTAAAATACAGTTTCTGTAATAATTTTAAAGCAACTTTTACAATCTTCGGCAATCTTCGGCAATTTTAGGCCTTGGTGTTGCAATATAATCTTGAGCCTCATACACATATGTTGTTCAGTTTTGCCATTTTAAAGATATCTAATGTTTATATTTATACTTTAAGCTATTTTATAAATTTGTTTATGTATTAGATTTTTATATTGATCTAAATTGATCTGCATCGATTCATTGGTGATTTACTTCGATTCTTTTTTTATCTACATTGATTCAGTGTTGCTCTACAATGGTTGAATGTTAATCTGCAATGACTGAATATTGTTCTACATTGATTGATTGTTGATCTGCATTGATCTCATTAGTTTGACGATCATGTTTACCCTCTCTCAGGATACAAAGAACCCGTCTGATCTGATGCTGTACTGGAAGCAACTTTGGTGTCTTGATCTAGTCAAGCCCACTTTCCAGAGGAAGAGCCAATCGCGGACGACTAGCATAACTGTAGTCGGCTTCGGCTGCCTCGTGTATTGGGTTAAGGTACTGGTCATTCTCTAATATGTCTATATTTATGACGCCATGTGTACTGGAACCGGTATCATTACTTTTCGCTACGTCACAAAAGCCAGTATTGCTCTTTCCTGAAGCCACGTCATTCTTGTTTGGTCTTTTTGATGAGTTGTTATCTAAAACACACATACAATACACAATACAATAGCAGCAATTTTAAGTTGGCAAATTGACAAAACTGCACAAGGCAAAAATATTAAAAACAACAAAATAAGACTAAAATAAAAAACAAAAAGTAGTCTAAATCAGTCCTTAAGTACACACAGTCATTGAGTCGTGAAGCCCTTGACATTGTTGCGATATCGCCTGAACCGTCCGTTTGGTCTTCCTGTTTGTTTTTTCCTAACCTGTATGAAAGTTAAAACATCGACAAGGTCTGACACACACACAAGAACTCTACTATATTTTGACTGAAAGCGTGTTTCTTTTTACGAATCTAAGATATTCATTCTTGCACTATTTTGGTAGAACTGCGTTAGGTAAAACATTAACAATGTTTAATTCATGTTTCTGTTTAATATAACAGTTAACTCTAGCAACTTCAGAGTACATTCAAGAAAACTTCTTCTGATACTTATGTAGTTCTATTCTCAAACAAATAGTAAACAAAATGAAATAAAAATCAATTCAATTAAATTTTAAAAACATTATGTAAGAAGTTAAACTTCATAATCTGACCTTCTGCGATGGATAACGAAACAAACAGCCAGAGTAATTCCTATGCCAAAAAACAACCCCAAAAAAGCAGTCCCTATCAATAAAAACAAAAATCAACTTTTTTATGTTTTAGTATTATTTGTATTTAGCATCGAATTCAAAATGATGTTAAACAAATCTAAAATGTAAGCTTCATACTTCTATGAAACTATGGAGACAGTGACATTAAACGTATGTTAAAAAGACAAAAATAAGACGTGTAGCTTACCAATTGGCAGACCCACCGACGTACTGTTTTGTTCTTCCGGTGATTGCGGCTGTCTGTTATCTTTCTTTTCACTGTTACCTATATATATATATATATATATATATATATATATATATATATATATATATATATATATATATATATATATATATATATATATATATATATATATATATATATATATATATATATATATATACTACGAGAAGATATCAAAGATAGTACACTACGATAAGATGTCACTAGCATTGTATGCCCTTAACTAGGATTGGCTTTATATAAACTTTATTGCAATGCAAAAAAAATTGATTGTATATTTTAGAGGAAACACCCAAAGAGTTAGGCCAATTTTATATATATATATTAATATATATATATATTATAGCAACTTCATTACTAATAAAAAATGCATAGTTATTTATTGCGCAATATGCATTGATGAGCAGAAAATTAAAATACAGAAAAGTCATTGATCCTTAATATATACAAATAAAGCCTTAGCCAACAGTACGCATGTATTGCAGTGCTCTGTCAGGATGTGTGTACTCACTTCTGTTCGTTGAAGATAAGGCATAAAATGCCTCAAATCCCATTCCACCGACATAATAATCCGATACAAACACGATCACTAATCTGTTGGCCATTGACTTTATTTGAAATGGATCTCGAACGCCGCAAAATCTAAACAGACATGTTTGTTAAAAGCTTTAGTTTTGCAATGCCTCATGTTTTTATTCAGCAAGATGTTTTGGTGCAAGCATATTTTCCCTGACAATCGGCGTTATCACGACTTTAAAATGACAAACAGGTATAGGGCTTTACTATTTTTGGCATTTTCGGTACATCATTACACTACCCTCATGTTATTTGGTACATGAGACTGCTATCTTCGCGTTACTTGGCTGTTTAATTACACTGTTCTCTTGTTATTTTGTACATAAAAAATAACCGCTGTCCTCGGAAAGTTGCTAATATTAAATGAAAAAAGTTACGCAAACCATGGATGACAAATGGTTTAGTAAATGCTTGTCATAAAAGGGATAAACTATGTAAAACCTTTGTAAATTGTAGAACCGTAGATAATTATTTAAAATTTAAAAGGTATAGAAACAAACTAAATAGCTTACTAAGATATTATAAACAGAGCTACTATACTGGTGTTTTAGAAAAGCAACACGGCAATATCAAAGGCACATGGAAAATTTTAAATAATGTTCTAAAACGTACTCAGATAGTATCCAGTCTAGTCTGATATTTGGTTATTCAAAATCATTAAAACCTATCAATATCAATATCGGTCACGCAAGTATTTCACGTGTCCATTGTACTAAATTTTTAGGAGTTGTTATTGATGATAAGTTAAACTGGAAAGAACATATATCAAATGTAAGAAATAAGTTGTCAAAGTGAATTTCTATATTGTTCAAAGTTAGTTCAATTGTGGATGAAAAGGCGTTGTTAATAATCTACAATGCATTATTTTTGCCATACATCCCGCATTGTATAAAAATTTTGGGCGACAAGTTTCACAGTAATGTTAATTCAATATTTATCTTGCAAAAACTAGCATTGCGAATTGCAAATAAAGACGAGCCTGTAGAACATACTACTCCTTTATTCTTGCAGCTTCGTGTATTAAAACTCTTTGATCTTGTAAAGTTTAAAACACTTGTTATAATGTTAAAAGAGAAGATGTTACTACCCAAAAACATTCAATCTCATTTTGGTCTTGTTGACAATGATAGTAAAACGAGACAACATGGAAATTTTGAATGCCGGTATTCAAGAACTTGTTTAAAACATCATTGTATCACTATAATAGGTGTGAAACTATGGAATTCTCTGCCTCTGGAAATGAAAGCAGAAACCGATGTTATCTTCTTTAATCAAAAGCTTAAAGAATATGTCATATCTTATTATAGAGTGGCTTGAAACTCTAATCTGTATCTTGTAGTTGTAAGTAATGACATTTTGTCTTTGGTGTCATCACAAAACAATCAACTGTAAGTCAATTGTTCTTAATGTTGCATGTAAAATATAAAATATATAAGTGTGGTTTATCTTTTGCATCGAAATTTAAATAGTACGTGAACCAGCCTCCACAAACTTTGCTTTTGCTGGGTCCCTTTTCTGAAACCAGTATAGATGTCTCTGTAGTCTTGCTAAATGTGAATATTGTACAATGCAACTTCAGAAAATAAACCTCGAAAATACGAATAAAAATACATCAGTATGATACCGTTGTGATTGTCTAAACTTATTGTCTCTTATTAGTTGGTGAATGACCCGTCGTACTCTTTGATACAGACATTATTATATCTGGCGCATGGTTACACTATTCTCGTGTTATGTGGCACATGATTACAATGTACTCGTGTTATTTGGTACATGATTGCACAGTTCTCGTGTTGTTTGGCACATGATTACACAGTTCTTGTATTATTTAGCACATGGTTACACAGTTCCTATGTTATTTGGTATATAATTAAACTGTTCTCTTATTATTTCTCACACGATTACACTGTTCTCATGTTATCTTGCACATGATTAGACTGTTCTCGTGATATTTTGTGCATGATTACACTGTTCACTTATTATTTGGGACATGATTACATAGTTCCCGTATTATTTGGTGCATGTTACACTGTTCTTGTATTACCTGGTATACGAATCATCGTGTTATTTGATACATGACTGACTGTGCTATCGTCATTTTATTGGTGCATGATCTCACCATTCTCGTTTTATTTCGTGCATGATTGTACTATCGTCGTTATATTTGGCACGTGATTACACGGTTCTGATATTATTTGAACACATTGTGATTTCAACATCTACAACCAAAACAGAATATTGACCAATTGAAAGGAATATGAGACAATGAGAGCAATACCTGGCACTTGAAATCTATAATTTTAAATAATGTAAGCTGAGGAAGCTCACCTGTTAACATTGGAGTCCGTGTCCGAGTAATAAACAAGAACAAAATCATGGCGGCATAGCTCGTGTGATTCCAAATCAAACACCGTGAAATTCAGCTCAATGATATTGTCTGGTGCATTTATATGCCAATGGCAGAGAGAGTCGTTAGGGTAAGTCAGTGGGTAATTTGGTGTAACAATTCGCCCTCCTCTTTGAGTAAATTCACCACCGCAGGGTGCTAGAATACAATCTGGTAATATTTATAGAACAGAATTCTAAATGTGAAATAACTAAAATATTGCAAGTAAAATTAATTTAAAATAAATTTATATGTATTTAAGAGACATGAGTGACCACCAGTAATTTTCAGAATCTACTGAAGTAATCTTATTAAAAATACTTTAATTTTAATGGCAAATGTGTTTCCATTGTATTGTTTTTCGTGCTATATGTTCTAAATAGCACTATGGTCAAGGTCAACTGGTGCACATGCTTTCCGTTCAAATTTTAAAAAATAAATAAAACGAATAAATAAATAAATTTAAAAAATGGCCCAATATAGAGAGTTTACCTTAATGTTTTGGCGAAAACTCAAAGTTTTTATTATTTTTGTTTTTGGTTGTTGCAACCTTTGAACCCCCTCCCCTGGATTTGCCACTGAAATAGTACTAACCCGTTGAGGCGGGCATAGTTTCATATAATGCCTGGAATCCTGTGTAAATATATCGATCATCTGTTTTGAATTGTATCATCGCTCTGTTTGATTTTGAACTTATTCGGAACGGCTCTTGAACACCACAGACTCTAAAAGTAACATAAAAAGGTAAATCTGTAAGTAATTATTCTGGTGGTGTGTTTACGTGCTTGCAGTTGAATGTTTACGTAATATTTAGACATAGACATTATAGTGTATCAGATTTAGAACTTAACCGTTCTTTTATTGTTTAAAAATTGAATACATAATATATTTTATCAAGACATAAGTATTTTTCGCTCTAGTATATCGTCACATCTTTCAAGAGTACGCAAAACATGCTTTGCAGTTATTTTATCAATTAAATAACTGATTTCAATTTTGATTGTTACTCTGTTCTAAACTCATGTACAAACCATGTGATAGGTTTTTGAAGAATTTATAACAAAAATATTGCTTTACAAAACTTGCAATATTTTTTAAACTTGCTATATTCATATTTTACTCTGAAAATTTGAACTTAAACGATGTGAAATATTAAATGTTAAATAAAGCATTAATTTAATTTTAAATTAATTTCTAATTAATTAATTAGTCTGACCTTGCATCGTTTGGGAATCCTTCTATGTGATAGACAGACACAAAGTCATGTATACAGCCTACACCATGCTCCTCGTCCTCTAGTCTAAATGTGGTAAAGTTGAAATAGATGACATTTCCTATAGGCACAACAACTGTCCAAAAGCATTGTGCATTTCTAGGGTAAAGTGCAGGGAAGTTTGGTGATGCTATCGACCCACTTTCTGCTGTCAAATAGGAGCCACAATCTGAAAAATACATGCGCAACAATTTACAGGCCACACCTAAACCTGCTTCAATGTCAACCCATCGCAGAATCTTTGATTTCGTTGCTACACACCAAATGGTGTTTGCAGTTTTTGGTGGCGATAAAGGATTGGCCTAACAACGCGATTTCTCCAAATAGTGGTTACCATGCGTGTCCATGATTTTTTTAAAACGACCCGTAACGCAGTCGTGCAGTTCTGCAATGCAGTTCTGGAAGAGCCCAGTTTTACTGAAACCGGGGTGTAATAAACGATAATTACCTATTTTAACGAAATTTGCATAACGACTACGTAGGGCCCCCAAAATTTCCCCTTTACCTGAGTTTTTAACACGGATACTAATACATATGACACTAGGTTCCGCCCCCCTCCATTCACGAGATGCTGGGCAACTTCTTTTGGTGGGTGGTAGAACTTAAAGTCCCTCGTAAACCATATAACAATGTAACTTAAAGTCCCTCGGGAACAACACACTTATATAACTTTAAGTCCCTCGTGAACCACACACTGATATCACTTTAAGTCCCTCGGAAACAAGATAATAATCTAACTTAAAGTCCCTCGTGAACCACATACTGATATAACTTAAAGTCCCGCGTGAACCATATAACAATGTAACATAAAGTCTCTCGTGAACCACATAATAATGTAACTTAAAGTCCCTCGTGAACCACACACTGATATCACTTAAAGTCCCCCGTGAACCACATACTGATATAACTTAAGGTCCCTCGTGAACCACATAATGATATAACTTAAAATACCTCGTGAACAACACACAGACATAACTGCAGAATAAATTCCATTTTAGTACTGGCTTTTATTTAGTACTGGTATTTCATTTAGTATATATATTAAACAAACAATCCAACAAATAAACCAACAAACCTGTGCCTAATGTCCTCGGGGCGAAACTTAATAGTAAGAACAAATTCCAATGGGTCATTTTGTATTTTTTGTGATTATATGCAGATGAGTTTATTGTTTCGTATAGTCTTTAACTTGTACAGCGTGCGGCTGTGATAACCTTTTCCTGATCGAATCTTATAAGCTAATCCTGTAAAGTTCCTTCATATGAAAACTTATCAGTAAATATTCAATCTTTAATGTTCAAATATTCAGCATATATACAACAGGCGTCATATATCGGTAACATCGGTAACATAAGCTTTAATCAAAACAGAACATTCATGTGATCGCATGCATTACAGTAACAACGTCAGCAAAAAATGGAAAAAGAAAGCTAGCTAGATAATAGAGCCTAGGTGATTGCTATATGTAGTGCGATCAAGCATAATGTCTGATATAATATTTTATATATATTGTATTTATAAGTGAATAACAAAAAATCAGTGCTGTAGACATTTACGTCTCTCTCTCTCACTCGCTCTCTCTCTCTCTCTCTCTCTCTCTCTCTCTCTCTCTCTCTCTCTCTCTCTCTCGCTCTATCTCTCTCTCCCACACACAAACTCTCTCTCTCTATCTCTCTCTAACTCTCTCTCTCTCTTTCACACTCTCCTCTCTTTCTCATCCCCCTCCCTCTTGATCTCATCGTATATAAATCATACACTAAGTGAATATGCCCGTTATAATCTCGCAAAACCGGCATGATGAAAATCGTGTAGTGTCTTCACCTGTCGCATTATGCGACCAAACTTAATAACTCTGATTTTGATATACGCATGCTATGCAAATTGGTCTTTCGGGATTAGACACAGTCCTGTGTTCGAATGAATTTAATATTTAATGGACATTCTATGTTTTACTGGTGTATGTTCGAAGTTGTAGGTTTAGTGGATTTTTATCGTAAAGAGAATTGTAACTTTAAGAAAAAGTATGGCAACAATGGCCACGTTATCGTGAACAAAAACAAGTCCGGTGTTTAAGGCACACAAACTGTCAGCCCAGGTATTTACAAAAGTTAACTATGCAGTTAACTCTACATTACTCAAGCAAAAAAATGATTTATCGAAATTAAGCAAATAAATTTTACAAAAATATATTTAACATAAAAGTAAAATTTATAAATTTAGTTTCAAAACTTCTGTCAGCTACAGGAGCTGTTAAAGGAATTGGTTAACTGTACAGTCTATACGGCCCCAGGCAATCACACCTCCCTCTCTCCGCTCCCTCCACCATATAAACAGCCTCTTAATAGCACTAAACACATTCTGAACTGATTTCTCTGCAAGTACGTACCATTTCACATCTCATAGGTCCTCTTAATTCACATTTTGCATAAAAGGGTTATTTTTTAATGTTTTTGAAGTTTTCTGGAAATTAGCGTCTTTCTTGACGGTTATGATTTCCGCTCACATTGATATTTATGTAAGTATTGAAAGTGAGTTAACTGTTCTCCGCAAAAAGGTTTATTACACAACGGCGTGGTCTTACAGCGAAATACGCCGACCGACCACCCTTAACGGATTGATGAACTGATTGGTCCCACTCCCTACCAGCATTGCCAACTTTCCTTGCACGATGCTAAGGTCGATGAATTTTTTTCACGTCAGGGTTGGAGTCAGGGAGGAGACCTGGCCTATCAACAATGATGCAGTTCGGGGATGTTTGGGTCATGACCCTCCCTCCTCCTTCTTGAACCCCATCCCTCCCCTCCAACCGCTTCGTTGCACAACGATTTCCCTGCACGGGGATTTGTTTGTATGAGAGGATAGAGGGGCTGTTTACGCAGAGCAGGCATCCCTGTGCATTCTTTTTCGGAGGTGCTTAATAATTGAATATTATGTGCAATATAAGAAAGTTGTTATTGATGTATATTTTTTAAATGTAAATAATTGATTTGAAATTGCTGACACGTTAACATCTATATTACCAATGTCATCTATTTGGCTGATTAGTTGGCCACGATTTAATGACCCCTATGGGTACATAATTAGCTATTCCTTGGTACAAAAACCCAAATTTGGGGTTAATTAATGCCCAAAAACTTCTTAAGTGGTGAATAATACATGTCTGATATACTACTTAGTGATACATAATTTGCTGGTTTTATTGTTTTGTAGGGATCTTTAATCTTACTCTCTTCGTCACGTTTGCCATGTTTTCTGCGCACAGATTGACCAATTCAAGAAAAACGTCAACTTCTATTAACAGTCTCTCACGGTCTGCCGCTCTCTCTCTCTCTCTCTCTCTCTCTCTCTCTCTCTCTCTCTCTCTCTCTCTTTCTTTCTTTCTTTCTTTCTCCATCTCTAAATCTGTCTGTCTGTCTGTCTGTCTATCTCTCTGTCTCTTTCTATCTTTCTTTCCTTCTTTTTGTCTTTCTTTCTTTCTTTCTTTTTTCTCTTTCTTTCTTTCTTTCTTTCCCTATCTCTCTTTCTTTCTCACTGTCTCTCTTGTTCTTTCTCTATCTCACTGTCTCTCTTTCTCTCTTTGCTTCTCTCTTTCTTTCTTTTTTCTTTCTCCCCCTTTCACTATGTATCCCTCTTTTACAACTCTCTGTTTAACATAAATTCAAGTTGCAAAGCTTTTTATGTTCTTTATCATTTCGCGCAAATTGCTGTTATCCAAGAAGATTAAAATTTGCTTACACTTTGAGAGTTTGTACTTTTATTTTTAAAATACGCTTTAGAAGGACGTTTGAAATTTATTCGAGTTTTACATATACGTCGATGTTGAAATTGGGAACATGCAATATCAATTCAGTTGTTTACTCAAGACTTATACGCGTTAATAAAATACCCAAAATATGTCTGCTTTTAACAATACAAAACATCATAAACAATACATATGGCTCACCCAGTGTCAAGAAATTTCAATTTTCTGTTGCCTAATGAATTGCATTACAACATAAGTATTGCATCTAAAAAGGTAATTTACACATCCAGCAAATTCGTCCATTCAAACGATTCTTCAAAAAGTTACTGGGATACTTTAAGGCAAAAAGAAAGAAGAAAAAGTGATGTGTAAGTAATAAAATTCCTAATTGAAAGAAATTGTTTCAGTGAAGCTGCTTTAATGAATAAATAAATATATACGTAATTCTCATTATAGAAGAGCACTGCACTTTTATATTACACTTTACAACCAAAGTATTTCAAATGTAGAATGACAGCACTACTGTAAAAAAGCGTACAGACAACGCCAGTACAAGCAAAGCAAAGTATTAACAAGCATTACAATTTTTCGCTAATAGACCCCATTTTCTCATATAATTGGGAATTTTATAAGAGTAAAATAAAACGCTGCAATTTTGTTATTTATATATGTCTTATAGCATTACAGAAAGGTCTTGTGGATGTATAGATACAAACATATATGCATGTGTGTGCATACATGCATGTATGTATGTATGCAGGTATGTATGTATGCATGTGTAAATACACCAACAGAACCATCTCAACTTAAAGCAAGTGCTACAGCACTAGGAAAATGTTGAGAGTAACTACTTGACTTTTGAAGTTTTCCTGACATCAAAAATGTTGCCGTTGTCTATAATATGGGTAACTGTTTAGTCTCCCTACACATTAACAATTTTCATGATTAAAATTTTAACAGCTCAAGGCAGAGAGAGTCTGCTGGCATTGTATGTAAAAGCAAAGATGTAATTTTCAAACTCAGAATCTTGATTCAGAACTGTAGAATACGTTTCTACTTCTTCCCTATTATATCCATTATTTTTTTTATTTGTTTATGTTATGATCCATTCGCTTGTTGCAGCTGTTCTTGGCGGCAATGATTTTTTTGTGATTTCAAATGCGGTGGATAAACGGAACATATTTTCTGTCCATATATTGTAGCAACAAGTCTCTTACAGAAATGATCTATTTCATCCTAGCATTCACCTCCGGCCATTTTATGAATACCTTAGCGTCAACAACACGTTGTACTTGGATAGGTAATTCAGCACTTGAAGTATCTAAAATTACATAAAATACTCGTTTTCCAGCATTTATTTCCAGCTGCTGAGCGTACATTAGCTCGATCTTTTTCCATTTCTTATGGACAGCATGACTGCTGAGGACAACTAACATATCTCTGCTTTTGTTCATGTATCTGCAAATTACTTCGTCAATGTCACCAGTGACAGGAAAGTCGCGATAACGAACACAACACTGAAGCCCATGAACAGTCTCCAGGACATTGATAAGTAAATTATGAACCCATTCTCTACCCTCATGACAATATGATTACTGGATTACTTCTGATGTATGTATTGCTGAAAATGTACTTCAAATCGTTTACCCAATGCAGAGCAGCGATTTAAAAAGCAACATGGGAATGACACCGATCCACATGAGCAAGGCTTTATTTCATGGATTCTACCTAGTTATTTGACACATCTAGCTAGCTGTTTAATACAAATCAGAACATCCCCCACCCCAACTCTCCAAATGCCTGTAGCAGTCGTAACATGAGCTTAAAACAATCGGGACAAACGCGGGCGTTGCCCATTTTTGTTTAATGATTTTAGTACAAATATTTTTCTCTTTTAAATTTCATATTTCGTACTCCTCTGGAATACTTTTCGTCGCATACTTACAGTGTTATGACACTGCCAAGTACACATTTTCAGTAGTGCGTAGCGTTTAGTGATAATTTCGATACCGCAAGAACGAGGAGTACGACTTTGCATACCTACCAGTTAAAATACTACTTTTTTCTCTGTACGCGTTCTGACTATCATGAAATAAAATTTGAATCTTGATGGCCTTACTTTAACATGTTTTCTACAACATACAATCATAAACGTCTTGGACATTATCCGTTTATTGGAATAATAACATCTTATTATAATATCAGTTATTAACGTTTCAATTTTTTGGCCCAAAGAAATTTCGATATACATCAAACCGCAAGCTAGTTCACTGGTGTTTGGGATACATGGGGTGGAACAACCACGTGAGATTGCCTGCTTGTGTAGTCATAAATGTGAGAAATGAATACCCATCAACACATGTGAAGTTGTATTGTGGTTTTAGAAACCCTGCTTTCG
This sequence comes from Protula sp. h YS-2021, assembly GCA_949752745.1. Lineage (NCBI taxonomy): Eukaryota > Metazoa > Annelida > Polychaeta > Sabellida > Serpulidae > Protula > Protula sp. h YS-2021. The sequence continues at coordinate 10,622,496 of OX457030.1, read as the reverse complement.
GGTAAAGACATTGGTCTCTAATTAGATTATTTAATCAAGGCAATAATTTATACGAAATATACTTGTTTTAACAACAGAAATTCTACTATTTAGTAGAAATTCTACTATGGTAAATTCCTGCCTTTCCCAAATACGATGGTTTTGAATTTCATTTTAGTTTTATACGTAGGTTGAAACAACGAATATTTGGATATCGATTTGTTTTGCAAATCGATATATAAGCTGTGCAAAACATTTTCAATCCGACATATTATTCGTGATTCCACTTTTAAACCAAAATAGATCTGTACAAAAAAGCAAATTTAAGTTTGCCCCTAAAATAATATGATATCTGCCGTAGAATGTAGGAGAGTTTTGATAGAAACATATAACAATTTGTGTATTCTAAATTTCGTTTTTAAGCTGTAAAATTACAAGGAAGTCCTTTAATCGATATAATTTAGTAATTTATTATACTTGTATTCTTCTAACTATTCATTTAATCTTGTACGATAAAATAAATTGAAGCCTTCATTTTACAACACATATTTATTGTTGACTTCCAACAGTATATGCTTAATAATTCCATTTAGGTAACTCACTAACTACTTTTATCATCATTTGAGAAGATACATATATTGAATGCATATATTGAAAGGTGTGGATGTCGTGCATGTTTTGCAGTACAGGGAAAAATGAACTAGAACTAACTAGTCCTAATCAAAAGTTCTCTTGGTATTCTATTACTTTCTGTTATGTTTCTAGGCGTCAGACTTTTGTTTTATATTTTTTCATGAACATTTCAAGTGAATGAACTGAATTTTTACGTTAAGGCAAAGGGTCTAAGTTTGGAGCCTAATTGATTCCAAATTATTTTGTGTTTGAAAGATCATGATTTTTATGCTAGCAATGGACTATACTTTTTAAGGACATTACAGAAACAATCATATCTATGTTTTCCCACGGTTTATATCGCTCATTGCGCATACAATTTCACTTCAGGCTTTCTGCTTGTTTTGTATGATTATTTAAAACCGTGTATGTATCTATTTTTTCCGAAAGTTTTTCTTCCTTGGGAAAAAACAATATAATCATTTTATAAACAACTCTATAAAAAACAAAATTTATAGAATGGTAGACAATGGCATGGACACCATTTAACCAAACGTATCTGAGGAAATTACTGTTAATTAATTCAACCATAATAGTATTCAAGAGTGTTTTAATGGCGCATCGTAGACTTAGTACTGCGTTCCTGATTATAAGAGCAGGAAAACAGTGGAAGTCCGTTAGCCGGGAAGAAACACTACTCACCATTGTTGCTTTTTTTGCAAATTTTGCACGGCTCTCATGCGCAGTATTACTTTTGCTATTAGTTCATTCTCTAAAAAGAAATAATTTATTTTGTTTACTTCATTGTTTAATTTATTGTTATGTTAAGTCCATCAAGTTCCGCAACACGAACTGTCGTTCAGCAAATTGTTTTTCGGTCTGTTAAATATATGTATCGTGGTTTTATGGGTATCAACTTTGTTATCGAAATATGTTTGGTATCCTTTTGTTCGTCAGAGTATGCTCTTGACAATGCGCATTTCAAAATTGCTTTAAAGTTTAATTTCGGGTTATAAATTAAGTTTTAATAATTTCCTGTATTTTTAAATTCGAAAGTCATTTGCACTCAAGTTATTGGGGTTAACACTTGCCTTCAACTGCAATTAGTGTCAGCGTCGCTCGACGTGTTAGGATCAAGTTCGCCTGCTCGCTAATCCTGACATAGCTTACTCACTCAGCCCCTTAATTGCAGTTAGTGCCAGCGTTGCGCGACACCCCCGCAGTTAGGATTAATTTGGGCCTGCTCGATAATCTTAACATCGTTTTCTCAGTCAGAGCGGGTGGTATGCCTTACTCGTTAACCTTAGCCAATCACGTTCTAGAACCAAATTACTCCGGTGAGTCCGAGGAAATATAAGCGGCGTTTTTCGGTGTAAATATCAAAAGTCATAAGAATTTACGCTCTACGACAAATAAGCAACGGATTTGGAGTTACTTGTGAACTTCACAGCGGATAACAACGATAGCGGAATATTATTATTGTTATTGTGAAAATCGCAAGAAATCAAGTGGAAACTGTAAATTTCATAGGAGTCTAAGGAATAGTTAACAGCGCTTCAGGCTCGTAGATCGGAAGACCGCAATATCTGGTATGTTCTGTCATGTTATTAGTACGCATTATGGTTAAATTGTAGCATTTTTTGTGGACCTCTTATGTTCGTTTACTCAGGAAACTTTTTGAGTTGAGTATCGGAACCTCAATACGGCTTCACCGTGATATGAGAGTTTGGATAACGTTTAGAATTATATTTTTACGTGTTCTTAATTGTTGTAAATTTTCTGTTATAACGCAGAGAATAAGTGTCCAGTGTCCGAAGTCAACGTCCAACGCGGAATAAAACTTACTCTGCATTACTCAATTGCTAGTCTTTCTTATTCGAAATTAATAAATTACATCCGAATAAATTCGCGTGGTTCCGAGTAACTTACATGAGTCCAATAGCGATGAGCTATTCTCAGACAGATTTCGAACCTAACAGGATCTCTCAGACACGAGTATTGAGTATCAGTGCAAGTTGTGGAGAAGATGGCGGAGGTAGTAGCCAAGACAAAATCCAAGACTGAGAAGGCACTGGAGAGAACAGCCAACGCCGTGCTCACCCACGTCAGAAAGGGCGACGAAGCGAAGGCTGGAAGCAGTCTCCAGAGGGTGCGGGCGCTGTGGGCTGAATTTCAACAGCAGAACGACGACCTGAGGGAGGCGGACGACGAGATAGTCCGGACAGCAACCATGGCAAGCTTAGAGGTATTTGGGCAGAGGGTGAAGGATGCCGAGAACCAGTATGCGGCAATTCAGAGGGCCACCGATGGAAAGGGTAATGAGGAAGAGGAGGAACATGACGACGCTAATGGGGCGCTTCCTGGTGATAATCCGCAGCCAAGCAACAGCGATGCAAACCACGGAGCTAAGGCGGCGGACCTGACACGAGACCCCACAGATGAGTTGAAGAAGGCGCGCCGCGAAGCGCTGCAAATTGCGCATGAGATAGAGAACCTGAAGATCGAAAAAGATGCAGAGGGAGCTCGAAGCGCTGCGAAGTGAAATGGCTCTACCAGTTACCATAGGCCCAGCGGTGCCAAGCCACTACAGCACCAAGCCAACCTGGTCTGAAGTCCGCCGGTGCATCGACCGCGCCGACCTGCCATGCATCACAGGCAAGCAAGCTGAATACGCCAGCTACATCGACAGGTTTCAGACTGTGGTGGAAAGCGTCGTGAGCCATCATAAAGATAGACTCTCTTACCTCATCGTGACACTCCAGGGGCGACCTAAAGAGCTGGTGGAAGACTGTGTCTTGATCTGTCTTGCCGCAGAGGGATACAAGATTGTGAGGGATTCATTGCACCTGTTCTATGGAAAGTATAACCGCACCATAGAGCAGTGCTTAGACAGCCTGAGGAGGGGGCCTATCATCAAGGCACACGACGTCAACGCACTGACCAACCTGGCGCAAGACATGCGGAGAGTCAGCATTAAGCTGAAGGCACTCAACTGTCACCATGACCTGAACAGCAAGACGAACCTGCTGAAGATAGCCAGCAGCCTACCAAGGAGTACCCACGAACAATGGGCAAGGGAAGAGCTGAAGATCTCAGTCCGCGGGAGAGAACCCAAGTTTGATGACCTTGCGCAGTTTGTGATGACCGAAGCAGAGCTAGCCAGCAGCTACCACGGAAGAGGCGTGAGCAGGAGACTGGAGTCTACGACCACGTCATCCCACGCACCCAACGGGGGTCATTCGAGGCAGGGCACCAGGACCGCCACTTCCATGGCTGCCTCAGCCACAGCCTACGAAGCGGAGTTCGAATCCAGCCAAGATAGCTCCAACACCGTTCCTAGACGCTGTCCAGCCCGCTGTCCAGCACATGCGAACGCCTTGAGAAATGCTCGGCGTTCAAGAAAATGAGCGTCAAGGATAGGGTGCAGATCCTGTGCAGGATTAGAGGTTGCATGAACTGCTTCCGCCCTAGACACTACGCTAGGGACTGAAGTCAAGCCAAGGGTTGCCAGGTACTGGAATGCAACCTGAAGCACCACGCCATGATGCATGAGTGGACCACACCAGTCACCATATCGGCAACCAGCAGTTCAACAGAACACTACCTGGACGTGGTTCCAGTGTCAATAGGGGTTGAGGGATGGGTACACCACACGTATGTCTTACTGGACAACGGCTCACAGAAGAGCCTCTGCACCAACAAACTTGCCGACAGTCTTAATGTTGCTTCCCGACCAGTGACCTTTCATCTCAACAGCGTCACTGACCAAAGTATGGGGTACAAGGGGCGAGAACTTGATATGAAACTGATTCTAGAAGGAGGCAGCGCAATGACAATACGAAAGGTCTGGACGATAAACCGGTTACCGGTGAATACAGAACACATTGCCACGACCCGGGATCGACGTACCCTCAGCCCACGTGCCGCTTGACGTGAAGAGAGGTGCCGACGGCGAGCCATACGCGGTCAAGACGCTCCTGGGGTGGTCAGTACGGGGACCAAAGACCACCGCGCCCACTACAAGGAGGACGACGGTCGTCGTTTGGACAAGCGTGTCCCGGACCACGGACCTGGAGATGCGCCGAATGTACAAAGCGAACTTTTCAGAGAAACCGAACGCCAACAGAGGGGGCTCCATAGAGGAAAAACAGGCACTGACGATGATGCAGAATACACTGACCACAGATGAAAACCACTGCCAGTCGGGGCTTCCATGGCAGAAGGAAGATTCTCAACTACTAGACAGTCGCTACCAAGCTGAACGGCGACTCCGGGGCTTCAAGAAGCGCTTCATTAGAGATCCAGATTGCAAGGAGAAATACGTAGCCACCATGGAGGACTACATCGATCAATGCCACGCCAAACCCGCTGAAGAAGAAGCGATGACCACGGTATCACGAACCCTCACAAGCCGGGAAAAGTTCGGGTAGTCTTCGACGCAGAAGTGGAGGGGTCTCCTTAAACAATGCACTCCTACAAGGACCAGACCTAGTAAACGAGCTCGTCTTACAACTCAATCAACATGTTTTTTATAACTCAATCAACATATCTTACAAATCAAGTATTGATACAATGGTGTGAATAATTGGAGTCCATTGATCTTCAATGAACATTAACCAACTACTTATTTCATCTAATGTGATAGCATCTGCACGATATTTTTCACAACGTTGATTTGCATTATCTAACACTTTATCTAAATGAATGTAATATTTAGCTTCATTCCAATATGTATAGACACATGTAGAATGACAAGTATGTTCTGAACACTCTTCATTTTGACAAGCAGGACATACTAAACATGCAAACTTTTTTACAGCTAATAACATTTCTTCACAATATGTTTTTTGCACAATATATTGTCTCAATGTAATGTCTGCCATTATACTGCAATGTAGATTAACCACCCTCTCACTTCATCAAACAGTCTTGGATCAAATCGAGCAAAGTGATATGCTGCTTCCACATCAAACTCCTCAGCTCCGTCAATGTTTGAAAGCACACACCCTTTGATGAAATCCTTGCGTAAGTTTGGCACGTTCAACGTGGAATGAACAAGTTCCCAATAGATGTCAAAGTGTTCCAGTTGTTGTTGAATAGATCCAAAACGCGCCAGTTCACTTATCATGTAGTCCACATACTTCTCCTTGAAACACGTTTCTACATCTTTGTTTCACATATCCATATAACACGTCTGCACACTATGACGGCTGGCAAGCAAATGACTCTCAGTCTTACTCTGCAGATACTGTTAGTGAGCCGCACTTGTTGCAGAAGTTGTCAGGTTCACACAACTTGCAATTGTACTTGTGACAGTGACAATCATAATCCTCAGCATATCCGTAAGCATCACAATATTCACAGGTAAGTCCAAGTTGGTTTTGCACGTTCATATTCTCCAAACGAACTTCAGCCAGTCTTTTCTTGGATAGCTTTGAAACCTTCATCAGATTGTCCTTTTGCAGCTTGATAGGAGTTTTCTTACCATAACATTCCGTACATGAGTAGGTTTGGCGAATAAGACTGAGTTAATGTTATCCATCTCCTGAAGCAATGTCTCCCATTCACCATCAGTCATGTTGATGTAACGCGTACATTCTTTCCCTTCCAACAGTGATGTTTGCACAAAACTCACATAGCGCATGTCCAAGTATGAAAAGTCACTTCGTTTGCTTTAAGTACAATTTGAAGCCAATGGTGCGAAAATTTTTCAATCTCTCACACACAATCTTCCACAAGGATGGTGCTAAAGCAAGCCATCTCTCTCCACGTTTGATTCGAAGAAATGGTCCAAATTGTCCATGCTCCACAGTAATGGTTAAGTTTGCACTAATTTTAAAGCTGCTTGTCTTCTCCATGGCTGTGCATTCAATGATGACTTCACTTCACCCTTCTCCTTTTATACCATTAAAAAATTGCAGAGTCAGCTTTCTTATAGTTCTTCAAACATCCTTGAAAGTTCTGAATTTACTTCAACTCTTCCACTGTTGAATCGAACAAGTTCTAATACATTCGTCGTCGATGGTACGTCATCATAATATTGTAAAATAATTCTAGCAGCTACAACTATCA
>OX457030.1:10518333-10610833 GCA_949752745.1 Protula sp. h YS-2021 | reverse complement strand
CTTTTTTCTTTATTTCGCCCTCCTTCTCCCCCGTTAACTCTCTATCCCTCTTTCACAACTCTCTGTTGAAGATCAATTCAAATAGCAAAGCTTTTTATGTTCTTTATCATTTCACGCAAATCGCTGTCGTTAATGTTACTATTATCCAAGAAGATTAAAATCTGCCGACCTTTGATAGTTTGTACTTCTATTTAGACAAAAAAAAACGCTTTAGAAATACATTTGAAATTTATTCGATTTTTGCAAACACGTGGCTTATGAAGGTGGGAACATGCAATGTCATTTCAGTTGTTTAAACAAGACTTATACGCGTTAATTAAAAAATCAAAATATGTCCCCTTTAACAATACAATACAAAACATCATAAAACAATACAAATGACTGATCCAGTGTCAGAAAATTTCAATTTTCTGTTTTCTAATGAATTGCATTACAACACAAGTATAACATCTTAAAAGGAAACTTATACATTCAGCATTCAAATGATTCTATGAAAAGATACTTAAGAAAAAATGAAAAAAGTGATATTTAAGGGATAAAATTTCTCATTGAAAATAAAGTGTGTCAGAGGAGCTGCTTTAATGGGTAAATAAATATGTAAGCACATCTAATTATAGAACAGCACTGCATTTTTATATTACACTTTACAACCAATACAAATGGTATAGCAAACATCAAATGAGAACACTACTGTAACAAATTGTACATACAACGCCAATATAAACAAAACAGTATTAACAAGCATTATAATTTTCCGCTAATAAACCAACTTTTCTCATATAATTGAGAATTTTATAAGAGTAAAATAAAACGCGGCAATTTTGTTATTTATATATGTCTAATAGCATTACAGATGAGTCTTGTGGATGTATAGATACATACATATATGCGTGTATATATGTATGCATGCATGTATGTATGTATGTAGGTAGGTAACTATGTATGCATGATAAATACTCCAAAAGAATCATCTTAACTTAAACCAAGGGCTAAAGCACTGGGAACATGTTGAGAGTAACTACTTGACTTTTGAAGTTTTCCTGACATCAAAAATATTGCCTTTGTCTGTGGTGGCGGGTAACTGTTTAGTCTGTCTACACATTAACAATTTTCATGATTAAAATTTTAGCAACTCAAGGCGGAGACGGTCTGTTGCCATTGTATGTAAACGTAAATATGTAATTTTTTAAACTCAGAATCTTGATTCAGAACTATAGAATACGTTTCTACTTCTTCCTTATTATATCCATTATTTTTATTAGAGCTTAAGTTTGCATTGTTTTAGTTCTGCTGTAAAATTGGTATGTTGTGATCCATGTTCATGTTATGATCAATTCACATGTTGCAGCTAAACTGCTGTCCTTGGCGGCAATGATTTTTTTGTGATTTCAAATGCGGTGAATAAATGGAGCATATTTTCTGCCCATATACTGTAGCAAAAAGTCTCTTAAAGAAATGATATATTTCATCCTAGCTTTCACCCATGGCCATTTTATGAATACTTTAGCGTCAACAACACGTTGTACTCGGATAGGTAATTCAGCACTTTAAAGTATCTAAAATTACATAAAATACTCGTTTTCCAGCATTTATTTCCAGCTGCTGAGCGAACAGCAGCTGGAACTTTGGCCATTTCCTGAGAACTGCTGAGGACAACTAATATATATATATCTGCTTTTATTCATGTATCTGCAAATTATTCGTCATGTTACCAGTGACAGTAAACTCAGCACAATGAACACAACAGTGGAAGCCATGAACAATTTCTAGGACATTGATAAGTAAATTATGAACCCATTCTCTATCCTCATGACAATATGATTACTGGATTACTTCTGATGTATGTATTGCTAAAAATGTACTTCAAATCGTTTACCCAATGCAGAGCAGCCATTTAAAAAGCAACATGGGGATGACACGGATCCACATGAGCAAGGCTTTATTTCATGGATTCTACCTAGTTATTTAACACATCTAGCTATCTGTTTAATACAAATCAGAACATCCTCCAACCCAACTCTACCAGTGCCTGTAGCAGTCGTAGCATGAGCTTAAAACAATCGGGACAAACGCGAGCCTTGCCCATTTTTGTTTAATGATTTTAGTACAAATATTTTTCTCTTTTAAATTTCATATTTCGTACTCCTCTGCAATACTTTTCGTCGCATACTTACAGTGTTATGACGTTGTCAAGTACACATTTTCAGTAGTGTGTAGCGTTCTGAAAACTTTTTTCTCTGTACGCGTTCTGACAATCATGAAATAAAATTAGAATCTTGGTGGCCTTAATTTAACACGTTTCTACAACATAAAAGCATAAACGTCTTGGACATTATCCGTTTATAGGAATAATAACCTCTTATTATAATATCAGTTATTAACGTTTTGATTTTTTGGCTCAAAGAAATTTCGATGTACATCAGACCGTAAGCTATTCCACTTGTGTTTGGGATACATGGGGTGGAACAACCACATGAGATTGATTGCTTGTGTAGTCATAAAAGTGTGAAATGAATATCCAGCAACATATGTGAAGTTGTATTGTGGTTTTAGAAACCTTGTTTTGGGTAAAGACATTGGTCTCTAATTAGATTACTTAATCAAGGCAATTATTTATATGCGCTACACTCAAATTATGCGCTAAATATTTTTCAACGAAATATACTTGTTTCTACAACAGAAATCCTACTATTTCGTGGAAATTCTACTATAGTAAATTCCTGCCTTTCCCAAATACGATGGTTTTGAATTTTATTTCAGTTTAAACGTAGGTTGAAACAACGATTATTTGGATATCAATTTGTTTTGCAAATCGAAATATAAGCAGTGCAAAACCTTTTCAATCCGACATATTATTCGTGATTCCATATTTAAACCCAAATATATCGGTACTAAAAAAGCAAATTTACGTTTGCTCCTAAAATAATATGATATCTGCCGTAGAATGTAGGAGAGTTTTGATAGATACGCATATAAATTGGTGTATTCTAAATTTCGTTCTTAAGCTGTAAAATCACAAGGAAGTCTTTTAATCGATATAATTTAGTAATTTATTATACTTGTATTCTTATAGCTATTCATTTAATCTTGTACGATAAAATAAGTAAAATTGAAGCCTTCATTTTACAGTATATGCTTAATTATTCCATTTAGGTAACTCACTAACTTCTTTTATCATCATTTGAGAGGATACATATATTGAATACATATATTGACAGTTGTGCATGTCGTGCACATTTTGCAGTACAAGGAAAACATGAACTAGAATTAAATAAGCCTAATCAAAAGTTCTCTTGGTATTCTATTACTTTCTGTTATGTTTCTTTGTTTTTTTTCGTTTTTTTTTTCGTTTGAAAGATCATGATCTTTATGCTAGCAATGGACTATACTTTTTAAGGACATTAGCGAAACAATCATATCTAGCTTTTCCCATCGTTTATATCGCTCATTACGCATACAATTTCACTTCAGGCTTTCTGCTTGTTTTGCATGATTACTTAAAACCGTGTATGTATTTATTTTTTCTGAAAGTTTTTCTTATTTGGGAAAATCAATATAATCATTTTATAAACAACTCAGTATAAAAAAACTAAATTACTAGAATGGGAGACAATGGCCTGGACACCATTTAACCAAACCTATATGAGGAAATTACTGTTAATTAATTCAACCATAATAGTATTCAAGAGTGTTTTAATGGCGCATCGTAGATTTAGTACTGAGTTCCTGATTATAAGAGCAGGAAAACAGTGGAAGTCTGTAAGCCGGGAAGAAACACTACTCACCATTGTTGCTTTTTTGCAAATTTTGCACGGCTTTCATGTGCAGTATTACTTTTGCTATTAATTCATTCTCTAAACAGAAATAATTTATTTTGTTTACTTCATTGTTTAATTTATTGCTATGTTACGTCCACCAAGTTTCGTATCACGAACTGTCGTTCAGCAAATTGTTTTTCGGTCTGTTTAAATATATGTATCGTGGTTTTATGGGTATCAATTTTGTTATCGAAATATGTTTGGTATCGTTTTGTTCGTCAGAGTATGCTCTTGACAATACGCATTTTAAATTGCTTTAAAATTTAATTTCGGTTTATAAATTAAGTTTTAATAATTTTCTGTATTTTTTAATTCGAAAGTCATTTGCACTCAAGTTATTGGGGTTAACACTTGCCCTTAACTGCAATTAGTGTCAGCGTCGCTCGACATCCCCAGTGTTAGGGTCAAGTTCGCCTGCTCGCTAATCCTGACATCGCTTACACACTCAACCCCTTATTTGCAGTTGGTGCCAGCTTTGCGCGACACCCCCTCAGTTAGGATTAATTTTGGCCTGCTCGATAATCTTAACATCGTTTTCTCAGTCAGGGCGGGCGGGAACCAAATTACTCCAGTGAGTCCGAGGAAATATAAGCGGCGTTTTTCGGTGTAAAAATCAGTACAACTTGAAGTCATAAGAATTTACGCTTTACGGCAGATAAGCAACGGCTCTGAATTTACTTGTGAACTTCATAGCGGATAACAACGATAGCGGAATATTGTTATTGTTATTGTGAAAATCACAAGAAATCAAGTGGAAACTGTAAATTTCATAGGAGTCGAAGGAATAGTTAACAGCGTTTCAGGTTCGTAGATCGGAAGATGGATGTATGTGGTATTTTTTGTCATGTTACTAGTACGCATTAAGGTTAAATTGTAGCAATTTTGTGGACCTCTTATGTTGATTTAGTCAGAAAACTTTTTGAGTTGAGTATCGGAACCTCAATACGGCTTCACCGTGATATGAGTGTTTAGATAACGTTTAGAATTATATTTTATATGTTCACAATTGTTGTTCATTCTCTGTTATGACGCAAAGAATTAGTGTCCAGTGTCCGAAGTCAACGTCCAATAAATAAAACTTGCACTGCATTACTCAATTGCTTTCTTATTCGAAATTAATAGATTACAGATACATTCGCGTGGTTTGGAGTAATACACACGCGTCCAACAGTGGACTTAACAGTTATACTATCATAAGAGTCATCAGAATGGTAACTGAACTGCAATTTATAAACTGGAATAATTTATTTTATATTTCATATAGTTTTAAAATTTAATATTTTTCTTTTCTTACTATATCATAATTAATATTTATTCATATCATTTTATTTAGTTATTTCTGCTTTGTTTCATATTATTAAACATTGAGCCACAGTATGGTGTTTTATTGAGAAATTTTATTGCGTATAAACAATGGATAAAACGTTATTTTAGTTATTTTACTCATTTTAGGAAGTAGAATAGTGAAAGAATATACTAGTACAAATGAATTAACTTTGATTTGACTTTTGTTTACCTTAGTAATTAAGTTTTTCCTATGCCAAATGCCAAAGACTTATTGCACAACATTGTATAAAAAATCTTATTGACGCCTGCATAGCAGCGATAGGTCCACAAAACGCAAAACGTCATCAGATTGGCAATGAGTCTGCAATCAATAAATTAGGAATCATTCATTGCCTATTAGGTATAAATTTCAAATTCTTTTATATATTTCTTTTCTTCCTATGATATAATTAATTATTTAATTGATTAATATATATATATATATTAATTATAATTTTATTTAGTTTTCTTTTGTTGTGATTTACATCGCAAAACATTTAATACAGAATGGCGTTTTATTGAGAAAAATATGTAAAACAGAGACTGGTGTCGCATTGAGCAAAATATAAATAGAGAATGGTGTCTTATTGAGGAAAATATGTAAAATAGAGTATGTTGTCTTGAGGAAAATATATACCAGTATCACACTATTTACTCGCCCGCATACTGTAAATAGTATGAAATTGCCAGTTACGAAATGACATCCGATTTTTGTTTTGAGAACAGATAAATTTCAGTTCAAACAACCTATTTGAACATAGTAGGGTAAACGCAGCTCAGAAAAATTTAAACGTGCTGAACCGAGAGAATTACCTGCTTTAGAGCAAAAGTAGACAGGTTTCCATTATGACCGAGATAGAATCTTACTTCTGCGCTCATCTAAAAAATATTTTTATTCAAACATTTTGTCATAAATTATCTTATTTAAAATACTAGTGCATTTCTTCCGAATTTTATGCTTACCTTTTTGCTTTCAATTGCACCTGTGCTACTGGTAGCTAACAGCGTTGAACGACGGGGCATTGTGGCTAAAGTGCCATTTCAATTAATTTTTTAGGATTATTTTTATCCTAATATTTTAGGATATATTTTAATATATCATGTATTTTAGGATTGCACAGGAATAAATACAGAGTAAAATATTCGTGCGTATCTGTGTTACAAGAACTTGCCAAATAAAGCATTTGAATCTTGAAATTAAGACAAATGGTTTTGACCTTGGTCAGTATTAAGCATAAAATGTTAATATACAGGTTATAACCCCAATGAAGCATTAATGTATGGCACGAATGATATTTATAATCTCGCCAGAAGATTTAACACTTCGGTAACTCAGCAACCAAAATCAATGCATTTGAACTTTCATGTTGTTTAGAAGCCTGTTTAGAGAAATGTGTTAGTGAGAAGAATCAGGATATTGGTCAAATTGTCGCTTGATAGGATGCCACAATGACAAAACAGTAGGTGCAACCACATACCAAAGATCATGTTTCTTGGATCAGTACGTCTTTTCAAAATAATGTTTGGGGTTTATTTGTTTCATTAAACATTTAAGACAGTCATTTAAGTCAAATTAACAATGGCGTTATTTGACGGGAATAACTCGCATTTTTACTTGGTTTCGTAAAAACAAAGTAGAAAATAGATCCTAGTAATAATAGCAAGTCCTAAAGAATAAACAAGAATTCTATCACATAAATTTAATTCCAAATGCCAAGAATGTACACGGAAAAAGATATGGCTTAATTTACGTCATTTAATTAAAGTTGAAACAGAGTATTTTTTAACATATCAATCTCAAAGTTTAATAATGAAACCGGCACAACAACAAAATTAACTATACCTTGGATAAATATTTCAGTCGAACAAGCATGTTAAGTATTTGTGTTGAACTGGTGTTGAAACAAACACCATATTTACAAATTCATACAAGCGATAGAATAAATATATAGAGAAAATATAAATCCAGTAACTGTCTTGCTAAAATTGTTGGCTCAACTTGATTAAATGTCATAAAATGAAAATTAACTAAGCCTTAAGAAGGTGCAATTTTAGCTACAAAAATACTATAAACTGCAAATTTTAGTAATCTGCTGTTCACTGACACCAAAACGTACGTTATTCTTAAAAATAGAACATGTCTTCTACACACAGCCTATACAGTTTGGATGCAGTACAAATACAGCGTCAATTGTATTAAAGGTATTATATTTAAACTGAAAGTATGACAGACATTTAAGTTAAATCCTGATACAAACTTACATCAGTACATTGCAATCTTCGGTAATTTTATGCCTTAGTGTTGCATTGTAATCTTGAGCCTCATATAATGTGCTGTTTAATTTTGCCATTTTAAAGATATCTAATGTTTATTTTTATAATACTGGAATTAATAATATCATGAGCAAACTTCAAGCTACCTTACAAATTTGTTTAGATTTTTATATTGAACTTCATTGACCTGCATTGATTCATTGCTGGTGTACTTTGATTTTCTTTGTTGATCTACATTGATTCAGTGTTGTTCTACATTGGTTGAATGTTAATCTGCATTGACTGAATATTGTACTACATTGATTGATTGTTGATCTGCATTGATCTCTTCAGTTTGACGATTATGTTTACCCTATACCGAGACCCCATCTTATTTGATGCTGTACTGGAAGCGACTTTGGTGTTTTGATCTAGTCAAGTTCACTTTCCATGGGAAGAGCCAATCGAGGACGACTAGCATAACTGTAGAAGGTTTCGGCTGCCTCGTGTATTGGGCTAAGGTACTGGTCATTCTCTAATTTATCTATATTTATGACGCCATATGTACTGGAACCTGTGTCATCACTTATCGCTACGTCACAAAAGCCAGTATTGCTCTCTCCTGAAGCCACGTCATTCTTGTTTGGTCCTTTTGATGAATTGTTATCTAAAACGCACATTCAATGCACAATGCAATAGCAATAATTTTAAGTCCGCAAATTAACACAACTGCACAAAAGCAAACAAATGAAAAACAACAAAATAAGACCAAAATAAACAAACAAAAAGTAGTCTAAATTAGTCCTAAAGTGCATACAGTCATTGGGTTGTGAAGCTCTTGACATTGTTGCGACACCGCCTGAACCGTCCCTTTGGTCATCCCGCTTGTTTTTTTCTAATCTGTATGAAAATTAAAACGTCGACAAGGACTGACACACAAAAATTCCTTCCATACTGTGACCCAAAGTGTATTTCTTTTCACAAATCTAAGATGTTCATTCTTGCATTATTTGAGTAGAAGAGCGTTAGATAAAACATTAACAATGTTTAATTCATGTTGCTGTTTAATTTAGCACTTATTCTAGCAACTTCAGAGTACATTCAAGAGAATCTGTTCTGGTACTTATGTAGCACTATACTGAAACAAATAATAAAATAAAATTAAATACAATTCAATTCAATTACATTAGAAAAATTATATAAAACGTCAAACGTTTATAATCTGACCTTTTGCGATAGATAACGAAACAAACAGCCAGAGTAATTCCTATGCCAAAAAACAACCCCAAAAAAGTAGTTCCTATCAATAAAAGCATAATCAACTTTTTTATGTTTTGGTATTATTTGTATTTAGCATCAAAATCAAGGTGATATTAAACAAATCTAAAAAGTAACCCTCATACGTGTATGAAACTATGGAGACAGTGACATTAAACAGATGTTAAAAAGACCAATAAAGCGATGTAGCTTACCAATTGGTAGGCTCACTGGTGTACTGTTTTGATCTTCCGATGATTGGGGTTTTCTGTTCTCTTTCTTTTCACTGTTCCCTATATATATATATATATATATATATATATATATATATATATATATATATATATATATATATATATATATATATATATATATATATATATATATATATATATATACAGCAACGAGAAGATATCACAGATTGTACACTACGATAAAATGTCATTAACAATGCATGCCCTTAACTAGGATTGGCCTTATAGAAACTTCTTTGCAATGCGAAAAACTTTCTTTGCATATTTTAGAGCAGAAACCCAAAGAGATCAATTTTATGTATCTTTTAACTTAAAGCAACTTCATTACTAATACAAAATGCATACTTATGTATTGCTCAATATGCATTGATGAGCAGAAAATTAAAATACAGAACAGTCAATGATCCTTAATATACACAAATAAAGCATTAGCCACCAGTACGTAAGTATTGCAGTACTCTGTCAGAATTTGTGCACTCACTTCTTTTCGTTGAAGATAAGGCATAAAATGCCTCAAATCCCATTCCACCGACAGAATAATCCGATGCAAACACGATCACTAATCTGTTTGCCATTGACTTTATTTGAAATGGATCTCGAACGCCGCAAAATCTAAATAAACATGTTTGTTAAAAGCTTCAGCTTTGTAATGCCTCTTTTTTATGCAGCAAGATGGTTTGGTGCAAGTGTACTTTACCTGACAGTCGGCATTATCACGACTTTAAAATCACAAACAGGTATTGGGCTTTACTATTTTCGACATTTTTTTTCGGTACATCATTACACTAATCTCATGTTATTGGGTACATGAGGCTGCTATCTCCGCGTTACTTGGCTGTTTAATTACACTGTTCATTTGTTATTTTGTACATCAGTATGTTGTGTTGTGCA
Source organism: Protula sp. h YS-2021 (assembly GCA_949752745.1). Taxonomy (NCBI): domain Eukaryota; kingdom Metazoa; phylum Annelida; class Polychaeta; order Sabellida; family Serpulidae; genus Protula; species Protula sp. h YS-2021. The sequence continues at coordinate 10,601,034 of OX457030.1, read as the reverse complement.
TGATTATCTAATATTATTATCGTCGTACTCTTTGATACAGACCTCATTATATCTGGCACATGGTTACACTGTTCTCGTGTTATGTGGCACATGATTATATGTTCTCGTTTATTTGGTGCATGATTTCCGTGTTCTCGTGTTGTTTGGCACATGATTACACAGTTCTCATATTATTTAGCACATGGTTACACAGTTCCTGTGTTACTTGGTACATAATTAAACTGTTCTCTTATTTGTCACACGATTACAATGTTCTCTTGTTATCTCGCACATGATTACACTGTTCTCGTGATATTTGTTGCATGATTACACTTTTCACTTATTATTTGGTGCATGATTGCATAGTTCTCGTGTTATTTGATAGGCTACACTGTTCTCGTATTACTTGGTATATGAATCATCGTGTTATTTGATACATGACTGTGCTATCGTCGTTTTATTGGTGCATGATCACATAATTCTAGTGTTATTTCAATCATGATTTTACTATCGTCGTTATATTTGGCACATGATTACACTGATATTATCTGTACACACTATGATGTCGTCCTATTATTTTCGCAGATTTTAATTTCCACATCTACAACCAAAACAGAATATTGACAAATTGAAAGGAATATCAGAGACAATGAGAGCGATACGTGGTATTTAAAATCTATAATTTTAATTATTGTAAGCTGAAGAAACTCACCTGTTAACATTTGAGTCCGTTTCCGGGTAATAAACAAGAACAAAATCATAGTGACATTGATCATGTGATTCCAAATCAAACACTGTGAAATTCAGCTCAATCACATCATTGTCTGGTGCAGTTATATGCCAATGGCAGAGCGAGTTGTTAGGGTAAGTCAGCGGGTAATCTGGTGTAACAATTCGCCCTCTTCTTTGACTAAATTCACCACCACAGTCTGTTAGAAGACAATATTTTAATGTTTATAGAACGGCATTCTAAATGTGTATAGCAAATAAAATATAGCAAGTATTTTTAATAAATTTATGTTTATTTAATAGACATTGGTGACCACCAGTAAGTTATAGAATCTATCGAAGTAATATTATTAAAAGTACTTAAATTTTAATGTCAAATGTATTTGCATAGTTCTTCGTGCTATATGCTGTTCTAAATAGTGTTGATGTAAAGCACTACGGCCCTATGGTCAAAGTTACCTGGTGCACACAAGCCTCCAGCCCAAATTTAAAAAAATAAATAAAATGAATAAATAGATAATTTTAAAAATAGCCCAAAATAGAGAGTTGAAATTTTTTGGCGAAAACTCGAAGTTTTTATTATTTTGTTTTTGGTTGTTGCAACCTTTGAACTCCCCCTCCCCTGGATTTGCCACTGAAATAGTACTAACTCATTGAGGCGGGCATGGTGTGATATAATGCCTGGAATCCTGTGTTCAAGTCCCGATCATCTGTATTAAATTGTATCACCGCACTGTTTGATTTTGAAACTATTTGAAACGGTTCTTTAACACCACAGAATCTAAAAGCAACATAAAAGGTTAAATATGTAAATACTTGTGCTGGTAGCATGTTTACATGTTTGTAGTTGAACGTTTACGTAATATTTAGACATATACATTATAGTCTATCAGATTTAGAATTTCTTTATTTAGTCTTTTATTGTTTCAAAATTGAATACATACTACGTTTTATCAAGAGATAAGTATTTTTTTTTGTTCTCGTATATCGTCACCTCTTTCAAAAGTTCGCAAAACATGCTTTGCAGTTATTTTATCAATTAAATAACTTATTTCAATTTTGATTGTTACTGTATTCTAAACACATGTACAAACCAAGTGATAGGTTTCTGGAAAATTTATAAAAAAAATCATTGCTTTACAAAACTTTTGATTATTTCTTAAACTTGCTACACATTCATATTTTACGAAAAGGCTGACTGTGTGAGAGCCTGCACAAAATCTACATACTTTTTAAAATGTTTAATATCTTTTTAACGTCTGAAAATTTGAACTTAAACGATGTGAATTATTAAATTGAAATAAAGTAACATCTTAATTTAATTTTAAAATCATTTTCTAATTAATTAGTCTGACCTTTCATCGTCTGAGAATCCTTCTATATGATAGACAGACACAAAGTCATGTATACAACCTACAAGATACTCCTCGTTCTCTAGTCTAAATGTGGTAAAGTTGAAATAGATAACATTTCCTATAGGCACAACAATTGTCCAAAGGCATTGGGCATTTCTAGGGTAAAGTGCAGGAAAGTTTGGTGATGCTATCGACCCACTTTCTGCTGTCAAATAGGAGCCACAATCTGAAAAGCACATGCGCAACAAATTACAGACCATACTTTATCCTGTGTCAATGTCAACCCATCGCAGAATTTTTAGTTCGTTGCTACACACCAAATGGTGTTTACGGTTTGTGGTGGCGATAAAGCATTGGCCTAACAAGGGGATTTCTCTCAATGTTGGTTGCCATGCGTGTCCTTGATTTTTTAAAACGATCCCTTAACGCAGTCATGTAGTTCTGCAATGCAGTTCTGAAATAACCCCTTTTTATTGAAAACGGGGTGTAATGAATGATAATTACCCTCTTTAACGAAATTTGCATAACGACTGAGTACGGCCTCAAAATTACCCCTTTCCCTAAGCTTTTTAACACGGATGCTAAAACATATGACATATGTTCCGCCCCCTCCTTCACGGGGGGGGGGCAACTTCTTTTGGTGGATGGTACATCAATAGCACACCTTCTGGACAGCCATTTTGTATTCATAAACACCCGTCATGGAAACAATGTTCATCCTGTAGTCCCTCGTGAACAACATAATGTTATAACTTAAAGTTCCTCGTAAACCACAAAATGACGTAACTTAAAGTCCCTCGAGAACCACATAATGATGTAACTTAAACTGCCTCGTGAGCCACATAATGATGTAACTTAAACTCCCTCGTGAGCCACATAATGATGTAACTTAAACTCCCTCTTGAGCCACATAATGATGTAACTTAAACTCCCTCTTGAACCACATAATGATGTAACTTAAACTCCCTCGTGAACCACATAATGATGTAACTTAAACTCCCTCGTGAACCACATAATGATATAACTTAAACTCCCTCGTGAACCACATAATGATGTAACTTAAACTCCCTCGTGAACCACATAATGATGTAACTTAAACTCCCTCGTGAACCACATAATGATGTAACTTGAACTCCCTCGTGAACCACATAATGATGTAACTTAAACTCCCTCGTGAACCACATAATGATGTAACTTAAACTCCCTCGTTACAATTTTTCTTGCGATAGATGTGACTTATATCCATTGTGATTCACTTGAATGGGTAATTTAGTGAATGGCTTCAATACTAACAAGTCCTAAACAGATCAGCTCCAGTTCATCGACTCCGAGTTACGGAATAGCTTTGCAGGAACGTACAAAATGACCCAGACTGCTATGAAAACCATCATAGAATACATCACATCTGCTAAAGGGAATCCAAAGATACTTTACCAAGGGCATTTGTACGTAAAGCAAAAAAAATCTAGTTCAAGAATTCAGCTTTTGTAGTTGAAGAGTTGAAATGTTAGCTTTGTCCTGATGTGTAAGCGTTTAGGAGAAAGTGAAAATAAATGAAGAAATTATCATTACACATTTTCTTTGAGAACGGAGGGTTTGGGGTCGGGGGGGTTTAGTCGGGGGTGTTTGACGGGGGGTTGGGCCGGGGGGCTTCGGCCTGTTCCCCTCGTGAACAACACACTGATATAACTTAACCATAAATACCATTTTGATACTGGCTTTTATTTAGTACTAGTATTTAATTTCGTATATATGTTAAACCAGAAAACCAACAATTAAACCAACAAACCTGTGCCTAACGTCCTCGTCGCGAAACTGAACAGCAAGAAAAAATTCCAATAGGTCATTTTTTTTATTTTTTGCGATTATACATAGATGAGTTTCTTCATATATTCTTTAACTTCCACGGCGTGCGCCTGTTTTGATGTTTTCCTGATCTTATAAGATAATCTTGTAAGCTTTGTTCATATGAAAACCTATCGGTAAATATTCAGTCTTTAATATTCAAATATTCAACATATGAACAACGGACCTCGCATTTCAGCGATATTTTGATGAACCATAAGCTTTATACAAAACAGAGCATTCAAATATACGTCAAATGCACACGTAAATAGGATAATTTGGTTTAGTTCTTTGGAACTTTTAGTCAAATGTGATCGCACGCATTACAGTAACACCAGTAGAAATGCATTTATACCACATGTCAAGAAGAAAAATGAAATAAGGAAGCAACTACGCTCTTGCCAATGGAAATACATTTATGCTACATGTCAAGAAAAAAATGAAATAAGGAAGCCAGCTACGCTCTTGCCAATGGCCTTTTCGTATTATTAGATAAAAGGTGGAAACTCTCAGTGTCTTAAACCCCTTACTTATGAGTAGGAAGACGCATAAGATATAAAAAAACTATTATTCCAAAATCAAACACACCAATGGCTATTTTATTTAAAGAGTTGAGATAATATAGCCTAGGGGTTTTTTAAATGTAGCGCGATCAAACATAATGTCTCATAGAATATTTTATTTACATTGTATTTATAAATGAATAACTAAAATCATTGCTTTAAACATTGCGTCTAGTTCTCACTCGCTCTCTCTCACACACACCCTCTCACTCTTTTCACTCTCTCCTCTCTTCCTCGTCCTCTTCCTCTCCCTCTCGATTTCATTGTATATAAAACAAACACTGAGTGCATGTGCTTTCTATAATCTCGCAATACCGGCATGGTGACATCCTTGTTGTGTCGTAACATATCGCATTTTGCGACAAAACTTCCTAGTTTTGAGTTGGGTGTGCTGCTGTGCAAAGGGGACTTTTGGGATTAGTACACAGTTCTAACTGTATTCAAACAAATTTGATATTTAAGGGTCATTCTACGTTTTATCGGCGTGTTTCCAAAGATATGGTTTTAGTGGATTTTTGTCGCAAGGAGAATTGTAATTTTAAGAAAAGGTATGGCAACAATGGTCATGTTAACGTGAATAAAAACAGATATAAAGGTCCGATGTTTAAGGCACACAAGCTGTCAGCCCCAGTATTTGAAACAGTTAAGTGTGCAGGTAACTCTACACTTCACAAGGAAAATCTAAGCAAATAAAGTTTAAAAGAATATATTTGACAAAAGAGTAAAATTTATAAATTTACTTTCAAAACTTAGAATGGAAAGATACTCTCTTAATAGCACTAGCCATTTAAGCTACCAAGTACATGCTCTTTCACATTTCATTCTCATGTGAGAGTTAAGTTCTTTTAATGCGCATTTTGCATAAAAAGTTATTTTCTTTATCTTTTTTGGAGACTGATAGAAATAGGTGTCTTTCTTGATCGTTATGCTTTCCACTTACATTGATATTTATAAAAGTATTGAAAGTGGATTAACTGTTCTCTGTAAAATAGTTTATTACACAACTGTGTGGTTTTACAGCGAAATATGCCGACCGATTGCCCTTTACAGATTGCCGGACTGATTTCCCCCTCTCCCTACTAGCATTGCCAACTTTCTTTGCACGATGTTAGGGTAGATGAATTTTTCACGTCGGGGTTAGAGTCGGGGAGGAAACCTAGACAATGATGTAGTTGGGCGATATTTGGTTCATGACCCTCCCCCCTTTTTGAACTCAAGCTCCAACCCAACCAAAAGGAAAACAGAAAAAACAACCATCCGAGTTTCTGAGTGGAAAGGCATGCTTAACCGCAGCTTTTCTCGCGATTATCACCCTCCTTCGAACCCCCAACCCGCATGCACGTGGCTTCGTTTACAGTGGGATTTCGTTGACCAATGGTTTGCCTACACGGGAATTTGTTTTCACGAGAGGAGGAAGGGGCTGTTTGTATGGAGCAGGTATCCCGGTGCATTCTTTTTCGGAGCTGCTCAACAAGTGAATATTATGTGCAATGTAAGCAACTTGTTGATATTGTTTAAAATATTAGCAATTGATTTAAAATTGCTGACACGTTAGCATTTATATTACAAATGTTATCTATTTGGCTGATTAGTAGGTGATTATTCCATGATTAAATTATCGCTATCGGTAAAATTAGCTATTGATTGGTATCAAAATCCAAATTCAATGTTAATTTATGGCCAAAACATCTGAAATGGTAAATAATAAATGCCTGATTTATTACTAATTAATACATAATTTGCTGGTTATAATTGTTTTGTAAGGATCTTTAGTCTTTTCCTCTTTGCAGTTGTGCTATATTTTCTTCAAGAACAACTTCAACTTCCATTAATAGTCTCTTACTGCCTCTCTCTCTTTCTCTCTCTCTCTCTCTCTCTCTCTCTCTCTCTCTCTCTCTCTCTTTCTTTCTTTCTTTCTTTCAATCTGTCCCCAATCTCTCTACCTCTCAATCTCTGTCTCTGTCTGTTTATCTCTCTTTTTCTTGTTTCTTTCTTTCTTTCCCTGTTTCTCTTTCTCTCACTCTTTCCTTCTTTCTTTCTCACTGTCTCTCTTTTTCTCTCCATCTCTTTGTCTCTCTTTCTCTCCTTGTTTCCCTCTGTTTTTTTTCTTTAGCCCTCCTCCCCCCATTAACTCTCTATCCCTCTTTTACCACCCTCTGTTGAAGATAAATTCAAATAGCAAAGCTTTATCATTTCACTCAACTCACTGTCGTATATGTTACTATTATCTAAGAAGATTAAAATCTGTTGACACTTTGAAAGATTGTACTTCTATTTAAAAAACATACATAGAAATACATTTGAAATTTATTTGATTTTTGCAAATACGTGGCTTTTGAAGGTGGGAACATGTAATATCACTTAAGATGTTTACACAAGACTTATACGCGTTAATTAAAAACCCGAAAGATGTCTCCTTTAACAATACAATATAAAACATCATAAAACATCATAAAACAATACAAATAGCTGACCCAGTGTCAGAAAATTTCGATTTTCTGTTTCCTAATGAATTGAATTACAAGACAAATATTATATCTAAAAAGGAAATTTATACATTCAGTAAATACGTTCATTCAAATGATTCTTTAAAAAGATACTTTGAGAAAAAATAAAAATTTATGTTTAATGGATAAAATTTCTACTTGAAAATAAAAAAGTTTCAGAGAAACTGCTTTAATGCGTAAGAAAATATATAAGCACTTCTAATTTATATCACACTTTACAACCATTACAAATGGTATAGCAAACGTCTAATGAGACCACTACTGTAACAAAGTGTACATACAACGCCAATACAAGCAAAGCAAAGTATTAACGAGCATTGCAGTTTTTCGTAAACAGACCTTTTTCCATAGCAGTGGGAATTTTATATGAGGAAAATAAAATGCCTGAATTTTATTTTTAGATATGTCTTAAAGCATTACAGATAGATCTTGTGTATGTTTAGATATATACATATATGCGAGTATATATATATATATATATATATATATATATATATATATATATATATATATATATATATATATATATATATATATATATATATATATATATATATATATACTCCAACAGAACCATCTCAACTTAAATCAAATGCTAGAGCACTGGGAACATGTTGAACATAACTAATTTATTTTTGAAGTTTTCCTGACATCAAAAATATTGCCGTTGTCTAAAATAACGGATAACTGTTTAGTCTGCCTACACATTGACAATCTTTATGGTCAAAATTTTAAAAGCTCAAGGCGGAGACAGTCTGTTAGCATTGTATGTAAAGGTAAAGAGGTCATTTTCAAACTCAGAATCCTGATTCAGAACTGTAGGATAAGTTTCCTCTTCCTCCCTACTATATTCAATATTTTTATTCGAGCTTAAGTTCGCACTGCTTCGGTCCTGCTGTGAAAACGTTATATTTTGATCCATGTTTATGTTACGATCATTTGCGCATGTTGTAGCTTTCCCTTGACTGGTGTCTTTAGTGGCAATGATTTTGCGTGATTTCAAGCAAGGTGGATAAACGCCACATATTTCCTGCCCATATACTGTAGCAACAAGTCTTTTAAAGAAGTGATCTATTTCACCCTCGCTTTCATCCCCTGGCCATTTTATGAATACCTTAGCGTCGACAACACGTTGTACTCGGATAGGTAATACAGTACTTAAAGCATCTAAAATTACATAAAATACTCGTTTTCCAGCATTTATTTCCAGCTGCTGAGCGTACATTAACTCGAACTTTGGCCATTTCTTATGAACAGAGTGACTGCTGAGGACAACTAATATATCTCTGCTTTTGTTCATGTATCTGCAAATGACTTCGTCAATGTCACCAGTGACAGGAAAGTCGCGATAATGAACACAACACTGAAGCCCATGAACCGTTTCCAGGACATTGATAAGTAAATTATGAACCCATTCTCTATCCTCATGACAATATGATAAATATAAATCAAAATCATTGATTGGTCCATAACGTGGTACACTACAGCAAAGCTTTATTCGATAACAAAATGTGATTATCCTGTAGCGATATTTATACAGAAGCCAGAATGAAGCACACATCAGGATACCAAGTAAACAGCCACCTGTTGATATTGCAACAATATGCTCTAACAACATGACGTCACAATGTTTTTCATGGCTGATTAAATCTACATTCAAAACTAATTGCATATTGTTCAAGTTCCGACAAAGGTATTGCCATGGGTTACGGAATCTTTGTTTATAGCTGTGTATGTGAGAAAGAGTCGAGATTATATTGGGACTACATTCGCAAGACAAAAGGTTATTTGTGAGATCTAAAGTTGTATTTCTACTCACCAGGTCGTGAGTCATTGCAGAAGGAAGTGCATGTAGAAAATTATTTGAGAAATCAACAAACTGTAACTGTGAACAATCGGAAAATAAGGACCCAGAAACAGCGTGCAAAAGATTGCTTGACAGGTAGACATTTTGGAGACTAACACATTGCAAGAAAGTCAGGCCAGACAAAGAGAAGAGCTGATTATTTCCCAGAAAAATATCTTTCAAATATATGCAGTTTCGAAATGCATTTGATGGTAGAACCTCCAAAGCATTTTCTGACATATCAAGCCAAGACAGAAATTTTATATGTTTGCATAGCTCCAGATTCGGTTCTAGGTGTAACTTGTTTTGCTTTAAATCTAATATTTTAATATTAGGGAATTTTGGTTGATGAAATAAAAATGTGGCATTTTCCATATTAGCATTTGTGAGATTCAATATTTGCAATTGCTTGAATAAAGGACATGAATGTAACGTGAAAACCAAAGAGCAGTTTAAATCATATTTTCCACATTCTGATTGATAAGCACCAATAAAGTCGCCATATACAGACAGAAATAACGTGTTAGAAATGTCAATAAGAGTAATGTTCGTTTCCAAGCAAAAATTTGCAGCAGTTTTGCTATTTGTATTCAAAATTAGCTCACTCATCCAAGTTCTCTGAGCAAGTAAATATAGTAGTATACCTGCATGGTAACCCGAGAAGTGTATCTCTTGAAGATTGGGGGAGGTTGAATATTGAACGCCAGTTGAGCATTCATTCTTTGGTATAAAATAAGGTGTACCTGGACATGAAAAGTGTTTTTGTTCAAGAAATCTACATTTTATCCAGTCACATTGTGATTTTAATGCATCGTGCATTGCGGAGTTTTTACATGAGCCGAACTGCACACTGAAATATGAATAGAAATCATCATAAGAAACCACTAAGGCTAGATTAAAAATTGATTGGCGATCACACATTTGCACGTGGGAAGCAGCATCAATTGCTAAAAATATGATTGACGGATGAAAATGTATAATTTCATTTAGAGCTAATGCCTGAAGAACAGCGTGGTCCAACCCACCACAAAAAATAGAAAATTCTTGACGCAGAAGCTCGATGTTAGACGACAGATCTAAACCTTTAAGACACGGAAGTGAAGAAGCGATGCCAGGAACTAAAGCCGCAATGTCATCTGAATTTGTAATACTCAGAAATTCAATGGTCTTTTGGTAAGCGGGGTTTTTAAATATCTCAGAAATATTGAATATTACTGATTGACTATGTTCCGATAAGTACAATCCGTCAAAAGACAAAGCTTGAAGATTATTCAATGGAAAAATGCTTATCGAATTTATTTCACCAATAATGTACGCAAGTGGGCGTAAAGCAGGTGCTCGGAGCAAGTATTTAACATTAAGTACATTTAATGACAATAGATAGGGAAAACACAACATAGGTATCAGCACAATGTCATCATACAGCTGGAATGGTTGCGATGCTGAAATGATTAAATGGAAACGTTTTATCTTTCTTACGTTTTCTCGTCCTTCGGTACAATTGCAATACAACAGCGAGCCAATCTTATCTGTGTTAGTAGCGGCTTCGATATCCAACAGCAACCAGAGCTCTTCTACATATCTGAGATATGCTTTAAAGATTTCTTTATCAAATACCAAATCAGAGAACTGCGTTCCGTTAAAGACAATGCTTCGCATATCACTCTTATTCCAGATTGCAGACAACTGGTCGCTGGTGTTCTGCGGGTAGATAAAGGCAGCTTGTTTTGGGAGAGTGAACACGGCTTTAAAATGTTCCATTTCAGTGCTGTTGCTTTTTAGAAGATTTTCACTGCCGAAGTAGGTTTTTCCAGGTATTGGATCAAAACGATCTTCCTTTTTAAGTTCAGGAAAATTATTCTGGCATATACGGTTTAAATTATAACCATTTAGACAGTTTATTGCACAGGCAACAAGAACAATAGCCTTGAGATATCCCATTTTTAACGTCATATGAATAATCATTCACTGTAGAAATGGCGTGTGATTAGCGACCTTTAGAAAGTTTGGAAAATGACTGAAGTTCATGAAGAATATTCTTCTGAAATAAATACAAACAAATTCCAGTGTCAAGAATTACATCATGTGGGCTATTTACAATTTTGAAGCCGAACTTCAATAAGCATTTCAAGGATGGTATTGACTTTAAATTACGTTCAATTTCAGACAGAAAATAGCTCCAAATAATCAGACAAATAAGCAACAAATAAGCAGGTCTACAACACAAAAGCATATCTCAAGTGCAAATTAACGTACGGAGAGTAGTGTTCACGCGGAGGACCATCATCCGACAATGTTTAGCCTATTTTTTGTCCGCTTTACCATAGTAATTTAATTATTAAAAAATAAGAATCCAGGCAACACCCATCATGTCGTCATGCTTTTTTTTTGTAAATATATTCATAGTTAGAATTACTGCAGGCCTTTCTATACCTGAGTTTTTTTTCGACAGGTGGTTTAATTCCAAAATTACTTATCTCATTATAAAATAGAAAGGATCATTCCATGCAACATTATGAAAATAGCTTACCTTTAAAACCTAGAGTTATTTCAAGTATCCCAATCTCACTTCCATTTGAACGCAACGTTACTCGCTTTGTTAGCGATGCTTTATTATGCTTTAAAAGCTAGAAAAGTGAGAAACATATCTTTCTATATACAATAGTATCCAAATCATGGGAGAAACCCATCTCTCGAATTGAAATAGCAGCAAAATACCGTTGTATAAATAACAGTATCCAGCACATCTTCCGGACTGAAATAACAGAAATTCTATTTTTTCCTTCTTGGTAAGTAATCTACTTGGTGCACGTGACCTTGGCAGGATGCATGAGATGCACAAGTTTTTCTGACATGCTTTTTAAGTGGGAATTTCCACAAAACAAGGATCTTATGCAAATACAAATACAAATATTTCTTTTCACATGTTGATACACTTTATGACTCCCTGAATTTTATTTTTTGGGGAGAGCAAGATGAAAGTCCACTGGTCCCCCAAGCCCCACCTCATCTTTATGTAATACACGGATCTGAGTCTGTTTTCTGTTATTGATGACGTTAGTGTTGTTGGCTGTCTTTGTTACACACATTTTCGTGACGTTTTAATTAACTTAACTAATTTAATTGTTTAATTCATTGTTTTGAAATGAAAGTTGTGATATATGCACGAGCGTCTTTTCGACATAAAATATGATCAAATGAGACAAGAGGCAATGCATTGTCAGTTATCAACAGGAAAATGTCGCGTCTTAGAGACGCAATTTAATTTTAGACATCGAATATTCCATTATTTTGTAGCTAAAGCTATTAAAAGGGCTATTTTTATTAAGACCGCCTTTAATTTTTTCAAAGCGTCCTGATTGTAAGGGAACTATTTTAAATTTACATTTGTTAGCTCAAATGTAAACTGACTAATATAAAACACCCAAGTGTAATATTTTTCAATTCCAAGAGAGTGCTTTTGGAAAAGCTGAAGAAGCAACTAAATTTAGCAAAAAAATTCTTGTTTGTGATATAAATAGACAAAGCTTTATGCAGCTGTCAAATGCTGTACTGGATTACTTGTCATGCTATCCTGACCTACTTTATCTTTTGGCTTTAAGTGACTGAAAAAACATATTGAAAACTAGGAAAGTAATCTTTACTATAAGGCTATTTTTGATCCTGGGTGAGACGTTGTGATTAGATTATGCGGAGGGGCAAATGTAAAACAATTCTTTCCGATTTAAAAACTCCTTATCACTTTAAGTTATGCGTGAGGAATTCAAAAGCCCACTTATAACTTTATTTAGAATGAAAATAGCATAAATAGTCCCGAACGCGTACACACTCAGGATAAATAATACTTCTCCAGTGTGTTAACTGGAATTCTGGTGGACAGTGACGTCATTACATTGACATGGCGTCGAATCTTCTATCTATTACTTTAGGAATTTGAAGTATTGTGTGCAAGATAAGTTAACGTTTTCATATGTATAGATATCACTTATGCAAATAAGCAATAAAATAAGTCATTATGCTTATTGGTTAGCTTATTCATTTCATTAGAGGGTGAAAAGTCCAGTCTGTGTTGTATGATCATTACGGCACTGAAATACACTTCAGCATTTGACCAAAATTCAACCAGTTGTCAAGCAGTAGATTCTAAGATCTTGTAGATTTCGTTTCTACATCGCAGTGTCGGATAGAGTAAAGAAAGCGCATGTGAAAATATGGGGAACATGTCTTTCTCAGCCAATGGAAGCAGATTATAATAACGTTAATTAAACAAGCAAATTAATTTTCATTCCTTTATTTAGCGTTAAGCACTACAACACTTTTTCCTACAACAGTATCTCAGAACAGGAAAACGAAATTGACAAAATTTTTAATAACTGACATTTTTAAACTGTAAGTATGGGCAAACACACACAAAAACTTAATTACTTTATTTTATTGCAAGAATGGCTATGTTATAAGTATGATAGCAGTCAAATATTTAAACGCAAATTTTGACCATTTCTGCGTCAACGTAATTTGCTACTTGCCAATAATGGGCTCCGATGTTCAAAATTAGATGTCAAATGTATCGAGCAGCAGTATTAAAGTTGTGGCTGGCACTTAGCACGAAAACTAGTCTCAGAGAAGCAATTTCAAGTATCGCTACCAATGCAGACAAATACTATAACTTAATTAGTTTTAATCAGTGTTCTGCCTTATTACCTCTGTACAAAGGTTTGTGGCCTCTACGGTTATTCTTATATGCATTGGAATCTATTTTACTTCTTAATCTTAATTTGGTGATACAATGAGACAGAAGTGATACAATGAGAGAGAAGTGATACACTGAGACAGCCATGATACATTGAGACAGTGGTGACACTCTTCACTTATCGTTATCAAACACAAGGTATGATACGGCAATTTAGCATATAATTGTCTGCTTTACTGTAAGAGAGCTTTCAAAAATTTTAACCGTATGTTATTAAATATATATCAAGCCAGCCTATTAAAACCACACAGCTTGTGGGTAATCAAAGCTTACCTACGTAATTTGGTAATATATTAACCGTTTTGAAACACACTGCAATATCACCTTAATATGTGAATTTCTAGTAATAAATATTTTGGTGTTTTGTTCCCTTCCACCAATAAAATGGATTAGGTCTTTTTTCCCTTTTTGCTTCCTTTCAACCGATCAAAAAACACTCATCGTGGTGAAAAAACTTTTTCTTATTGCTAAACCTTGTCGATATCCAACAGGTTGATTTCTAAATAGTTCTTATAGAATTTCTATTTGGATTGATTTCTACATAATTTAGCCAATTCTAACTTCACACCACTCATAAAAATATTCATCACTTGAACTTTCAAATGTTAATCGGATATCAGTGGCCAATTTGAGCCGTCCCATAGCAACAGACATTTATCCATGGTGACGATGCGACACCCCTTTTGTCTCGGTATAAAACACTTGATCAGTTTCACGGAGGCCAAAACTATTAGTGATAATAGAAAATCGAACTTCAATATACAGTTGAGGCTCACCCGAAAGATTGTGATAATAGTATTAATTAGAATCAAAATGAAACTATATAGCTACTCACATTAAAACTATGTTGGATTAATTATCTACTTAACAACAAAAATGTAACTGTTCTAAAGCATTCGTGGCATCAAAATGAACTACTATGATATTTATATTTTTCCCTGTATAAAATTGTTAGAATTTTGTTTGCATAAATGCAACATTAGACATTAGTAATATAAAACGGTTCACTATATTTTCACGCTATATATATATAAACTGTTAAAATTCCAGGAATATTGAGAGTTGGGTCACCAGGCAAAAGCCCGTTAGAACCAGTCTCCACCAAGGTTCTCTGTCATAGCCAGTCATTGCGCATGTTTCAAACTGTCAACGAATACCATGGTCCGCCCATCCGTCGTACAAGGTACTCTTCTGAGTCGCGTCTCTGCTCTATAACCATGCTGGTCAGGATTTGTGTCCTGATTCGCCATTCTTGGGGAGGTTGTTGGATCGGTTGTCGCTAAAACAATAATGGCCCCTGATTGCATTAGGGACCACTTATATTAACTATATTTATGTGTCAGAAATCGATGAAAGTGCAATTAATTAAAAGCCCTTCTTCCATATACACTAATATGTAGTACACTAATGGCTTAATGGTGCTATTACGATCACCATACTTGTACTGGTCAGGGGCGGTGATGGAGGAAGAGTCTTCATGTGATTACAGTTATCCAAATTATCTTACAAGTCATTATTGCAGCAAGACGTAACACCTGCGAAGTGGTTTTTCCCGGAGCTTGGATTGGTTTTAAACTGTACAAAAGCCGATGATAGTCACAACAAAGACGTGACAACCCCATTAGAGTTTACCAAAATCTTTGTTTGTGAAACTAGAACCTTGACACTTGAAAAACATTAAAACGCAAAAATACTTCCTTCAACGGGTTATTTCTTGAATAATATAAAGTATTTTACAACATGCATACAGTGTGTTATACAACTATGTACAGAGCTTATGGCACAGCATGTATGCGGCTTAGAATATTCTAAAACATCGGACCACTGTTAAGAAAAAAACTCCATAGGTTGCTAACTTAATACCAGCTAAATACATTAGCAAACAACAAAGCTTGAATACGTCTTTTAAGCCGAGTAGTGTTTGCTTTTTGTTGACTTAAGGTTTGATTGACTGATCAGGCATACGCTGTGTTATCTGTTTACGCAGTGAGAGATGGCACAAAGCTAAGCAACTATGTGATGTTCTGTGCTATACGTTAAATGCTCCGCATTTACTTGCAAAATATACACTCTTTTCACATGGCGTTTTAACAAAGAAAACGACATCGATGACAAAAATAAAAATTGACGTGCACACGTTCAGATCAAGATCTTTATAAGTGCCAATTTACATGGTTTTAGGGCCCATAGTGTCAGAGAAGAAGAAGACACAAAAAATCGGAAAACTGTCAAGAAGGTAAAAAGGACGAACGGCTGCTGGCACAAATTCATGTAACTCTTGCAAACCAAAGGCTTGTCAAGTGTTAATAAGCATTTGGGTTTTGGGATCGTTTTATAAAATCATGGACAGATATGACGAGCTGTTGATCCCCCCTTCACCAGGTATTGAATAACAACAATGGCCCAAATGTGTTTAAACTTTAATCATTCATGCTACAGATATCGTTGAATGATGTGAATAAATTGTGCAATTTGACTGGTCGATTCCCAATTCTATATGTTGAACGAAAGGTGAATTTCGGTAGATACTGTAGTGAAATATAGTGAAAATATTTATTACATCACATAATGACGTAAGAAGTGTTTATGATATAAGTTTATTCAAAATGACTTTTCATAAGTAAACATAAAGATACTATTGACTGAACTGTTAACTGGGGTTAGTAATATCAAACGCAGACTGAAAATGAGATAAAATGTTAGTAAAGCTTTCGGCCATTTCATGTACTTAATTTTAGTCTTCCATCATTCGTTTTTGTTGCCCTGTATTCGTCTTGTCCTCTATCCACCACCAAAGCCGGATATATCTACAAGGTCGCTCTGGCCAATCAAACGGGTTTTATGACAGGCTTAAATGGTTGGGGTATTTTATAGATTCTTAAATGTGATAATGTTACAATTTTTAAAGAGACTTCCGATTTTAACAAATCATCAACTTCAAAAATATGACTGCAGTTATATCCTGCAACTATGAATGCAAAACCTGGGAACACTTCAAAAAAGGGTAGTAAATGCTGAAAAAATAAAGTTCAAACAAAAGGCTGAAACTCTATCATTATTTGCTGTCTTGCTCCTAAAACTCTCTCAAACCTGTCTTGCATTGAATATGGTTATTTTCTATGCTAATGAAAGTCAAAATAATTTATTTATATAGACAGATAATCGAATAACATTTTTATTGTTTTATAATGTTCTTTATCATACTCAATTTCTATTACCCAACATAAGAGAACGTTCTCTGCTTTTCAGACCACCGTTTTAAATCTATTATTTAGGTTTTTAACCTTTCGGACACGGAATATGAGTTATGAGACGTGATAGATTTATGTACCTAACGAATGGATTTGATATTCTACCGACAGCAGTTCTTTTAAAGTGTTTTAACAAATCTCCCAGTGATAAAATGCCTATGAGTAGAGATACGCGCCATCTATAACAAACTCAAGTCAGCCTGCTTGCGTCATCGCTCATTATTTAACTTCTAAAAACTATCTCGTTTCTATGCTTAATTACAAATAATAAAAAGCGCCTAAACTAGGTGAATAAAACTTATTAATAACTTTTTTTGTGTGAGTAACTAAAGCAAGTTAAAAACACAGGACTGTAATGACTTTCGGTTCACAAAATATCATCACAGCGGAGTATAACGTAAACCATTAAGTGTTCTTCGCATAACAGTCAGCTTTAGTTCAACAGTAACCATTAAACTCCTCCTCACCAAAGGCTTAATAATTTCAGTAGTAAATAGTTGCAACCTACATTGCATTTATAAACAAAAAACGTTATTAGGTAATAACATTGCACATTTAAAACATTGAATTCTAAAATTCGCCCACAGGTATGCGAAGAAGACTTTACAAGGCATAAGAAAAAGTAAGAAGTCAGATAGATTTTATACTTTATCAAACTTTTAACTGCAGCTTCTAACAATTTATGTGTTTTGTGTTTACGCTTTTCTGTATACTCTATAGCAATTGTATTTTATTCTAATTTTTTAGCTTATCTACATAATTTTGTTTCACATTTTGACCCTTATGAAGCAGACATCAATATCAACTCAAACGTGAATTTCTGAGAACAAAGATCTTGATGTTTTCTTTCATCTCCACCAATAAAAAATAGGTTTGTTTTTGTTTCCTTTCAACCAAAAAAGCCGGCATTGATCTTCTTGGTAAAGCAAAGCAATTCGCTATTGTTAAACCTTGTCGATATCTAAACCCCCAGTGCCTAATGAGTTCTGAAATAATTCCTATTTTGATCGATATTTTCATAATTCAGATAAATACAACTTCTCACAAACTCATGCATAAATAATCTCCATTTCAGGTTTCCACTGTGACTTGAATATTACTCACCATTATAACACGCAACAATTGATTAATGCACTGCCGTAAAAAAGAAATCATAAGAAACCGTCAGTGTGCTCTAACCGTGTACAAAAGTCACAAAGTCAATTCACAGAAAAACAATGGGCATGACTCCCAGATACTATGACGATGGCTTTGTGACGTAAAACGTTTTCGTTTGCTTTGCGCAAGTTGCTATGCGACGCCCGTGTTGCAGGACAATACCATGAAAAAATGTTCAACAAAATCTTGAGTTTTTGGCTTTTTCCGTTATCTATGAATCGATTTTGCTTGTCTGGTCTATAATGGGGATAGATCCTGGTGCAGCCCTGCTTTGTATGGGATTCGAGCACTTGTGGAAGGCCGATGAACTCACCGCTGCACTCACGCGTGCTCGAATCCCATACAAAGCACTCAGGTTGTGATAACAGTTTAATATCGGATTTTAGTCTCGAAATGACCAATATTAATCAACTAAGTTTGGCCTTGACATCATATAAGTGAGGACGATTAATCTTTAATTTATTTTTGACTCAAAGCAACATGTTATTGCGGTAAATTACACGAATAAGTGTCAAAATGTAATGAAAAATAAGTGTAAATTACATAGAAATATAATGTGACAGAATGTTGTAGTTGTATGCGCAGTGCTGAGTGTAGAACCCTCTGTTGAGGTCACTGCAGTGCTTTGCGTCCCAATCATCAGAGTTGAACCATGCCTCTCATAGTTTCGCCCCTCGAATCAACTGACTGACCGGCATGGCGGGGCGGCAACGGTTAGCTACTCCGTCGCACTTGGTTACAAAACAGCTCTCTTCAGGTCTTGACCGTCATTCACTTCCTTGGGTATATCTCTAGTGTTTTTTCTGCCCATGTCTTATCGTGACGCTTCAGCCACAGCCAATTGGACGTTCGCTCAGCCTGATCTTGACACTAGCGCCTCAGGTCTTTCCTCTCCCTCCTTTGCAGACCTAAAACCTTGCACATGGACCACACCGATCTGCATACGAAACTGCGGCATCCTATCTCTACTGGTAGGCACCACGCTTTATAGCGGCTTTCTTCACAGTCTTTCCTCAGCTCTTCATACTTGGTGCGCTTCCTTTCGTTTGCTTCCTCTGCACGGCTTTCCTACGGGACTGTCAGTTCAATACATTAACAGGATCTGTTTCGTGCTGCAGAACCATGTAACGATAATGGGCCTGAGATTTGTTGTACATACTTCCTACGGAAATGCAATACGGTTCTTCAAATCCACCCGTATCTGCCAATCATTTGACGTGGCTAACACTCCCAAATGACACTTGCTGGCATGCTGCTTCTCCTCTCCTGCTTTCGCGAACTTAATGAGCCGCAGAGCTGACGGCCTCGTCTTGTTTTGTGCGTTGATCGCATTGTCCAGAACGGCAGCTATTTTCCTCAGTACAGTATCGTGTGTCCACCGGTATCTTCCCTGGGATAGGGCCACTTTGCAGCTAGAAAGAATATGTTCCATAGATGCTCTTTCTCTGCATAGTACGCTCTTGTCATCGTTTATCACCTTCCAGAGCTTCAGGTTTGTCGGAGATGGAAGCAGATCGTACACGCTCCTCAGCAGAAATGAAAGACGCATTGGTTCTTTCTTTATTATGTCGCTCCACGACAATTTCTTTGGTGCAATCGATTCCCACTGAGTCCACTGGCCTTGTGCTGCTATGCCGACTGCTTTTGTCCTCCTCGCCTCCTCCTCTCTTGCTTGGAGTTCGTCTGCCACCATCTTTCTTCTTCTTCCTCTTGCATTGGCTTCCTTCCACCTGAGTTTACTTGTATCCTCTAATCCTCGCCTTCCCTTTCGCACTGTTCCAACCAATTCCCGCAATCTTATCCTACTCTCCGTCTCTTGTATACTCTCCGGTACTGACCACTTTCTGCTACTGCGAATTGTTGTGCCTGCCTTCGATACTAGATCATCCCGCGAGTGCTGCAGCTGTAGCTGTCCTCGCACTTTCTCAACCTTAAACTCTTCAACGATTGACGTTAATGGGAGCTGTACACAACTGCTATTGCTGTAGAGTCCGACAGAGGAAAACTTGGTGGAACTCCGAGCCATCTTCGTAGGTATTTGCAAGCCATTCGTTCCAATAAGAATGTTTTCAATTCACATTCACATGTGCTTTTGGAATAGTTCGTGTTAGTTCAACAGCAAACGTTAAGCTCTGGTTCACCAAATCCTACAGAAATTCGTAGTAAAAGAATTACGATCTATTTTATATTTACATGTTAAATTTCGATTCACCAATGTTTAATCATAATAGGAGAAATAATCATAACCCATTTTAAATTATTTAGATCAAGGTTGCAAAACGATTTGCTAAATGGTTTATTTTGATTGGAAAGGGAACGGGGAAATATTTGGCGAAAATCGAAACTTTAGTCTAGTCGTTATAACTTTGCAGTGAAAGCTACTTTTATCGAAGTTATTTGATGTTTCGTTTTAAACTTTTTATGGATAATGTATTATATTGTATTTTGCCATTGATTTCGTTACGTTCTAACTGAATGAAACAAGTAGCTTTCTTCGCTGAATACTAGCAAATTGTCTTTATAACTTATAGTTTATGGCTATTAATGTACTCGAAACACGACCGCACGTGTGTCTTCGACCTTTTAACTGATTAGATATTTGTACATGCGCCCAAGGAAGAGTTAAGGTAAATGATCTGTTAGAGTTAATATTTCCTCACGGTCATTTGCGTCTTTAAATACCATGGTGATTTTTATTAACTTTCATGAAGCTGAGTTGTCAAGTATATTGTTTAATCTGTTATTATCGCCCAGTCGAAGTTAGAGACAAGACGACCTACCTGCTTGGTTAGGCGCTTACTGATCGCTGCTCAAGTTCGATTCTCGGCCAAGTCATTCATACTTCTTGTCCACCCTACTGATCAAACTGGTACATTTGACAAAGGTAAATATGTGCAAATTCATACTTTAGTGTTCCAAATAAAATGCGCAACATGTTTTATGATAGCTCCGAGTAGCTCTGACTTGTATAACATCGTACATCTCTCTGTCAGAGCTACGAAACCTTCCATTGTTCCACTAATAGGGGTCAATGTCATAGTTTCTGAGGCACGAATCCTGCATACCAGCCCCTATTATTCAAACATCTACAGAAAGTTCATGCCCAATATGCCCTTTTTGTAAAACAAGCATAGTTTTTAGTGAGCTTTATATCTTTTATTTGTCCATAAAAGTGCAGAAATGTTAGCTTCCGCACCCACATGTCAAATGTTTGTTTACATTCTGGCCTTTAAATGTCACGTGACCAAAGTCAAGGGACCGAAAATTTAAATAAAGAGATCATAGTTTATTTCTAAAATACATACTAAAATAGTTGATAGATGCAGAGTTAGGTATAAATTTATTTTGTATACCCACAATATTTGACTTTTTATTTTTACGTTCTTTTTGAAAGATCAATTTAAGAGTTTTTTGGAGGATAATTGCAAAAATTACTGTTTCTTTTTCACGTAATAAAGTATGCTCCCTGTAAACCAACAAATGTCAGTTATAACAGGAGAATTGTAGTTATTTCCGTGTTATTTTCTTTTAAAGAAAGCGTAACACAGAAGTTGTATATCATTACCGTTGTACTTTGAGGGCCTTTAGTAAATGCCAGTAAAAACTCACGGGTCGTTGAATCGCGCATATAGTAGCCACAGGTGTGCCTCAGAGCGAGCACAGTTGACTTGCTTATCGTTATGTAGCGAGGCTTTGAAGCGGTGCGCGGAAACTTTGTAGAGTATCGCTTCTTGGAGCTAGTTTCTTTCCATGCATACACTTCAAAACGTACTAAAACCTCATCCAGATTTTTATAAATAATTTTACGTCATTTCTTGTAAGCATTACCTGTTTGTTGATATATTTCCCTACAGTCGAGTTTCGTTAGTTTTTCAATTTGTTCCTGTCATTTTGTTGTAAGTGGAGCGAGCCATCGTAACTATATTCAAGAAAATACATCGTTGTTTCTACGTTTCTGTATGGACCTTAATCGAAGAATAAGTATTGCAAAGACTGCTTGAGAATTACACAGTTGTTTTATGTTTTAGGTGGTTTCTGACCATCCTCACGCCAGAACATGGCTATTGCCCAGAGAGTCGTTGTTATAGCAACTTCGGCAATTGCTATTGCTGGCGTATGTGTGTTGTTCTTCATGAGAAAAAGGCGTGGCGCGTCGGTTTTAAACAAAGGCGATCCAAAAGATGAACGGAACAAGGCGTCTCGGGAGACGAGTCCGACTGTCGTGCTGACGCAGAGCTCGGCCGAAGGCCGGAAAGTGTCGGTTCTTCACGAAGGTTACCGGCCAGGTGGCATATCTCCGGTAACGGAAACGTTCGATTCGCCACAGGACTCCGAAAACGATGCGCTCATCGCCGAATCAGTAAGCAGTACGAAGTGTAGTCGTGCGTTATCGGGCGAACAAACACGAATAAATGATACAACTTTTAATGGTGAGACTAGTTTGCATAATGACAGTCGAAGCGTCGAGAGTGATTCGACTCAACAAGACTGTGTACGTGTAGTTGGTTGTCAACCTACTACGAACAGTAGTGAAGAGACGGGTATAGTGCAGACAGGCAGCCAATCAAACACAGTGTTACTTTCGCCGGAGTGTGGCGACGTTAGTTCCTGTGGTGATATAGAAAAAGACCGTTCAGATGTTTGTAAACCAGGTGACCGGTTTTGCGGGCCATTTGAAGAAGCCGAAGAAATTATCGTTAGGGCTGATCAAGTAGAACCGAACGAGAAGCCGGTTAGTACGGCTGTCAAAGTGAGCGAAAATGTGGAAGGAATAGAGACGACTTCGAGTGGCCCAAAATCTAAATCGGCCGCAGTTGGTGGTGAGGAGTCAATACTTAAGGAGTCAGACAGTGACGTGGTATCAAAGACGTCAGCAGACGTGGAGACGGCGATTGGGGAAATAAATGCGAGTATGGCCGAGGTTACAGCAGGCGGGGAGGGTGACTCGGCGGTTCGTAACTCAAACACACACGCGCCTGATAAGCCGCGAGGAGACTGTCCGTCGTTAGCGGGCGATGGCCCCGCGCACAACGCGTGTAGCGAAGCAGAGCGTGAAAGCGACTCGAAAACGAACACTTCCGAGGAAGTACGAAAGGATAACGAGCTAGTCGGGCAAGTAGCCGAGACGAAACTGGAGAAGAGCGTCTCGAATGCAGTATCAAGTAATAAACGAACAACCAGGGTTAACAAAGCAGAGCGTGACTCTGTGAAAATAAAGACAAAGCAAACGTCACGTGACGTGGTAAAGAATGGGCAGTCACCAAAGCAAAGCGGATCTCATTCGCCAGGGGAAACGGCTCCGGAACAATGTCAGAGCAGTGACAGCGGCGTGAGTGTGCACAGCGAGGCAGAGGTAACGTGTCGTTATCCCCATCCCACCCACCCCCATCCCCCCCCCCCGCTACCCCCTCTGCGGGGAATAGAGCGACATCAGGTAGGGAGCATGGGAAGTGGGGCCTAAGCGCCAGGCCACAGCAGCTGTTGTAACAGCTGAACTTTCAGCTGTCATTAATAGGATTTGAAGCCCACAACATGTCAAATGGCAGTGAAGAGGTATCAGGAGTGGTTATTGGCAGTTTTCAGTAGTAACACGCCACTGAACAAAAACTTGTCATAGATATCATATTGCCGTTACAGGGTTGGGATTTTTCCCGGACGTAACCTATTTTTTCCGAGACCGTGGAAAAACGGCAAAAACGTGGTAAAAGTGAAAAAAAAAGATAACAATTAACCCTGAAACATCAATTGTTTACTTTATGCCTTTATCCAAAAGTAAATATGGTGAAGTTGCCACAGTATTCAAACACACAGTTATTGATTAACAATCTGTTAATTGGAATAATATTTAGTTAACTGGGAAATATTGAAGGTGTGAAAAGAATTTTAACCCAATAATATTTCTTGGAAATGTTGCGCACCAATTATTTGCTTGACAAAATGGGGGGGGGGGGAGGGGAGGGGGCTGTAATAGCCAAGATTTGGGTGAAAAGTGTGAGATGCACACAAATGGCGTATGCCATTGTGAAGAAGTATCATTGTGGCGTTTATGCAAACAGTGCTCAGGCATACCAGATAGCAAAATGAACCGTGTTGGGTTATCTCTCTCTGTCGAAGGCAAGCAGCGGATACCGGGGTACTTCTGTCACAAGTTATTAGCAGTACAAAATAGGCTGTGGCGATAAACAACAGAGCGCCAAAATAGGCATGAAGATTTTTTTTTCTTCATTTTTTTTCCGCGGTTTTTTGTCCACCTTGGAAAAATCTGACCAACCCTACTGACACGTAAGAAATCCTGCGAAAACATGCGAGGAATCTTTTAATAAAAGATTAATTGAAGTTTAATTGTTTTGGGGGGTCAGGCTTCTGGGAATGACGAGCAGCATAAAGCGAGTGTCCGAGAGAAGCCGAAACCGCCAGAGACGGAAGTGTACGAGTTCGACTTCCCGTCGCCGATTTGCGGCATGTTGATTGGTCACAAGGGGCGCACCATCAGACAGTTGATGGACCAATCGGGCGCCTCCATCACCCTCAAAGCGAAGCTGTACGACCAGGAGCACCAGACTGTTGCGGTGCGGGGTAAGAGCTCGTACACTCACCCTTCCCCCGGTCCTTCGCACACAGTTGAATTTGCGGGCTTTTTGATAGTTCACCAAAAACGACCTTAACTTCTCTTATAAATGAGCAAAACACACAAACGTTGAAACTTTCAGCTACCGTTTTTTTAGGCTCCACCCTTGGGGTGTCCGTCCGTCTGTCCGTCATCGGTTTATACCCCTATGAATTTGGGGGGGGGGGGGGGTTGGGGCCTGCTTGTATTTCACAAATACAGATACGCTTGCGACAAACGCAAAAATATGTTGGAATAAAACGCAAAAAGTTGCAATTTTTTATTGCGACTTATTGCATTTTATTGCATCTAGCCGCGATCCAATATTTCAGAGGACGCGTCCTGAGCATGCAATATGTTGCGACTTATTTCACACTGATGATAAGATTACACCTTGAGCAAACATTCACGCAAGCGATTTAATCCCCCTGCGCATTCACTCCAATTGCGTGTACTCTGTGTAAACAAGTCAATGTTTCAGCTGTATGTGTGGACGTGTAATAGGCTGTATTTGTGTTTAGAATTATTGTATAAATACATGTTCTCAGGCGACATGAAATAGAGTTAAAAATGGAATGCCAGTGTTATGTGCTTGGGAGATTACTGTCCAAGGAATGCAGTGTTAACTAATATTAAGAAAAAGGGCTGGTCATCTGCCCCCTTCCTTTTTTGGGTAGAATTTTTTTTTAATTGTGGCAATTGTGATGTCCCCGTCTACTTCGTCTCTGAAACAATTGATCTTCATTGATCTGTTCACCAATATTGATCTTAGGAGAGACTGATCCGTAAACTAATTGCAATTCTAATTGCAATTGGTTTCTTTTTGGTGAACTGCAATTTTTACCGAGGTGCAATACTTTCAATAAAATAAATATAATTTTATTTATTGTGTCTTTGTAGGCCAAGAAAAAATAGTATATGGAGGGGACAAGCGACCACCCCTCCACTTTGAAGGGTGGGGGGGGGGGGGGGGGCAGTCGACCGGGTTGCAAAAAAGGAGGGGCAGATGGCAGGGGGGGCAGTTGACTGGGGGGGCAGATGACCGGGATTCGGTAGCAAAGGTTTGAAAAAATTTAGTTGCTATTTAGTTATCAAATTTTTGACTTAAAAAGCGATAATTTCATAATAAAAGAACTGAACACATATCCACATGTGAGTTAACACAGCATTTTTTAAATTAACATTTTACACCCTTTCAGTCTGGAAAATAAATGGCCATGCACACTGTAAAACAACATGAAATATTTAAACACTGCTAGCATCATACCATCCCACACAATACTTCTTGTGTGCAAACAAAATGCGCATTACTGGGGATTAGTACAGTACACAATGCAAAACATCAAAAGACAATGTGTTGCATAACACTCAGGCAAGTGTCAATATATGTAAAATTTGTTGCGATTTATTGCGGCCTGCCAAATGCATTTTGCGACACGCAGGACGCGTTTTGTTTCATTTTTCTGCAACAAAATGCATTAATTTTTTCAAATTTATTGCGACTTATTTTTGCGTTTGTCGGAAGCGTATCTGTACTTACTTGGTTGCCACCGTATTGTTTTGATGTTATTATTAATTTTCCAGTATTAGACTAAAGGCATTGAGTGAGAATGCTTTGAAACACGTTTATGTATGTTTATACATTTCCCCGCAGGAAAACCAGATCAGATCAAGGCAGCCTTGAAGTTGATAAAAGAGAAATTTCCCAAACGCAAATTCCGCATCGATTTTTCACCATCGAAGCCTGAGCATCCCGTGCTTTCTCCGGATTTAATGCAGGTACATTCTGTGCAGTTTCCGAACCTAATTTTCCACACCCACACCCAGCGGTCTTGGGTCAAGTGAACCCTCGACTAACTCAATCCATGGTGGGTGTAGTTGGGGTGAAAAACTGGGTTGAGTTGACTTTCAGGGTGGGTTGAGTTGGTATTAAGGGTGGGTTGAATTGACCAAGCATAGCTGGGTTGACTTGACTAAAATGGTTTGAGTTGGCAGAGGGCTGATTTGACCAAACCCCCACCCAGCATACCCCTGCATATATAGCGCACATCATTTGTGTAATGCACAGTATGGCTGTTGGCACATGCTTGTGCAAACGCTGCTGCAGCCCTTACCCGTTGCTTTTGGTGATAAAAAGAATTAGTTTTTTTTTTTTTTTTGCCTCACGTTGTGATTATGAAAATGAAAACAAATGTGAAAACAAAAAGTGAGGCGCACGGCTTCAGAACAATTGCCACGCATGTGCGAAATTTGGTGGTCCTAGGGCAGGTATGCCCAGAGGAGTAGCAAAGACAAGATAATTTACCAGTAAAGAGGAGTAAGAAAAAAAATGGAAGTATTGGCCCCCCTACAAGTTCAGTATACTGTCTGCAAATCTTCGACTTGCGAAGTTTTAATTACTCAAGGGATTCTTAACCATATATCCAAGGATTCTGTGCCCACGGGTTCGTGGAGGGGGTTGGTCGGTTTCACTCGCGTGTTATATTTTATTTTCCTGCTTTGTGACAAGCCGTTTCACACTGTGGCAGTGGAAGAAAGGTATTTATTCCCTTCCCTGGGAAGAAATAGGGAAGAAACTGGGAAGAAACGGGAAGGAATACCTTTCTTCCCGGAAGAAAAGGAAGAAAGTGGGAAGAAAATGGGAAGAAACCTACTTTGTCAAGAAAACATCTATGCAATGTACTATCTATTCATTGATTTTACAGAACCAGTATTTAGTGTTTTCTATTGCACTATCAAGCAAACAAAAAACGAAAAAAGAAACAAACTAAAAAAACACATGGTAACACCAAAACACGATGAAGAAATAATGAGCTTATACCATGTGCTTTGCAAATGTGCTGGTTTCTCCCTTTTCTTATCACCCCCTTTTAATCTTAATACTTAATCTCCCCATTTAAGGTAAACAGTCTTTGTCTTTTGTTTTCACTGGCACATTAAGAGCAAACAAAATGATACACTAATTTCTCATACACAAAGTCAAAGTTTAAACACTTGACCAAAAGTACTCAGGCTATTTCAGCGTACCCAGCTTTTCAACACACAATGAAACACGAGTCTAAATTTCTATAATTGTCATTGGCCAGTTCATGTGTGGATTCGTGTCCCCTTTGTTTTCTTTACATGGAAGAAAAAGATGTGGATTCGCCTCCCCTTTTCAAATCGCGGGGCTCAGAATTACACATGTTTTCGGAGTACATAGAAGGCGGAGATGATGACAACCAAGTCCCTTTATCCAACCTATTAATCCTATTTATTATATAGAATTTTGATATGTGAATTCGCACCTGTTTAAGAATTACTCCGAGCGCAGCTTAAGCAAATGAAAGAAATTCCAAATATTACTCCTTTTAAGATTTCTTCCATTTCTTCCCTGAAAAGGGAAGTAAGAAAATATTTCTTCCCTATGGGAAAAAAAACCGGAAAAAACCATGGTTTTTACCCTTCATGGAAGAAACATGCCAACCCTGCACTGTGGATAGCACGGACTGTTATCCTGTTTTCTCTCCCAGCTCAGTATTCCCGAGGGCGTGGCCATTGACGTCATCGTGTCGAGCGTCGTGACGGCCAATCACATTTTCCTGCAGCAGCCCACACACCCGGCCTTCCACCTGCTGCAGCGCCAAAACCAGGAGATGAATCTGTGCTATAGCCAGGGAAACGGCGTGCCCGAGCTGCCCAGGCCTATTGACAGTGAGTACATTCCTGCCCTCTATACCCATAGGGATCGAATGCCTTGCCGCCCTCCCCCTCCCAGTTGCCCAGGCCCATCGACAGTGAGTCCATTTCCGCCTTCTTCCCGCCCCGGGGCTGCCATGTCTCATAGAGAATGAGTCCCTTGCCGCCCTCTACCCTCCCAGTTGCCCATAGCCATCGGCAGCAAGTCCTGCTGTCCACACCCCCCTCCCCCCCCCCTCCTCGGAGCTGCCCTAACCCATCAACGGAAAGTCCGCTGTGCCATCCAAAGTAAGTTCCTTCCCCGTATCCGAGATGCCAAGCCTTTGAGAACAAGTCCTGCTCCCTCCGCCTCCCACGGGCTGCCCAGTCCCCCTTTCTGTTCAGGCGCATCGCGTGTAGGTGCACATCTGCTTGCCACATAGTCACCCCTCCCCCCCCCCCCCTCCCTTACAAGTGTCGCAGTATTTGTTGTAGCCATGGTAACAGTCGTTTTCATTTGTTGGAGCCATGGTGGCGACTCTGTACATTTGTTGTAACAATGATCACAGCCGTTTTTGCTGTAGCCATGGTAACGGCCGCGTATGTTTGTTGTAGCCATGGTAACGGCCGCGTACGTTTGTTGTAGCCATGGTAACGGCCGCGTACGTTTGTTGTAGCCATGGTAACGGCCGCTTACGTTTGTTGTAGCCATGGTAACGGCCGCGTAGTTTGTTGTAGCCATGGTAACGGCCGCGTACGTTTGTTGTAGCCATGGTAACGGCCGCGTACGTTTGTTGTAGCCATGGTAACGGCCGCATACGTTTGTTGTAGCCATGGTAACGGCCGCGTACGTTTGTTGTGGCCATGGTAACGGCCGCGTACGTTTGTTGTAGCGGGCGTGATATGCGCGGCGCCCATGTACGACGGCTGGTTCCGGTGCCAGGTGGTGCAGGCGGACGCGCAGACGGACGAGTGCGACATCCGCTTCGTCGACTACGGCGGCTACATGAAGACGACGGGCAGCGCGCTCAGGCAGATACGGTGGGTTCCTTCTCCGCCTCCTCCTCCACTCTCCATCCCCCCTCCCCCCCCCCCCCCCCCGCCACGACGACTTCATGAAGACAACGGGCAGCGCGCTCAGACAGATACGGTGGGTTCCTCCTCCACCCCCGCCTCCCTCCATCGGTGATTGCACAACAGCGGGCAGCACGCCCCGGCGGATTGGGTAGGTTTCTCCTCTGGTTAGGAATTATAAAATGAAAGAAAAAAGTGGAAAAAGGTTTAAAAAAAAAAAACCAAGACAAATATTCTGATATTTGCTTATGTGAAAAAATTTAACATCAGTGCATGTTTTTGCTTTTCAGAAGTGACTTCACGGAGCTTCCTTTCCATGCGGTTGAGTGTTACTTAGCCAACGTCGTACCATCGCAAGGTAAGTAACACGGAAAGAGAGGGAAAAAATTTAGCAGAAAATGTCTGCAGGATTGATTCGAAAATGCAGTGATTGCTTCAGTAAAACTATGGTTCAGGTAACGGTAAGAACTCTGATTTGCACAATGTGGCACAGACATACCTAACAAAATGGCGTGCTGGTAGGGGAAAGTGTCCAATAACCAGTGCTGCGAAAGTCGAATAAAAAAAGTGCAAATAAAACGGGAGTAGAAGTAAAAGGCGTTGAACGGCATGGTCAGAACAGAACCTTCAAAGGTACATAAGAACGCAAAGAAAAAAGGGGAAAAAGGCAAAGAAAAGGCGCTAAATTTTTAATTAACATTTTATGATTGTTTCGCTTCAGACTTAATTGTTTTCTTCTTTTTTTTCTTCTTTTTTTTTCCCGGTGTTGAAGGAAAACAGGAGTTTTGTGCGGAGGCCAACGCGCTTCTCGAGGAGATGGTTCAAGGTCACGTGCTGCAGGCGGAAGTGGTTGGCTACGAGACGGATGGCGTACCCTACGTGCAGCTCTACATAGTCAGCGGTGACCAGGTGACTGTCTCGCTAATAAAACTAGACCCCCATAACAGTGGAACATAGGGCTGAAACGGATCCTATCATCGGTTATTTTTGTGTACGCGCGGGACATTAGGATCCGTGTACACACAGCACTACACGGAAATGTGAATGCACGAATGATGTCCAGTACAGAAGTGAACTGGTGCCCGAAAAGCTCCATGTTCTGTTCTGAACAAATCATAAATTTACAAACTTTTTCTTTTGTTATTTCTTTTTTTTTTTCCTTCGTTTTTTATCTTATTTCATGTGGTTCTTTGTAAGTGATCCCACACTGTACAGTGTGTAGAGAAGCAGCTGCACTGACACGGCCCGGTATGCGTGATGTTTTGTACTGACACGGCCCGGCATCCGCGATGTTTTGTACTGACACGGCCCGGTATCCGTGATGTTCTGTACCGACACGGCCCGGTATCCGTGATGTTCTGTACTGACACGGCCCGGTCTCCGTGATGTTCTGTACTGACACGGCCCGGTATCCGTGATCTTCTGTGCTCAGCACACAGTTGAACACAGTGTAGTTTGTCGGATCAGTGCGTCACAGTGCGTCTCGTGTACACATGGATCCGCTTTCAGCTCTATGAGAGAGAGAGAGAGAGAGAGAGGGGGGTTTAATTTTAACTGACTTTTTTTTTTCTCAGTTGACCCCCACTCGGTTTTGATATAAACCTCAAGCCATAGGTATGGATGCTGTCAGAATATGGGTTCGGCCCCCCCCTCCCCCCCTCCCCCCCACAAAAAAAAATTATAATTTCTTTAGAGGTATTCACCCGTTAACAAAAACAAAAGGTGAAATAATCCGCAAGATGACGTTTTTGTAGCATTTTATATTTATTTTTGGATCCCGACTGCCGTTATATGACAGGAGTGCGTTATCTCATTGCAGTTGATACTTGTGAACCGGGAGCTGGTGAACAAAGGTGTAGCGCGCTGGGCTGAGATGTTCTAGTTCGTCGTCGCCCCACCCAACAACCGACCCAGTAAAAAAAAGTGCTGAAACTGTAAAATGCAAGGAGTGTGCAGTTGGGGTCCAGAACGGCAGTGGTTTGCAACCGGTATAGCGTGCACAATATTCACACCTGAAAATTGCTCCTCCCCCCCCCCTTCCACCCCCACACCCTCGCGACCCCAACTTGTCACTGAACTCTAAAATAGAAGTAGCACCTTGCAATTACAGTTTAAGCGATGCCATTGGCTGATGATGGACCACGTGGCGTGCTGCATGACGTCATTATACTTGCAATGAGACGTTGGGAACTGGCGAGAAGAATATACCTCGGATTCGATGCCTTGTGCGGGAAATAGAATAATTTTTACCTGCTGGTAAGATGGGACAAAAAGTGTAGGTGATTTATCTCTTGTACTTGGTTTTATTGTGATTTTGTTGTGTTTGTGAGTAAATGTATTTTGAGATAAGAATGCGTGAAGCAAGTAAGAATTCAATGTGTTTTTTTTTTTTTTTTTTTTTTTTTTTTTTTTTTTTTGACTAATGATATATAAATTTACGAGATATCTGAGGTTGTTTATATATCTAATATCAAAGACTGAAAAAAGGTAAATGATTGCTGTTATCTGAATTCTTATTTACGTCAGTTCGTTGTTATTTCAAATGATACAATATTTTGTGTGTGTGTTTGGACCGAATGTGCTTCTTGTTGGCTTATCGCGATATCTCTGCACGCTTGTGTTTATGCGCGTATTTGTGTGTGTTTTGTGGGACACCTGCTGGTACGTACTGCAAGCTAGAAGATAGCTGTAAGATTTGTACATAGAGTTCTATATATGCTTCTGTGTTTTTTTGCTAAATAAACTACATTGCAATGTGGGTGAAAATATTATAGGTAGAATTTCCGGTTCGTCCGGCCACAATCTGCTAAACCAATTCACCTCATTTCATTACGCCTGCTTTTAGAGGAGGGAAATTTGCCAGTCTGCCTGGACACCACCTCCCCCCCCCCCCCACCCGTCGCCCCTCCTCCTCAAGTTCCTGAATATCTTCTCCCGCGTTCCATAGGGTTTGATTTTTGTTTGTCTTTTCTCTTCTGTGATCACACCACTGAAATGGTATTGATGAGATCAATTGCAATTAAACAGCGGAAAATACTCTGTCTGCTCATGCGATTCACAGAATAACCTTGCCGCTTGTTTGCTCTAGGATGCGTTTTTTAAGTCATGCTATGTGTGGTATTGCTGTGTTCAAAGCAATTAATAGTTTCCTGATGACGTAAGTGTGATCACGAATCATGTAATGTGAGTTCGTAAATGCGGTATTGTGCATTTGAAGCCGGCCTGGTGGATGTCAAATAAAAAAAAAAAAACAGCTCTGTTCGGTGTAGATTTGAAACTTAAACAGTTGTTTAATTTTAAAATAGAAACGACTTCTAAATTTTATTACAAAAATTGTTGCGTACTTATTTTTAGTTTGATTGCATATTCGAAATTTAATTTGTACACTGAAATAGTGCAAGATGAAGTACGCGTTTAATTGCAGTCGTAGTCTTAGAGCCTGCCCTCTTCCCTCCCCCCCCCCCAACCGCGCACAAAACGCCAGTGAAAGCCTATGAATTTCATGAGCAGGTTAACACTGAAAATTGCAGGTATGTATTCTATTTAACCGCAGCAGTGTCACCATCTATACGATCGTTAAAATCCAGGCACGGAAAGAGACTGAAATGAAATCGAATGCGACCTCAAGAGCTGGAGCATCCTTACCATAGAATCGCCGGCGGGGGGGGGGGGGGGATGGGGGGTCAATGTAGCAAAATACCCTATTTCAGGTTTCAGGCAAACCCAAATTTTCCGACTCCAAAAAAAATTAGGCACATTGGGCATGAGGCTGAATTAGGCGGACAGCAGTGTAGCCGGTCGAATCATCTTATAACCGGGGATTTTCAGCCACACTGTACTGTGGCAGATGTGACAAGTTAGAGTGAAACGTGTATGATGTAGTGAATTGTAACATACCGCCTCGTATGTGTCGTGAGATCAGGTGATCGGTCACATGATCGATCAGGTGATCGGTCACATGATCGATCAGGTGATCGATCAGGGCAGCGTTGCCCCGGAAACGATTTGATCACACCCTGTGCTATTGTTGTTAGTTTCTTGGATAAACGAATGAGACTCGTGAAATAACATAGATCATATTAACCTCGGGTGGATACCGTGGGTAGCCCCCCCCCCCCCCCCCCCGCCCCATATATTTTCTTACGTTTTGATCTCAGCAAGGCATTTAAAGTAACAAAAGAAAATTTGGGTGGAATTTCCCTGAAACCCGGAGATACAGCTTGGCCTCTACCTCTCACAGAAGCGGTAACTCAGTGCCCGATAAACTTAACCGTCAACATATACCACCATTCTGGCCATAAAACAGAGCCTCGATTTGACGTCTTGCATCGTAGTTCAGCCCAGTCCTCCACCCCCACCACCACCCAAATGTCATGACGTGGTGTTCGGAGAGGGGAGAGCTGAAAGCGTTGTTGGTTGATGCGTTTTTGTTTTGTAGCTTAAAACAAATGTGGCAGCTTGTACTATTTTTAGCATTGGATTCGCCATTGTTTTTCCTAATGTTTGGATGAAATTATGCTTTGAATTAAATCAGTCTATTTTTTCATTGAATTAAGCTAATCAGAAATTGTTGATATCCGGAGTATCTGTGTTGTATTGTCTCTTCTAAATGAACCGTTCTTAGAACCTGCAGTATACTGCAATTTATTGATCTGTTGTATAGTGAGTTACTGGACTGAGGAGGCGCTGTTAGAGAGGGGTGGGGCTCTTGGAAATGTTTGGAATGTCGGTCTAGTCCCAAATCTTAGTGTCCTTTCTTTGAATGTTTTGGCCTGTTCCTATGGAAACAGTTGTTTCGTGCAGGGCTGTATATTGTACACATCCATCTGTGAATGACGGTGAAATACACTGTTTCTAGTCCCGAATTTCTTGACTGTTTTGGTTACTTGAAAAGACCGTTCGTTCTGCATTGTTTTGAATGAAGCACTATTGTGATGGATTTGTACTGACATCAGCCCCCCCCCCCCCCCTCGCCCCTCCCCTGCTAAAAAAAAAAAATAAATAACAATAATAAAGTGGAAATAAAATAAATTTCCGAGATAGGCCGCGGTTGCTGGCTGGTATTGTTAACCCGAGGGTGTGGTGTCATTTGCCTCCTGTGGCTTTTCCCCCTCAAAATGTGTCACACCTCAATGGGCTGCTCGGTGTTGAGATATCTCGAGAATACTATTTTAACCTCTGAAAAAAAGTGGAAAATATGAATTGCAGTAAACAAACAAAATTTAAATCACTTTATACAAAAAGTAATAGACCCTTTTTACCAGTCTTCAAAGTTTGAATATCTTTAACTGTTGTGCTTAATTTAGGTAAATTAAAAGACGTTTTGTTTTGCTTTTGCATGAAATTACAATTAATAGTAATCGAAATATTCTTGGAAAAGTTTGAAATGAACAGACTTAAATGACAGGGCATTCGTAGGTTTAAGCACGTGCTCCTCTTTCCCCCCAAAAAAGGAGAACCAGGAGTGGTTTTCTTAGTGTCGGCTTGAGTGAAATTCAGGTATGCTCCCGCTTGTGTTCTAGTGTTAGTGTTTCACAGTTAAGAGGTGACTTTTTTTCGGATATTTTATAGTGGTGTGCAGTCAATGTTAAGTGCTGTGTAAAACATCCAAATAAAACCTTGCTGTTATTTCCTGGTGTTTTATTTTAATTTATTTTATGACTGCTGTATTATTATTATTATTTTTGTTTTTTTTTTTTGGGGGGGGGGGGGGAGGGGGTAGGGGATGCAGTGTGTACATAATCTTACCAATAAAAAGATAAATAAAAGAAAATCCTGACTGCACTTTGCACTATTTGTGAAGTATTCTACAGGCAAAAGTCTTGATAAGGCAAAATAAAAGAATATTCAGTGTTCAAAATGCTGTCCACAAAGTGAAACAAGGTCAGTGGGGGTGGGGGGGGGGGGGGCGGATGATACGGCTAGATGGGTAAGCAATCCATACGGCCAGGCATTTTAGACAATTGTTTGATTATCCCCCGTGTAACGGAGGGATATTGTTAGGAACTTGTCTGCCTGTCTGTCCGCACTTTTTTGTTCGCGCGATATCTCTGTTACTATTTATCGGAAGCAAACCAAATGTTACAGGAAGAAAGTATATATAGTGAAGTTGTGCAACGGGAGATTATTTTTCGATTTTGTCGAAAAATGTGAAAATTTCTACGGTTTTACATTTTTGGACTTAGTCCTTTTTGTATCAATTTTGTTCGTGCGATATCTCTGTTACTATTTATCGGAAGCAAACCAAATGTTACAGGAAGAAAGTAGTGAAGTTGTGCAACGGCAGGTTATTTTTCGATTTTGTAAAAAAAAAAAAATGTGAAAATTTCGACGTTTTTACATTTTTGGACTTAGTTGTTTTTGTATCGATTTTGTTTGCGCGATGTCTCTAATTTTTTATCGGAAGCAAACCAAACCTTACAGACAGAAAGTATATATAGTGAAGTTGTGCAACGGCAGGTTATTTTTCGATTTTGTAAAAAAAGTGAAAATTTCGATGATTTTACATTTTTGGACTTTTATAGGCATTTGGAGGGATTTAATATTGTAGGCATAAAAAGACCATCAATTGTACATGTTCAGCGTCATGTTATTTTTGAAAAATATTAAAAAAAAGGTGCAAGGTTGAAAAATATGCTGTTATGAACTTTTCTTTAGGCAAAATGTAGCAGGTTTTTTAATGTCCTGTTACACGGAGGATCCTGCCTCACCAAGGCTCTAGTTGCGTACACACGGATGACTTCGAGGTGACGGTAAGCTGAGAACTGGCCAAGTAATTCGGAGATCTCGGCTGTAAAACTGACCCGGGGTGCTAAGGCAGAGGAATGGCGATGGGGGGTCTCACTGCGTGAATATAACGGGTTAACCCTTATCGCGGAACGCAGAAGTATCTACGCATTGAGGTCTTTCTGCCAATCCCCCATAAAAAAAACTGGTAAGACTCAAACTTACTGGCAACTACTTCATCGCAAGACCGTTGTACAGCTGATGGAACAAATCACAAGACAGTTTATCAGTGTTTTATTGACACATTCAGCAGGGGAAATGACTAGAATACTTGTACAGTACACTGGAACTTGCCACATCAAGTTAACATCCTCGAGATACCAACGAAATCGGTTAATCGCGTAAATCGGTTAATCGACTACTCTTTTTTTTTTAAATCCCGCGTCGTTCTTTCACGTGTAAAATGAACCGTCTACTCGCAGAAACCCGATAAACGCACAAATATCTTTGGGGAATAAAAAAGGCCATGCAATTAACCGGTTACAACTATATAAGCCTCTTAGCAGTTTGCTTACTCCCATTAACCGTTGATGTATCATTACGCGCTTATAAAATAACACCCCTTACTCAAACGAAAAGATAATACAGTAAGCCCTACCATATCTTAAACTTAATAATTCAATGTAAAATATTCTACTGTTCATCTTGGGTTTCACTTCCTTGCTGCGAAGTACTCTGTGCTGGAATATTATTATTGTCCAGCGCGCCGTGATTTGTTTGCACGGGACTACTTTCCGGCGCCAGTGGAATGAGCGGCGGAGGCAAAGCTTCCGTGCCGGGCGTCTCCGCGTCCAGATCTACTTTACTCTTCCGCGGCTTGACCTGGAGCGGGGTTCTCTCCAGTACGGCGTTTATTTCTTGTTTAAACTTCTCCTTGAATCGCCTCATGTCTTCCTCCATCTCCTGGCACTTGTTTCGCAACGCGGCGTTTCTTAAAACATTACACAGCATATCCTTCTTTTTCTGATTACACAAGTAACAGAATCTAGCGTCAAATAAAAGACGGAGTTTCAAAAGGCCGCACAACAGAACACCCTCCCCCTCAAAAAAAAAAAACAAAAAAAAAAACGAAAAAGTAACTCTGATTCAGACTTATATTCAAATTATATTTCCTTCTTTTCTCATTACAAAATCTAGCGTTAAATTACTAATTTGAAAAGCACGTACTGAACATTTCAAAAGCCCCCGCCCCCCCCTCAAAAAAAAAAATAAATAAATAAAATAAAATAAAACGAAGCTCTAATTCAGACACTTGTATTCAAATTAATCTTTACTCCTCTCAACAATTGTGATGAGCCGCAAAGATCAAGACCCACAGGACATTTTTATGACGTAATTTCCGTCAGAAGACTGCTACCGTTGTTTAAGTTGTTGGATCATTTTGTCATTCTCCTTCATTATCTCCAGCCCCTCACACGTGTAGACCCGGTTAGGGTCATACGGAACCAGGTTACCTGTAATTACATGGAATATTGTTCAAAATTATCTCGATAGTGATTTGTATTAATATTCAAGAATTCTGCGTTACAAACGCACGATTCTGAATCACACACAGTGAAAAAATGCCAAACATCTCAAAAAACGTGTTTCCTATACACTAATGTACAATAAATAACTCCCAACATTTTGAAAAACAAGGCAACAACCATCCTGAAAGCTACCAAAGGGACAGGAGGCATTTGCAGATTAGTGGAATAACACTAACTACACGGGCACAGCCACTTCGGCATCAACACATCTGACATGTAGCGATCGATGTCATCACGGGGTCACAGACACACACCTGACATGTAGCGATCGAAGTCATCAGGGGTCACAGACACACACCTGACATGTAGGGATCGAAATCATCAGGGGTCACAGACACACACCTGACATGTAGCGATCGAAGTCATCAGCGGTCACACACACACCTGACATGTAGCGATCGAAGTCATCAGGGGTCACAGACACACACCTGACATGTAGCGATCGAAGTCATCAGGGGTCACAGACACACACCTGACATGTAGGGATCGAAATCATCAGGGGTCACAGACACACACCTGACATGTAGCGATCGAAGTCATCAGCGGTCACACACACACCTGACATGTAGCGATCGAAGTCATCAGGGGTCACAGACACACACCTGACATGTAGCGATCGAAGTCATCAGGGGTCACAGAGACACACCTGACATGTAGCGATCGAAGTTATCAGGGGTCACAGACACACACCTGACACGTAGCGATCGAAGTTATCAGGGGTCACAGACACACACCTGACATGTAGCGATCGAAGCCATCACGGGTCACAGACACACACCTGACATGTCGGGATCGAAATCACCAGGGGTCATACACACACACACCTGAGATGAAGCAATCTAAATTATCAGGGGTTGCAGACACACACCTGACATATAGCGATCGAAGTCATCAGGGGTCATACTCAGCGATTCAGCGTTCAGCTTCTCGATGAACGCAACGGCGCAACACTGAAACCACAACGTTGCGAGTTATCAGACTTCACAAAAGTGTAGGTTCTCCGTTATCAATGCCTAATTAAACTCAGTACACGCCTATTATATTATATTACACCAGTATAAGCAAATCAAACGTGCAATTCTGACGAACAAACTTAAGGATATTGAAAAACATTCTTGAAAAAAAATTTTAAAAAAAACAAACAAACAAACAAACAAACAAAACAAGCAAAATGCAATGAAAGAATTGAGCGTAGAGGCACCAGATTTGTGAAGTAATAGCCTTCCTCGCCTTTCATGACGCGATTGGGATTGGCAAACCTGGTGATGTATTGTATGTTACTGTGTAAGAGCGGTGGGTTTGCCTGAAACAGCATCAGCACAAGTCTGATCTTTTGCGCCTATTCAAGAACCCAGAAAGTTGTTGGGAACCAGGAATTACTTGTCCGATTTCATTCACACTTATCTCACCTTCTGCCAATATTTAATTGCCTTTTTTTTTAATTGCTATTTTAAATTTATGAAATATAACCATATCTACAATATTTTCTGTTTATAAAGAAGGCTATATGACAACAGCATTTATACTTTACTATTTTAAAAGTCAACACATAAGATGTGGCGTCCTCACTACAGAAACATCTCACGTACCTTGAGGACGATGTAAATGAGGGCGGGTAGGAACTCATCGGCACTAGCTGGTGCCTCCTTCGTGGCATTGAGCGCCTCAAAAATATGTTTACTGCACTGTACAATGCAAGCAAGCTTGTCCTGTGGTGCTCTCTTGCTGTCCATCTCAATTATGTCTACATCAGTACATACATACCTTTTTTTTTTTTTGGAATAGCTTGTCAATCAAGCCCCATACAACTTATTATTTTCTTTTCTTACGCCATGGTTGATTCTTTGTTTTCATAGAAATGGTACTTCACTGCTGCTTATTTTTTTTCTTCAATTTATTTCACGCACTATGACGTAATAAGCACTACGACGTGTTATTAGGATCTACGACATATGAATTGCTACGATGCGTCACCTGTGATGGCCTGATCGACGAGAGCACGCACGGGTTCCCTGCCCTCATCGATCCGCGCGTCCAGCGTGTACGCGTTGATCCAGTGCAGGCTGCGTATCTTCTCCTGGATCGCCAGGTCCAGTTCCTCGTCGTTGGACACGGGCGGGCAGAAGACGGCGCGGTACAGACGTGTCATGACGTAACGCTCCAGGTAGTCCATTATCTTCACCACCAACTCCTCGCTAAGACCTTCAAAAAGGGCACCGCAATATTCTTTCTTTCTTTATGTGCGCCATCACAAAGTACCAGAAAAAAGCACAAGCTGAAATATTTGGAATGTTCAAAAGATACACACCAATGTACAATTTTCTTACTTTTCTACTTCATATTTTTTATTTTTCTTTTTTTGTATAATCAGGTTACGGCCAACTACGAGATGGTATTAGGCATACTTTTGTAGACAGGGTGTGTGTCAAATCTATCGCTCATGTTCTGGTAAAAGGTAATGACGACGTCTGACTGTTCCTCTATTCGAATTTCACCAGCATTCTGCACTCTTTCAATAAAGCTTCGCACCTAAAAGTTTCGAACACATACTTGTACACAGCCTCTCCAAAAACCTTATAGCTATTCAACATTATGTTTCCCCATGAAACTGAAATTCACTGACTTGTGCTGATAACATTACACTGTTAGTCTGTGACTGACAACAGTTCTATCAGATCAAGACAGGATATTCGCAATGAAGTGAAGACAAAAGCTTACATTTCTGGCCACGTCACGCGCTACATTTTTATCGTCGAGCTCCCGGAGGAAGTCTGCAAATTCTCCGCCCACCTGCTGACTCTCCAGGCTCGACTTCCGCTCCCGTTTTGTCTGCGCTACGGTCTGGCTCTCTGCAACAAGCCCCGCCCCCCTGTCTGTCACTTTGCTTTGTCTGCGCTGCGGCCTGGCTCTCTGTTACAAGCCCCGCCCCCCTGCCATGACACTTCGCTTTGCCTGTCCTACGGTCTGGCTCTCTGTAACAAGCCCCGCCCCCCTGCCATGACACTTCGCTTTGTCTGTGCTACGGCCTGGCTCTCTGTTACAAGCCCCGCCCCCCTGCCATGACACTTCGCTTTGCCTGTCCTACGGTCTGGCTCTCTGTAACAAGCCCCGCCCCCCTGCCATGACACTTCGCTTTGTCTGCGCTACGGCCTGGCTCTCTGCAACAAGCCCCGCCCCCCTGCCATGACACTTCGCTTTGTCTGTGCTATGGTCTGGCTCTCTGTAACAAGCCCCGCCCCCCTGCCATGACACTTCGCTATGTCTGTGCTACGGCCTGGCTCTCTGTAACAAGCCCCGCCCCCCTGCCATGACACTTCGCTTTGTCTGTGCTACGGCCTGGCTCTCTGTAACAAGCCCCGCCCCCCTGCCATGACACTTCGCTTTGTCTGTGCTATGGTCTGGCTCTCTGTAACAAGCCCCGCCCCCCTGCCATGACACTTCGCTATGTCTGTGCTACGGCCTGGCTCTCTGTAACAAGCCCCACCCCCATGCCATGACACTTCGCTTTGTCTGTGCTACGGCCTGGCTCTCTGCAACAAGCCCCCCCCCCCCCCCGCCATGACACTTCGCTTTGTCTGCGCTACGGCCTGGCTCTCTGTAACAAGCCCCGCCCCCCCCCCCCTGCCATGACACTTCGCTATGTCTGCGCTACGGCCTGGCTCTCTGTAACAAGCCCCGCCCCCCTGCCATGACACTTCGCTTTGTCTGTGCTATGGTCTGGCTCTCTGTAACAAGCCCCGCCCCCCTGCCATGACACTTCGCTATGTCTGCGCTACGGCCTGGCTCTCTGTAACAAGCCCCGCCCCCCTGCCATGACACTTCGCTTTGTCTGTGCTATGGTCTGGCTCTCTGTAACAAGCCCCGCCCCCTGCCATGACACTTCGCTTTGTCTGCGCTAGTCTGGCTCTCTGTAACTAGCCCCGCCCCCTACCATAGACTTCCCTTTGTCTGTGCAACTGCCTGGGTCTCTGCAACACCCCCCCCCCCCACCCTAACCCGACTTCATATGACTTTGCTTTTGTCTTTTGTTCTGTTGTTAGGAGTAATTTCGCCACAGCGGCCTCTCTTGAAAGCAAAGGAATCACTTAGACACCAACATAGTTACGGATATTTTTTTCAGCCAGTGAATGCGCAAATGCATATTCTATTCTAGGGAGTGCAGCAGGCTGGGTGGAGACAAGACTTTAACATCTATATTTACAACATGCCAAGATTAAATATAAGTAGTGACCAAAATGTCTGGTCGTTTTGTTAGCATTAATACACTGCGGGGATTTAAGACACCCAGCAGAGACTATCAGAAATTGCAGTTTTGATTTGAATGCCATGAAGGATAAGAAAAATAGGGGATCAATCATAACACACCAGTATTCGCCTGTTTCCTGAAAATCGACCGCATTGTCTGTTTGCGTTTTTCTGTGTGATATTTCTTTTTGTCCTTAAAGTCTTCGAATTTACTGAATCCTGTGCTATCACCTCTCGTTGGTAATGTTCTGGGGAAAAAAAATAATCAGTGGTTAGCCTTGAGTTTTAAATTAACGTGATACTTTTTCTTCATGGTGAAGATTGAATGCTGAAGATCGAATCGGAACAGAAACTACCCAAAAGCAACTTCAAAGATACTTTAAAGCTAAAGTGAAACACGTGGATCAATTATTGCTTAAATTGTAGCAATAAATTGTATTACATGTGATAACTAATTTCGAAACCCACATTAAGGATATAAATCCATTTGTTCATATGAAACGTTGTAGTATTCACTTCTTAACTAAGTAAATTTTATTCTAGGCGATTCTCTCTTTGACTGGAGATCATTTCGTACCTAGCCTTATGCTGCGGATGGTCGTGAAGTTGCTGTGCTTCTTGTGCATGTTGATACATCCTGTAGCACTTTGAACAGAAGCCCTGCCACGCGGGATTCCCGTAAAAGCCACAGCCATTCTTGCACAACAGATCCTCCTCACCTATCCGAATTTTCTTGCCTTTGGACTCGGCCATAATTCAGTCAACTTTTGTTTGGAATTCCTTCGTCACCTAAACTAAAATATTATTCTAATAACAGAAGTTTCTACGTGCTGGCTCCGAGTCAGCTCAGCGACACACAAGTCTTATTTGCATATGCTTGAGGCCCTAAAAGTTCAAGGGCAATGAGACAAAACTTCTGTGTTACCCTTTCTTTAAAAGAAAACAATACGGAAATGTTTGGATAACAGCGACTAGTATGCAGGATTCGTAGCTGTTACAGATTCATATACGAAGTAATTCAAGGAACAGCAGACTTGGAGCTAGCTGAGACTACAAGCGGATTCGTAGTCCCGTCTACCAGATTGATGTAAGCAACAGCAGGACTCTGTTTTTTTATTTATTTTTTTTTTTTTTTGGGGGGGGGGGGGCGGGGGACAGACACAGAAGCAGAGAAACATAGGAGTCACTGGAGAAATACATCAAAGTCACTTTGAATTAGATATAGCGCTACTTTTGTGTTCGAAACGAATGTCATGAATAAATATTTCCCGCAGTCCACTATAGCTTTGACTTACTACCGTGTAGATGCCCCATGGCTGAGACAATCAATTTTAGTGTTTTTATTTCTTTATGCCCCCCCCCCCCCCTCCACTGGAATCCTGCAAGTATCGCCAACTGTCATGTGCACTCGAAACCGTCAGCTGTCTTGTAACATAACCAAAATCACATTTTGGGTGTTCCCAATAAAATTGCACAAAATTCTGCGTTTCGAATAAAAATAACCGGGTAAAAAATGCAAGAAATGACAGAGGGATTTCGCCTCAATGCCAAATTTCTTTTGCATCAAAGAGCAATCGGGTTTTTAACAACCAGTATGCTATTTTAAAAATCTATTGCAAGTTTTAACAAATAGTTTCAAGTTTCAGTTTCTCTTATGTACGAGTACTGTTTTTGCGATATTTATCCCATATTTTTCTATCATTTCTTTCATCTTTTTACCCGGTTCCCTCGTAGTCGAAATTCAAAATTTTCACGCATTTTATTTGAAACACCCAAAGTGTGATTTGGTTTCTTATTTCCGAGTAGAAGAAGATACGGAAAACTTCACTTAAGAGTATTACTCATATACGTGGAATTTTTTATGTTTGCAATTTGTTTACCGTATATAATATTTTTATACGTTTGTCCTGACCTCGCTCCAAGAAGTCTGACAGAGAGATAAACGATGTTATACAATAAGTCAGAGCTACTCGGAGCTAGTCCCGACCTAATTCGGTCGAAACGCCCAAAGTTTTTAGGCAAAATTCTAAGTACGAATCCGCTTATTTTATGGCATTCATCATATCCCACTATCGCCCACCAAACTGTAAAAACACAATTTATACGACAATATTTTACTGTTTTTCTAGCTATGAACCTCGTTGTTGTTCAACAGCCAACCTCTTGTGTAAAAACTTTGGAAGAAGCTATTTGTACGCCGGCGTACAAATAAGAGCTAGTTTTCGTCTTATTTGTACGCCGGCGTAAAAGAAGCTATAGTGGCAATTATACGCGATATTTATTAAGGGAAGTCAACAAATGTAGTAGTTTTTGCACTTTCTGCTTCTTTTATATCAGAAAGTCGTAATTATAAGACATATAAGATTATTTTGTTCTTGAAAGCTCTAAATTCTTCGATTGCATCGATTTGCTGCATTTATGAACAAACAATGTGCTGTTCTCTTCTATTTTAAAGCCCGATCAAATTCCCCAAAATATGAAAATTCCGCCCCAAAACCTAAAGACGAAATGATGAAAACATAGCCCAGAACAGCAATCCCACTTGTTAACTTGCATATGATTGGTTCATTCTGGCGTACAAATAAGGGAGTTTTCCTCGTTATTTGTACGCCGGCGTACAAATAGCCAGTCCGAAAAACTTCAGTAGTAGTAATTCGAAATAAAATTTCGAAGATGACAAATAAAACGTCAAATAATAACTACAAACTCATAAAAGGGCCAAACTAATTTTTACTAAGTTTTAAAACCTTTAAATGGTTGATTTGCAGGTTTTAAAACTATAACAACCTCGCTAGGTTTAAAATTTAACTAGAGCGGCCAGTGCACATAAAACATAGGAGTGCAAGCTGATATTGTACACTCAATACCTACTTAGTTTCTTGTTTTTGTAAACAAAAGCAAACGTTCTCCCCCCACTAAACCCATGATCCCCCCCCCCTAAAAAAAAATCCTTTTTTTAATTACTGAAATAAAATATTCATTTCTGCAAACATAACCTTAATTCATTGTAAAAAAACTCAAAATAAACCAAATAGGTGGTGGTCACTAAAACAGATATAAATGGACGTCTTTTTTATCTGAGTCTGGAAGGTGGT
The DNA here is from genome assembly GCA_949752745.1 of Protula sp. h YS-2021. NCBI lineage: Eukaryota > Metazoa > Annelida > Polychaeta > Sabellida > Serpulidae > Protula > Protula sp. h YS-2021. Next base: position 10,556,058 of record OX457030.1, on the reverse strand, counting down.
CGCTAAAACGGATTTTACTCTAGGCCCTTCTTATCTAGATCTGAATTTGGTCACTATAGTAGTTTTACTATACGTTACATTTTTATGCGGGTCTGGAAGTTGGTTAAGACAGGCAGGTTTTACCGTACGTCTTTTATCCGAATCTGGAAGGGGTCACGACAAACGGGTCTTACTTTTTTTTTTTTTTTTTTTTTTTTTTTTTTTGCTAGCCATCAGCCCCCACCCCCCCCCCCCCCAATCCCAAATATAGCACTAGAAAGGCATTCTTCCTAACTGCGCATCAGATGATGCAAATCGGTGGGAGAAGGGGGAGGCATTTCGGTGCAAAAATGGTGAGCTGCTTCTCGTAACACAAGATATCAGATGACCCACTTTAACAGCGAAAAATACTTCTGCAAACAATGCCAATCGATGCAAAATAGCTCTTATAATCAAGCTCTTATAATCAAGTATGCGTCGAAAAAAAATCAATAGCTACACCTGCTTAGACCTATAGCATTCCATGACCTCGTAGATGACGACTCCGTCATGCACCACAACTGACACTGACCCAAGGAACATCCATATAAGATTTGAAGTCGGTAGGACTTTCCGTTATCGAGATATTTTGCACACAAGACCTTGTTTATAGTATATACATATGTTACATGATGACGTCATACGCCGTATTCGTTCGTTCTACTCGCAAAAAGTTCTGTAGAATCTTTCCAACCTACCAAACAACAATCCCACCAAGTTTCAACTTTCTTCGCTGTTCAGCAGCTGAGAAATTTCGCACACAAGATTTTTACGTGATTACGTCATACACCTGCCCTAATCACGTGACATGCGTGAAAAGTTGACAGAACCGTCCGACTGATCCAAGAAATGTTTTTCTAAAATTTGAAGTTGATAGAACTTTCTTTTATCGAGATATTTTGCACACAATATCTTGTTCAAAACATATACATATTTTACGTGATGACGTCATACGCCGCATTCGTTCGTTCTACTTGCAAAAAAATTCTATAGAGACTTTCAGACCTACCAAGCAATAATCCCACCAAGTTTCAACTTTCTCCGATGTTCAGCGGCAGAGAAATTTCGCACGCAAGATTTTTACGCAATGACGTCATACCCCTGCCCTAATCAGGTGGCATGCGTCAAAAGTTTATAGAACCGTCCGACCTAACCAAGAAATAAATCGATCAAAGTTTAAAGTTTTGTTTTCGAGATATCTTGCATACAACACTTTGTTCAAAACAGACTGATACACACACACACACATATATATATATATATAGACACAGAACGTACAAACACTATATGTCTCCCCTTGGTCGGGGAGAGATAATAAAACGTACGCGTTCATACGAACTGACAGAGGGTCTAAGGACTGTTGTTAAACAGCCAACCTTTTAAGGCGATTTGGTCTCTTATGTATGACACCTTTGTACTCATAACATTAGACATATAATGAAGGACTGTTGCAACCAATTCCTATCATTGACCCAATGATATCATTGGGTCAATTTTCCTGAACGAATGATATCATTGGGTCAAGTGATTCTTTTAAATCAATCATTGATCCAAACATGTATCACCCGAGCGAAATCTATCAGTGTAAAGAAACCGACTAGCTGTGTGAAATGTATCAGTGTTTACATAAATATAACCAAAGCTATCATCAGAACAAAATACGAAATAAACGAGTAGCTCTGTTTGAAATACTGATGCGAATGTGTTGAGAAAAACTTGAACGAATGATATCAGTCGTGTGCAGTTCAGTAAGAAAACACATAAGTCAATGAAATTTGATATTTGTCATCAAACAAAGAATGTGTGTAAAAGAATAGATTCAGATTCGTTTGCTAGAATGATAGAAAGACACCACTTACATTTTTCTGCCCGTTATCAAAAACTGATATCACTGGGTCAGCTGAGCTGTCCATATCACGATGTGTGTAACGTTTTATGTTTACCGTATTCTTTTAAAGACGTCACTCACAAAATTTGGCTCGAAATGAAATAAAGATATTATTGGATCGGCAATGGTTATCAACAGATGGCATCACTAGACTGAAAACTATGTAGCAGAATCATTAAAGGAGGGGGCAGGCCACTTTGATATTAGGAAGGACTACTTCGATTCTTTTCTTTTTGAAAAAATAAACTGTTCAAAAATAATTTGCTAAATGAAATATACAAATTATAAAGAAGAAAAAGCAAGTAAGATTAAAAACACGCATTAAAGGATGGGCACTATTTTTTTTATTCTTCTATTTCCTATCACGACCCCTAAAGATTTTTTCAAATAAAATAAAATGATACGATTCGCTCAGTTATCATTAAACTAAAGTTATCAGCACTGTGACTGAGAACATTCAACGTTTCCTAAACAAACACCTAACAAACACGTTTCCTAAACAACAATTTATATGTGAAGCCATGAATAAAAAACATTCATATATTTACAACTAAGATGTTATTGGGTAGCCTTTCTTCATCTGTTTTTTTTTACAGTTTCATACGAAAATAAGCTGACCAAAACATGTATAACTGCTAAAAATGTAAACAAACGAAACAGATAAGTAATTTTTGTTTGGAACGATTCATGTGCACAAACACACAACTTCCGAGGCTGATGGGAATTGGTCACAACAAGGACCTACTTTTAATAACAATTCACCCGCTCTGTGTTTATATATAACAGAAAGGTCTCATCAGAGGTCAGCTGTTTTATACCAACAGTCTATCGACAGACAGTCTTTACGAACAGACGTATACCGTCTACGGTCGGACGGTCTTTATGCACAGACAAACAACCTCAACATATTCACGGGTCGTAAAAACGGGAACCCATTTAATAAATTCTGTATTTAATCAATGACCTTTATTTGTAAAAAAAATCATAAAAACGTAATAATTAATTATTATTATTACTATTTTCAAAAAGGAATGACTACCACACATTTGGAGCAGATAATTACTCAACATTCTGCCTCACTTTTTGCACAGTAATGACACGAATAAACATTTCCTCATAGGTGTTTCAATATCGATTAAAATATCAGATCTCGGATGCTACGATACCATAACGGTTCAGGCCCGATATGGTTCAATCTTATCACAGCACGGCTTTTTACTTGATTTCCCTCCACCGATAAGACACAGACACTTTACGATAAGACCTAAACACTTTAGTAAGATATTTTTCCGTGCGGAAAGTAAGATGTTTTAAAATATAATGGGCTTTCTTGGGCAGTAATATATTCCGAGAAGATATGTCGGATATTTATCTAGACAATAATATTTTCGTGCTTTATCTTTATCTTAATAATTGTCAAATGGTGCGATGTGTTTTCAGGAAGTCTCAAAGTAAATAAGGGAGTAAGACAAAGCGGGGTTTTTCACCCTTCTTATTTAATATTTATATAAACTGTATCTTCGAAACCCTACACAAAAAATATAGTATGCATACTTGGCAGTTATTTGATCAATCGTATGATTTACGCCGATGATATTGTTTTAATAGCACCATCCCTAAAGGGTTTACAAAGGCTGGTAAACCTCTGTCACGATATGGGAAACAGCTTGATATTCTATGTAAACAAAACAAAGTGTATGACATTCCGTAGCAAAAAAGCAAAGCATATATGTACAATGCTATAAAATGAGCGGCAGGCCATTACAATATTGTAATCAAATGAGTTATTTAGGCCATATCATAAATGAAACACTCGAAGACGACGAAGACATAAAAAACAAATGAAAGAAATATACTGAGATGGTAGTAGGCAGAATTAATACATATAAAACTGTCGTACCTGTCTATCTAAGTAGAAGCATCTTTCTGTAACTAATCCATTAAATACAAAATGTTGCCCAAAAACTAATTCATGCAGTAATGGGGTAAAACGTATTATGAATTGCGATAATGTCACTTTACATGCCATGTGTAATAGTGATGTTGCTATTAAGTCTAATTTGTTTAAACACTGGAATGAAACATTATATATACTATCCAAACGAAACATAACAACAACTTGAGTAGAGATATTACACATGTTATGTAATTAATGTTACCACTGTTATACAATCTTAGACTATTTTTCTTCATCATGTACTCAGTTTTTTACCGATAAGTTTATAACGTTGCCTTGTGTTTTGGTTTGCACTTAATTTGAAAATGTACTCTTTAAACAAAATATGGATTACGAGTCTGAAATAAAATCTATCTATCTATCAATCTATCTCTGCTCTTCCGTCGAACGAATTTTAAAAGATGATTTAACTGAAATATTATGGAAAAGGAAGTTTATTTGAAATTTATTAAGTAGGTCCAAAAGGATAGAAGAAGGCATGGAAACTTTAGCTGAAATTCAATGCAATTTTCGCTAATATTTAACCAATAAGAATATCCAGCAGATTCATACTACTCAAATGTTACTTAGTTATAAATATATGTGGCAAAATGTCCTTTAATAAGATTTTGAACTAAGAGTTGAGCGTAAGTTTACCAATAACATTTTGAAGTTGCAATCTTATCAAGATTTCACAAAAATTTTGTCTGTGTTTCTTAATAATACTAAAATTTGGGTTAAAATATAATTTCAGAGCAAATACATTGCTTATCCCAATCTGTGCGTGTTTCAGATTACCAGCAAATAAATTAAAATTTAACTTTCAATAATAATCCGGTTAAAACACGACCATGCCGTGAATGTCCTTGAAAAAACGTTACCCAACGCTGCTTATTTAGCTGCATACCAAAACATGCAGAATTCCAAAAATACCATTAATTAAAACATAATATAAAATATACTATAAAAAGATTATAAAGCATCCCCGGGAGAACAAAGTCACCATATAATAGAATTCTTCTAGTTGTTTCATTTATTGATTAATGATACGATTTGCCTATCTGCAAATTCATATTTAATCAATAAACAATATTTCACTTACTTTACATTACTTTAATCTGGAAGTTTAGCCCGGTTTGCGAAAAGAAATACAAACAAAATGAAGCAAAGATTTCAAAGCATTCAAGTAGAATACTGACCTATGAAAGAATCAATTTTACGACATTCAATCGTTTGAAATTCAAATAAGACCCCTTACGTTAAGCCAAATTACCCAATTAATATCTTGAACTTCTAGCTGGGAAAGAGTCAATGTCTGAAAACTATGTATATATATTTTGAGAGAGAGGACGCAAGACTTCAGCAAAAATGCAATAATATAATAATATATTTTTTGCTTTTCCAATCAGGGATAAGAACAGTGGTAAAATATACTATCAAAAATATATTAACTTGATTTAGACTTTTGTTTCCTTAATAATTAAGTTTGTTGCGTGCGAAATAATAAGTCGATATAAAATGTGTCAACTTATTGCACAGTATTTTAAAAAGCGACAAAATGCCACCAAAATGTTGAAAACCGCTTCTGTTTCACTTTCGTCAAGGACGACTATTACATTTAACCTATGACAGAGCAACAGAATATCACAGTTCTTTGCAGATAGTACTGAGGACATAATAGAAAGATGGTTGCTGTGGAAGGGGTTTAACGTGTTTTTTCTATTTTGTACCATGTTTGCAGAGCCTTTGGTATTCGATCTTTATAGGATATTTAGTATTTTGCATAACTAAGATCTGGTCTGGAGCTCGCACAGATTCATACAAATGAGTAGATGTGTCGTCACAGCACAAAGCTCAAACGGGCGTTTGCTTAGTTGTCTGTGACTGTGCCATGGACTACCCACTGTGCCATGGACTACCCGGAACCCTCAAACCCTTTAAAAATGCGAGGTGTTTTAAATTTTAAGTTTCTATTAAGTTATTACACTGTCTAAATTCTTAATAGAAGACCCAGAGATTGTATTCGAAAAGTTTCCAAACAGAAGTTCCCGGAACGTCCGTTTGCTTTTAAATGAGCCTAAAATCTTTTAGTTTCTGTTTAGCTCAAGGCAGTTTTTTGAAACTCCTTGTAGCACTAACCTGATCCTGTGTACGGTTTTATGGAATAACTTTTAGTTGTAAAATCAAACGATTATGGAAATGTCAAAATTAATTTGAATTGTTTTTTAAGTTTTTGTGAAACCTGAGGCAAAAACATAACATTCTTCTTGTGGTATATCATTTTATCAAAACGAATTAAGGTTTAATTCCAACCTTTTGAATAAAAACAACCACGGCTTTCTGTCAGACACAGATCTTGAAAGAAAATATTCATCTTTGTGGTTTCTAGTAAAAGGTAAAATTTTCATTAAAATTGTTTCCAGGGTCAAATCACTGAATAATTTTATATTACGATTTTAAATCTAGAACAAATTAACTGAGTATTTCATTACTTGAATAAGAACTGTAATTTTTTAATGCATTTAGGCTGTCAGTAAATATTTTGCCACAAAAATTAATTATGGACATATAATATGTAAGGAATTGTTATTATCAGTACCAATTATAATTTCATTACTTATCACATTGCGTTTTATGGATGCAATTCGATAATCAGCACATTTATATTTATGTATCAATGTAAACGTATCACCATAGTTTTATAATTTCATTTCTTATCACATTGCGTTTTATGGATGCAATTCGATAATCAGCACATTTATATTTATGTATCAATGTAAACGTATCACCATAGTTTTAAAACCATGTCACAATTCACGATTTCTACTTAACTGTTTGAGTAATTTATCTTTGACGACATTTGATCACTGCATAAGAGCTGCACTAGAAAGTCACCTAACATACAATAGAAGCTTTCATTTTTACTAGAGCACTCTTATCTTCTCAAATTATCTTAACCTTTGTTCATGTAATAGGCCTATTATATATATAAGAGAATACACCCACTGTATGTCTTGAAATTACTTCTTTTAAGCGTGAAGCAGGCTAACATTTGATTAAAAATGCTCGCAATAACAGCTGTATTCGTTAGTTTAATGGTATTCTCTTGTATTGTTAAAACAAACGGACAAGACATAACAGAGTGCCCAAAAAACTGTTTGTGCGACAAGTCACAGAAGAGCGTCAACTGCTCTCGATTACAGCTGTCGCGCATCCCCAGCCTTCCGGCGAATACAGAACAGCTTTATCTGTCAGAGAACAACATTCACGAAATACCACCACATGCATTTGCAGCTATAAAAAATTTAACTCTCCTGGATTTATCAAATAATGGAATAAATGATTCAGGAATATTGCCTGATTCCTTTGCTGGTGCCGAAACATTGGCAAGTTTGTATATTGGTGAGAACAATTTTCTAAATCTACCAAAGTTTCTACCACTCCAACTGCAATTACTGTGGCTTTATGGAACTAAAATTGAAGTTCTTGATAATGGTTTGAATTATCTGCAAAATCTGAATACTTTAAGTTTGTCAAACACACCACTCTCTAAAATAACGTGGAAAGCAAACAAAAAATTAACACAATCGTTCCTTAGTTTTGAAGCAATAACTAGCAATCTAACTTGTGCTGGAATACAGAAAGGTGATGCTTTTTCTCAGTTTGTAAATCTGCAGACATTGGAAATACGACTAAGCCCTCTGGGTTGTTTGCCTCGAAACCTGCCACAATCACTCTTAAATCTTGATCTTGTTATTGTTGGATTAACAGAAATTCCTTATGGATACCTGAATCACTTGAAAAACCTTCAAACTCTTTCTCTTTGGGAAAACAATATTAGATCCATTGACGACAATGCCTTTGCTGGGCTTGACAATTTATCTCTTTTCGACATCAATACAAATCAGATCCCGTATTTAAATGAGTATACACTTGCGGGATTACCAAATGTTCAGAAGATTTATCTATATGAAAATCATATAGCAAACATATCCTCTTCAGCTTTTAATTCCATGAAGAAACTCGGCGAACTGTGGCTAAGTGGAAACCGACTTGAATCCCTTCCTGTAACAATTAGGCCATTTTTAATTCAACCAGGCCTCAGCTACTTAGATATCACTTTCAATCCATGGTACTGTGACTGCAAATTGAAGTGGCTAAAGCAAATACAGGAAAATCCTTCAGGTAATATTCAGATGCCACATTTGATGGTGTGTGCCGGGCCTAGTAGACTCCACAACAAAGCTTGGGACATTTTAAGCGCCGTAAATTTTACTTGTACCCATTGAACGTAATTTGTTGCTAGGGATGACAGCACTCTCTGTTGCCAACAGTTGACTTGTAAAATAAATTAAATCTGTGTGTGTGTGTGTAAAATAATGCCATCAACTCATTTTTCTGTCGATAAAATTTTTTAGTTTGTCTTCTGTTTTCATATCATAAATAATAGAAAAATAACATTTTAAAAAGAAAGTACTTCGACAAATTTTTGAAGTTTTGCACTATGTCCTGCTTAAACTTGAACTCTGCTTTGTTTTGATTTTATCTTTCTTATTGTATAAGTTAAAAACGCTAAAGGGGTTTCAAAATAATGTTTTAATATACAAAAATAAATCATCTTTTAAAATGTTTCGCTTTTATTACTTATTTTGATTAGAAACAAACATTCTTCAAACAAACAGCTATCAAAAGGTAATGCTAATTTATAGCTACGCTTTGACACAGAAAGAACCAGAAAAACCTCCATTCATGCACGAACACAAGGTAAATCACAACTAAAAGAGTTTATTGTTGTTTTGCATTTTGTAATATGTTTCCTAATGTGCTACATTTACTAATGGTTCCTAGTGTGCTACCTTTGTGGTGGTAATAAGTCAATAAATGAATTGCCTTCAGTTAAATTCTTTCTTTTATTATTTAAACAAAATGATATATACAGATGAAGTCGGAGCCGTAAACTGCTCCACGAAATAACGGATCACGGGCTTATATACTCTACGAAGTGACAGCTGTCACCCGTCAACCAGCACTGTGATTGACAGCTTGTCAGTCAAATCGTATGATGCAACAACTATCACAATTTGTCGCGATATATCTTGCCTTTAATATCACCTTCTTACCTACGCAGGAAGGTAGGGCAAATACGTCAAGCAATTTGTCGGGGCTATTAAGCGATTATGCTGCTTGAGATGAGTAAGAATTATTTGTCTACCCATTTATTGATACAATCACCGTGGACATTTACTAAATGCATGAAAGGCCATAGATAATTTGCATGACGCTCAGGTCACGGACATAGCAAGAATCATGTCACCACACACTTTACTAGCCCTAGCAGTAATAGGCATTTTGTATGGCTCCTGGATTCAAGTCCCTCTCCTTGAGACAAATCTGTGATAAGCGGGAAAGAAGATGATTTTGTAACGTTGGTCAGTTTGAAATTTATCCGTAAAATATTACTGAAACCAGAAAAGTACAGTTTTCTCAATAGTGAAATACGCTTTAGACATTCTAGTAGCCATCCCATGGAGTATGTGGTAAAAGCTGCCTTAATCATGGAGTCTGAGCAAAGTTACATTGCCATTATCGATGCATGCGAATATGTCGTTGATGACTCTTACCAGTGAATGCTCTGTATATTGGCGAGGCCGATATGCTTATTGGAAGACTTCATAGATACCAGCTCACTGCATATTGGTCGCAATATGCAGTGAGCTGGTGTCCTACGATGCGCATGTCAACTTTGAGATGATTCGTAGTTTTGAAATTGGAAGTTTCTGAAAGAATTGCCTTTGGCTATTGTGGCAAGGGCGTAACTAGAGTATGTTTTTAGAGCTTTGCACTCGTAGTATATATGGTAGCAGTAATACTTTTTCTGATGGATGAATCTATTGATTTATTTCTTTATAATCTGACCTGATGCAAGTATAAAATGAACTTATTGCATACAGAATGTTCATTAGATCGGATTATGTTGGGTGTTTTTTTTTTTGGGGTGGCAAGATGCCTTTACTGGCAAAATATAACCCTTTGATTCTACGTTCGGCTTGGTATGGGGGCTCTTAAGGGGTTTATTTTCAACCGTTATTTCCATTTTTGTAATTATTCTATTTTGCTGGTGAAATTGTGAATTATTCCTTGTATTATACGTTCCGCTCGCATGACCTCTTGTTTAAAATTTTATAAAGAATAGATGTTATAAGTAGAATCAGCGGGTAGCCTATTAGATAGTTCCCTGCATTTGTTTCCAGTTAGGAATAATTCAGCTTAGGAAAACTGTTGTTATTGTTTTGTGCTTTTTAATCACGTGAAGTATTTGAAATTGGTGTTGTAGCGTTGACAGCATGATAAAATTCTACCTGTTATTATATTAACTTTTACATAATGGCGTAACTGAGAAACAAGCGAATGGATAAAAGTATCAGACACAACACAAACAATATATTCAAGTAGGTAGGCATAACTCAAAGCCGATTTTAATTGGTTTCCTCAGAGCTATGTTATGTATCCAACATTTTGAACCCCTTTCTATTTGCAGACGATGCTAATTTGTTTAAAAGTGGTACCGGCCTAAAACTGTTAGCTAGACAGACTCAAAACGAGGAATAACTTAAATAAATTATCACCAGTTGTGTTGGAAATAACGTAACACGAGCTTGAGCATAAGAATTGGTGTGCATAATGCAGAGATAAATGTAACTGACAATGTAAGTCAAAAACGTCATTTTAATTCATAATTTACTTTTCTATCTTACCCAAATTTTCGTTCGGAGTGTTTGGTGAATATAATAAAAGAACTGAATTCATCAAACAGAATGCAGAAGAAGGCTATTAAAATTGTATGCAAGGTTACAACTTGGTAATTGCCCACACCTGCTAATTGTCTTCTATATAGGTATAGAAGCATTTTGTGATATCATAGAATTAAAAACTTAAAATGCCATGTGTAAGATGAGCCGTAATCAATTGCCTCATATCATATACAAACGATTTGAGCATGGACAATTCATAATAAATTATGAATTCGTCATTGTACAAAGTTTATCATAAATTGTACCAGAAAAGGTATCAAAGTCACATTGTATCCATTGTTGATCAGAAAATATGGAATAGATTTTTGAACAGCGTTATTGTAAGTAGAAGTATGCATGCATTTAAGAAAGAATTGAAACAAATAATGATCTTAAATTATCAAACTAATTTGCAAAAGCATCTGTGATCTGCTATTGAAAATAAATTTTCCAGGTTATAAGAAATTTTCTAGTATTGTAATTTTACTACCATGAAATTTTATTGCAAGGTTCGGCTCTCTCATAAGTTTTAACTTCAAGTCTTACCGTTTTATCTTTCAAACACAATAATATAAGTTTGTGTAGTTAACATCCTGATTGCACTAAAGCTAGAATTGTTCGTACCTATGTAAATACATGTTTGAAGTTAGAACAAAGGCATTATTGTTATCAATATGTGAGACAGTGTGGTATATTAACAGCGGTTTGCATGTTCAATTTTACTGCTTTTTACGTTTGGAATGAAAGAAGTCGGGCTTCAAATAAAAAAACAAGCATCAAATGCAAAAACGCTTTCATTTTTATTTTCAGGTGGGACAACATTGAGCAGTCAGATAACAATTGAGCAATATACACTTTTGATGTAGTTTAAATGTGGACTCGGTTTTGTTCATCCGAGGTATTACATCGGGCGAAATGCTCTGTTCAATCTTGTCAATCACTTAAATATTTCTCTCTGGACTGGTGTACTGAGTCATTTACTTGCGTCATAGCCATGTACGTACGACTGCTGCTGAAAGTACTTCCTATGCAGAAAGGGTTTTAAAATTCATCCCAATATGTTGAAATATTCAAGTTATTGAGCAATTCAAAACGAAACTGTAAAATAAACTTTGGAATTAACAAGGCGTGAACGTTTTTAATTTGTTGGATAACCTCGAAAACATACAAATTGGCAAGTGAAATAAATGTAAAAAGTGCATCTAAAAAGGATTAACGCAAATTTAATCTTTTGAATTTAAAAAAAATCTCCGGGATATCATTTTTTCCGAACGGGGGGGGGGGCACATGGCATCATATATGTTCGTTGCTATAAAAAAGTTAACCTCCGATGAGATCTATCTGTTACGTATAAACATAGACCAGATGGATATTTTTTAAAAAATTGTTGTCTATTATGAGTACTATTTTCGGGGAATCCCTAGTCTTTCCGTTGAGTAAAAAATTGTTACTCAGAACTGAAAGAACCACTGTAGATGTTGGCTGTTCTACCACAAAGCATATCTGTGACTGTAAAAAAAGCGGAAAGAGGGATAATTTTGGGTGTTAATTTCCTCAAAAAGGGTAATTTTTATTTAGTACCCCACATTTCTCACAAGTCCAAGTGCATCACATATATTGTTAATAATAGCATTCACATCGTTTTGCTGGGGTAGTAATGTGATCTCAGGCTCTGTTTTCATTTTAGGTCCTTATTTTCCCATTTGAAGCCGACCACATGTGTGAGGTTTTAAACAGAAAAGGTACATTTCAAATGAAAACGGCAAGCCTCTAATCACATTAACGCCCAGCAAATGCTGTGATCTGAAGTATTTAATTTATTAATACTCAATTTATGAGTAAAATAACTTGTAGATGTAGAAGCCATCACTATGGGTTTTCCAATGTATTCACATTGGTTATCGCGATCCAAATTAATAAAAAATTCTTTGAAACGCATGGGTACCCTTACCAGGTGCCCGTTGCTATGTTTACTATTCCTGTTAACCAACCAGCCAATCAGCGCACGCTGCAGTTTGTATCATGTGATCGAACCCTACCCAACTTATAGTACCAGACGATCCAAATTGATGGGGAAGTGGGTGGATACAATTCGAGAGATGACCTCTACGTCTACAAGATATTTTGTTCACAAAAATGAGTATTAAGAAATTAAATACTTCAGTTTTTATTTTGAAAATATCAGCTTGTAGACGTAGATCCCATCACTGTGGGAAACTCGAACTGGAGGTGGGAATTGAATATCCAATGCATACGGACTGGTTGAGAAACTTTCTACAAGACATTATGTCGTACCAAGGGTAGAAATAAAAGCAATAAATTCAATCTCTTTTTAATTTCAGCGGAATCTCACCGCGAACTGCCCAATCAATAACATTATTCAGTGGGGTCTCACCACGAAATGCCAATTGTTAAACATCCTCCACTCGACAAGGTGACATCATGATACGAGCGAGTCCCCGCCCCCCACCCTTTATGTCAAAGAGAAGAGAGTGAACACCGACAAAGAATGCACTAGAGCTGTTACCGACTCGCCACAGTGTACCATGAGCCAAACCGCACTGTCCAAAAGCAAGACCATGGTACATGTCCTGCGTCGGGTCGTAAAGAGAACAGTCACTTTATAACAAGGTGACACGCTGCCGCTGCAGATCCGAATGGCTTCTCTACCCCAGAGTCTATTTAGAGATCTTCTTCTACTTGTAGTGCTTCTTCCCAAGAGGAGTACTGCAAAAAGGAGGACTATTATGAATCACTGATTCAGCAGCAAGAAATGAACCAAGACTATGCAAATTACTCAACTCATCAGTACTATATTTTTGCAAATAGTGTTTTGATGACTGTGTTCGGAGAGGCCCAACAGCCCACCCACAGGGAACAACTTACACATAGACCCCCATTAGTACTGCGCAAGGAGTGCGCCACATGTCTGACTTGATGAGCTTTAATTGACAAACACTTCTGAATTACTTTTTCAGGTTCTTTAATTATATCATCACATGCTAACAATATGGTTTTCTTGATATAATTACAAATAGAAGCTTTAGAGAGATCTACTGTAAATGAGATAAAAGTGCGACGCTGCAACGTGCTGCGATAAGTAGGCACGTAGCAGAGACACAGGACATAAGGATGCCCTATCGATACTCCCACGTGACTGCACCTCCGGCAGGGCTGGAATCACGATCTGTTCAAACGTATCCAAGCCTTCAGTTGCAATGTGTGTCTTACCCAAAAAAGACGGTAATGGTTTCAGAAGCACCATGAATCGAACAAACGTCAATGTGACAAGTACACCTTGTTCGTGGAATCTTTGTGAATTCTGTCCATTCTCTGTATTACTCGCTTAGAGAACCCCTTCGATCGCAGGAAGGTAAACTTACGCACCAAGGTTTGAGTCGAAAAAACTTCCTCAACGCTTGAAACGCAGCATCGTGCAAATAAAGTCTTCCTTGCCATCTGCAATCCCTTTCAGGTAACGATACACTCGATTCCGGGTGAAATTCGGGGACCACGGCCCCATGCCACGTGGATACAAATGGCTGGATTGACAGAAATCCGTCATTGGAGTGATAAGCTGTCTTAACGTGTAAAACCTTTGACTAAAGCAAGCGAGACCAGTGACGTGGCCGAACATATTGCAACAATTGTAACTCGTCCATCCTGGCTTGTAATTCGCTAGAAACACAAGGAACTGTCGTCAAACCCATGAAATCTTCACGCCGTTGCGGTTGTGATTGGGCCGCAAAGAAAAAGGATGGCCGACTAAACTGCTTTTAATGCCGTTATCGAGGCAGACGAGTTATTGGCAATAAACTTGATAAAATCCTCAAAAGCGAAAGTCCGCAGTCAAAAATCTACTGCCGAAGCCTCCCCCTATTCACCTGATAAAACTTCCACACCTGTAGAAGTGGGGGAGCCTAAGACGGCAAGGTTTATAGTCCTCCAGCGTCATGACCCGAGGCGCGGCATGGTATAGCCCAGAATGAGACATCGTAGAATCATAAGTAATCACCAGCGGAGCAGAGTGCGAGGCAGTAGTTGCGATGGTTGACGACGGTAAACTCGTACTTGGAATGTGTTCTTTATTACTGACAAACACTGGCCCCTCCTCACAAGATGATAAATTACCTGCTGAAGAAGAAAAAGAGGATGCATAAATAGAATGTTTCCGTACGCGACGTGTATCACCCGTCATTGGCTCTGTACAGCGGGCGTAGCAGTCACAAGACGAGTTCCCATGGAAGATGTCACATCGACTTGTCCCGGATCGATGAAGTAAATGCCGACGTAGACACAGAAGTATCCGGTAGAGACGTGAGTGTAAGTTTCCTGAGTTGTCCCGATCCATCTCCTTCAAAAACTGATCTGTCCGTAGTCCGTAGGAGAAAGCGTATATATAGAGGCAGAAGACCTGTCACCCTTTGGCCGCTTGCTACCCTTTGACCGAACTCTGGCAGTCTCTTGCTGTTGCAGAAGGAGTGAAAAATCGAGACATCGAGATGCGCACACTGGTCGCTGCGGCTATCTAACGTGCATGGCTGTATCCCTCAACGTCGTAGACACGTAGTTCACCTAGAATGTGTGTCCCCTACCGCTTGTTATGGGCACAGGAATTGGGAATCGTCAATGAACCTACAACCAAACAAACCCTACAGGCATGATGTTATCACTGACGATAATACCAAAAACATGTTATATTATTGATAAAAGACGGAAACAGTGCGTATAATATTATTAAAACTGTTTCAGAAATAAAACATAATATGCACTACACGACCTAATTGTTGCTCGTCAGCACAGCAAGCATTGAAGAAGCTGAAAAGGATTCATGCACTGTGATACGACGTATCGTACGCAATTTATCCGTCAGCGGCTGAATCGATGTAATGAGGGGAAGCGGTGGCGGCTGCAACTCCTTCGGTAACGAAGGTTCTGTCGTGATCGTGGGCGCACAATTTTTAATCGGTTGTATATCTTTTATTCTTCATTAAAGTACAGAAAAGTTAGCTTCCACACTCATCTGTCAAATGTTTGTTACATTCTGGCCTTTAGGTGTTATGTGACCAAAGTCAAGTGACCAGAAATTTAAATAAAGAGGTTATAGATTATATAGTAACATATATACTAAAATAGTTGATAGATGCAGGATTAGGTGTAAATTCATTTTTTACACACACAGTATTTAACTTTTAATTTCTTGTGTTCTTTTTGAAATATCAGTTAAATTTTTTTGTTAATAATTACCAAAATTAGTTTTACTGTTTAACGTTATAAACTATGCTCCGTGTATACAAACAGAAGTCAATTATTGCGGGGGATTTGTGGTTATTTCTTTATTATTTTCTTTTAAAGAAAGCGTAACACAGACGTTGTATATCATCACCGTTGTACTTTGAGTGCCCTTAGCAAATGCCAATGGAGACTTGTGGATCACTGAATCTCGCAAAAGTAGCCACAGATGTGCCTCAAAGCGAGCGCAGTTGATTTACATGTAGATATATAACAAAGATTTGAAGCAGTGCTTTGAAACCTTGTAGCGTATCGCTTCTATTAGCTCTCCGCCAACCCAACAGTAAAGTTGGTTGATTAATTGATTGATTACTTTTATTGGTTGACACTTTTTAGATTATTGAGAAGCCCTGAGCTGTGATTGAGCTTATAAGCGAATACGTATTTTGGAATAAGCATTCAGTTTCATTTGCGAAATTTACGCTGAAAACAGCACTGAATTACAGTTTTTTTTCTTCGGAGAAACATAGAAGCAGATAAACATAGAAATCAATAGAGAAATACACCATAGTAGCGTTGAAATAGGAAATAGATATAATGCTCTTTTTGTGTTAAAAAACCCGTTATTACAATGTCATAATTTTTCCTATATTCTAAGGCAGTTTTGATACCTTGAAGATACGCTTGGTAAAATCAACTTTTAGTGTATTTTACTTATTGGTTTCTTAATGTCTTTTTCACATTTCAATCCTGTGTTTCCTCTGCTGAGCATGCGCACTCTAAACCTTGAACTGACTTATATACAGTAGTTGAACCCTTTCTATCTTCTTCACATAACAGAACGGGTCACAGATGGGCCAGTTGAATAAGTCATGCATTTAAACTTTCCTGGCTATGGAACTTTCGGCGAGCGGTCCAGGGCGTCGAGGTTCAAATCAGCAGTCTTTTTGTTAAAAATCACACTGAGTGGAATCCGCGCACATTATTTTCGACCTTGACGACACACCTAGAGTAAAGAGTGGCTTTGGAATTAATTAAATTAATTGTTGTTGTGAGTTATATTCCATTTCGATATTCTCACCAAAAGGGAAAAAACCCTTGATTGTTATTTGATCATAATAATAGTGCACCATAATTAATAATGAAGAAAATTTTATGTGCTGCACTTTTCTAAAATATCGCTATTGGCCCGTGTCGCGCGCCGAAATCAGCAAAATTAACATTAATAACAAGATCTGTTATAGGAACTATGACTCTTGCTGTCATAGGAAAACTGCACGAGTCATTTAGGAATAAACCTACAAGAGTTTTGGGCGTTTCCAGGGCAAAATGTTGGGTTAAACGCACAAAGAAATGGTAGAAAAAGGCTGAAAAATTAGCAAAACTCCACTTGACTACAAGCCTAATGAGTTTTTTTGTTTCTTTTTTCTTTGAGGGGAGGAGTAATATACCTCAGTTGAAAAGTGACTGGAATGTGATCAGGCTATAAAAGTTGCTTTGCTACGAATTGATGGCAGACTATTGTTGTTGTTGTCGCACAGCGAGTCGGTGGCAACACCACCCATAAGCACACTGAGTCGGTGGCAACACGACTCGCGAGTACAGTGAATCGGTGGCAAAACGACCCGCGAGTACAGTGAATCGGTGGCAACACCACCCATGAGCACAGTGAGCCGGTGGCAACACGGCCCGGGAGCACAGTGAGTCGTTGCAAAACGACTTGCAAATCAAGACGAAATTGCCACAAACACCGAACAGTGTTATAGCCTTCACTGCCACGGATTAAACATAAGGTGTTAAGACGCGCACATGGAAGAACAGTCCCATGCTTACCCCACAACCTGTTATCGAAGGCAACACTCCCTGATATTGCTCCAACAGCCGTAGTGTCGAGTTGTCGTACCTGCTGGAGATACGATGCCGCTGTTGCCACATGATTTCGACACCGAGTTAAAGGCATCCAAGAGCGACTACATGACTTTGTACCGTGATAATCGATACGAGACTGGCGTGTTAAATAACAGAAAGAGACAGTGTATGCAACTCTTTCAAGAAAGTTGCCGCAGTATCGAGGCAAAAGAAGATGAAACTTCCTAGAACCGTGATCACTGAGTGCCCAACTCTTCCACAATGGACTGCTGCTGGCAGAATGAAAGAACGACGGTGGAAAGTAAAGACTTTCCTGTTTGCAGAGCCGACTCAATGCAAACTGTTTGCTGATATTGAGGTCAATCCTCAAAATGGAGACCGAGAAAATCGCTCGGAAGTCATCCCACTGTCTATTACACATAACCCCATACTACGTTCTGATGGCCTTTAGCGAACGAAAGCCAGTCTGACAAAACACAGAACTGCAACGTGTAGGAATCAGCAAAGTCAGTAAACACACCAAACGTACACGTAACAAGACAAAACTTACAGTATACGTAGTAAACATATCCAAGATAAGTAATATCCACAAAATTATGCATTCACCTTGATTTTGATTCGTCATTTTTTAAACTTTTACACTGGAGAAAAATCTCATGTTATTTGGATTGCGAAAGGTTGATCACATGATAAGAACTGCAAAAAAATAGGAACAACAAAAAACAATCACCAGGTTAAAAACAATCGATGGATCCATTACCATGTCAAGCTAAGACATTTACTCTCATATTAAAGACTACTAGAGCAAGCTATATAGCTCACAGTCTGTAAGTCCGTAGACCCATCATTTTTTAACAATTTAACCAAATGCCCAAGCTTAGTGCTCTCGAACAACAAAGCATAGAAGATAAGATAAAAGTAGATGAATTTTATAGTACCCTAAAAGCTATGAAAGCAAACAAAAACAACACCGTCGATGGCCTGTCTTCTGAATTTTATATCAAATTTTGGAATAACATTGGTCCCATACTTACTGACGTCATAAATACATCACATTCAGAAGCACTACCACCCTCACTTCGAAGAGCATCTATAACCTTGTTGCACAAAAGGGGTAAAGACCTTGAGATTATTAACAACTGGAGACCAATCTCCTTATTAAATACAGATTACAAGACATTATCCAAAAATCTAGCTATGAGACATGGTTGTGGTGTCTCCTGTATACTCTTTGTTCTCGCCGTCGAGAAATGATAAAAACGACACAATTATAATCTTAAAGGTCGAAAAAAGTGAATTTAAGTTAACTCAATTTACCGATGACGCAACAGGTATTTTGGGTAGTGTTGAATCAATCCCGAAATTGTTTCGAACGCTAGAGATCTTCGCAACCAGTCAGGCCTTAAAATCAACAAAGATAAAACTTTACTTATAATAGTTTGGACCTTGGAAAAGAGAACAGGCGCCTATGATTTGGAAGTGTCCCGAAACTCTTTCAACATGCTTGGAATCTCCCTTCGATATGACCTTAAAAATGCAACAAAAAGAATATTATCGATAAAATTGCAAAAATGAGAGAAAAGTACCTATTTTTGTCTTGTAGAAAATTCTAATAACTAAGTCACTTAGAATATCTAATTTAATTTACTCCCTTTCTAACACTAGATGTGACGCAGGCTACATAAATCAAGCACAAAAAGAAACTTCATTATTTTATGGGGTTATTCTACATCAAAAGTTAAACATAGTGCTGTAATAAGGAACTATGATGAGGGTGGACTAAAAGCAATTAACATCCAATCTTGCTTGGTTGCAAGAAAAAAGTGGTCAAAAGTAGTAAATTATTACTTAGAAATGATTGGTAACCTAAGTCTGTTAATGCATTGCAACTTTGACGTAAAAAAACTCCCTTATATGCCTCCCTTTTATCAAGTTATTTTACCAGCTTTTAAAAAAATATTTCCAACCTCGAAAAGATCTAAACAATTACTCTGGAACAATCAAGATATACTTATAGATAATAAACCCATTTTCTTTAAGAACTGGTTCCAGAACGGAATTATTTTATACAAGATCTAATGAATAAAAGTAATAGATGGCTTACATGCGATGAACTAATGAGGAAATATAAAATCAAAGTTAATTACGTAACAATAACTCCCATTCAAAAAGCAATTAAACAAGAAATTTTACCTAATCAAACCTATATTTTAGGAAGTTACATATTTTCAACTAGGAGTTGTCAGCTTTTAAATGTAACAAATTGTAAGTCAAGGGATTTTTATAAAGAATTAGTTAACAAAATCAACCCCCGACTAGTTTAAAAACATGGCAGAACATGGGGATAGATCTTACCCTAGTAAACAAAAGTATCAAAGTGTCAAGAGATTTATGTCGCGATAATAAACTACTTTCCTTCGAGTGCAAGACATTAAACGACATAGCAGCCAACACCAAAATTCTCGAAAATGGGGAATTAAATTAGACACGAATTGCACAGAATGTAATGTGGTAGAAGATAATTCCACCTGTTCATAAATTGTCCTAAAACAGTGGCAATAATACAAAAAGCATGGCAACTTCTTGGTCTTCAAGACTTTCACGCTACTGAGTTTCTGTTAGGATCTTGTAACAACGCTAAAAACCATATTTTTCTTATTTTAAAACATGGAATATGCGATACCCGATTCCGCAATTTAGCCTTTAATCATTCGACGTTCATGCATGAAGTAAGCATGTACATGAAAGTAGGTAAAATTACCTTAGGCGATGAAAAATACCATAGGAAATGGGGATACTGGTCCATCAAGGACAATTAAAAATACGGATCTTGTTTTCTTTTCTTATCTCGTTAATGTATACCTACATTAGTCAAACCATATATACTTCACAAAAAACCTTATGACACTTCTGCGCACTTCTTGTGTTCCATGTGCTTTTTTTCTTCTAAATGTTTACTACAACTTTCTTCCAAATGTTTACTACTGTGAAGTTATAGACATTCGTAAAAATAATCGCATTATTGTGTAGGTGCTGCGACACCTAGCGATGTGTCTGCGAAAGGTTGCTGAAAGGTTTTTGTGAAATAGTGTGAATAATTGATGTGATGTACAATGTCTTAATTTTCAAGAAAAAAATGATGGGAACCGCAGCGTGCGCTGATAGGTTGGTAAGTTGACAGGCATAGCAACAGGCACCTGGTAAGGGTACCATGTGGTGTTATGTTTTCCAAAGAATTTTCTTATTAATTTGGATCGTGATAATCAATGTAAGTACATTGGAAACCCCATAGTGATGGCCTCGTTGCCTACAAGCTGATATTTCCGAAATTAAAACGGTGTATTTTTCCTTGCAGGCTTTTGATGTTCGCATGTTAGTTATGTTAGTGATGTTAGTGCATCTTTAAAAATTTGTTTCGAAACACATGCAGCCTTATTGATGTGGGCGATAATAGAACCCTGCACGAGATTTGATTGTGTAACGTTACTACCAGCGTGTTTGTGGTGTACGTCCAGAAAAGACACAAAAATAATAAATGGCTGCTTTGATTTTTAAATAATAGCAAAAATCGGTGTGGTTGTTCTCCGCAATTGCTAAAATGAAGTGACGTTACTGCGTATAATGGAGTGGAACCTTGGATTCTTGAGGACGAGTTCACATCACAACCTTACATCCACCAATAAAGATTAACATTTTCATCACGTGATCAAAAAGTGCCAGTGCTTCCGTCGGGGCAAAACGCATATTTTCTCATTGTTTTATACTAAATATAACAGGGTGTTTTTCTTGTTCTGGGCCGATTGCATACATTTTGGCCTACTTGTCACTAGCTCCAAGAAGCGGTGCGCTAAAAGTTTCCACGCCTCAAAGCCTCGCTATGTAACGATAAGCAAGTCAACTGCGCTCGCTTTGAGGCAAGTATAAATTCGACAAAGTTACCAGGAATGACACAATATGACCTGCAACAGGTTGGCGGTGTCGTTAAACCAATCAAATAACTACGAGGCACCCCTGTGGCTACTTTGTGCGAGATTCAACGACCCATAAGTATTTATTGGTATTTGCTAAAGGCCCTCAAAGTACAATGGTAATCATATGCAACTTCTGCGTTACGCTTTCTTTAAAAGAAAATAATACGGAAATAAGATAAGATAAGATAAGGTTTATTCCAACTTCAAACTGGGTTCAATATACAAAATGTTGAGAATACTAAAATACATAAATAACATTCAGAATAACCGCATGTAGTACTGTTACAATGTTGAAGTTTAGAAGGGCAGGGCTAGAAGTATACACTTATGCAAGAGCCTGCCCTTGCTAGCAATATTATACGATATGTTTATTTAGTCTTTCATTTAGGTTTGAACTTTGACACACATAGTGGTAAAACAGCCTCGATAAAATACAAGATTTTTTCACCTCCTATTAAATATCTATATATTTGTGGATCATGTATTTCTGTAGGCTTCGCTTAAACACGTTTAAGCTCCTGCTCGCGGTAATGTAACTAGGGAGTTTGTTCCATAACTTTGAACCGGCAATAGAAATGCATTTAGATTTGATACTAGTCCTGGTGTAATTTATCTTAAATTTGCTGTACTGCCTGGTAGAGTAATTACTGTTCGAACCGCCTAATTCAAAAAACAGTTGCAGATTACATGGCAGAGATTCGTGACATGCTTTAAACATAATAGTAGCAATTTTAAGCTGTACAAGATCATGGAATTTGATAATACCACTGACATGAAACATGATGCCCGTATGTGAAAATTTGTCTGCGTTAAAAATAATTCTAATAGCTTTTTTTTTGCAACATAACAATATTATTTAATTTCGTTTTACATGCATTTCCCCATATTTCACAGCAGTAGCTCATTAGGAGAGAAACAGACAGTTGTACATTACCAGTAACGCTTGAGAATTTAAAACATTCTTTGCTTTGTACATAATACCAATACATTTCGAAAGTTTATTTACTGTTTTATTTATTTGCTCACGCCAGTTCAACTTATCGTCTATTATAACCCCAAGGAACTTTGTGCTATTTACTTGTTCGATTATATTATTGTTTATGTGTACTTTGATATCCTGACCAACAGGTTTCCTGCTGAATATCATGAAATTTGTTTTCACTACATTTAATGACAGTTTATTTACATCAAACCAGACGCGTAATTTGCCTAACTCATTACTTATTTCATCACATAGTACCTTAAGATCGGCACCACTTCTGAAAAGGTTGGTGTCGTCCGCAAACAGAATAAATTTCAGGATATCAGACACATTACCAATATCATTAATGTACAGAATAAAAAGTTTCGGACCTAGGACGGAGCCTTGGGGGACACCACATATTATATGGTATATGGTGAATAATAACCCCAATCTCCCGTAATAATTGACATTTGTTTGTATACAGGGAGCATACTTTATTACGTGAAATGGTAACAATAATTTTTGCAATTATCCCCCAAAAAACTTTTAAATTGATCTTTCATAAAGAACGTAAAAATAAAAATTCAAATATTGTGGGTATACAAAATAAATTTATACCTAACTCTGCATCTATCAACTATTGTAGTATGTATTTTAGAAACAAACTATGAACCCATTTTTTAAATTTTCGGTCCCTTGACTTTGGTCACGTGACATTTAAAGGCCAGAATGTAAACAAACATTTGACAGGTGGGTGCGGAAGCTAACTTTTCTGCACTTTTATGGACAAATAAAAGATATAAAGCTCACTAAAAACTATGCTTGTTTTACAAAAAGGGCATATTGGGCATGAACTTTCTGTAGATGTTTGAATAATTGGGGCTGGTATGCAGAATTAGTGCCTCAGAAAATATGAAATTGACCCCTATTAGTGGAGCAATGGAAGGCTTCGTAGCTCTGACAGAGAGATGTACGATGTTGTACAAGTCAGAGCTACTCGGAGCTAACTTGTCACATGCCAGGAAGTTAGTTCTTTAAATAGTTTTTACCGTTTAGAAAAATTTGATTACTTAACTTAAATATCGAAGAATTTGTATTGGTATAAAACAGTGCGATAAACTCCAAATATCGCTCACTATGCCCTCAGTTACCCACAATGCATTGCCTGAAGGTGTCCGTTGGGGTTTTCTCCGCCGGATAGCACCAGTCAGCTCTGACACAAATAACATGGCATATCTTTCTGTCAGAGCTACGAAGCCTCATATTGTTCCGCTAATGTCAACTTCATATCTTCACATCCTGAATACCAGTCCCAATTAGTCAACATTTACAGAAAGCTCATGCCCAACATACCCATTTTGTACAATAGGCACAATTTTTAATGGGTTGTATACTTTTTATTTCTTCATTAAAGTACAGAAAAGTTAGCTTCCACACTCATCTGTCAAATGTTTGTTACATTCCGGCCTTTAGGTGTTATGTGACCAAAGTCAAGTGACCAGAAATTTAAATAAAGAGGTTATAGATTATATAGTAACATATATACTAAAATAGTTGATAGATGCAGGATTAGGTGTAAATTCATTTTGTACACACACAGTATTTAACTTTTAATTTCTTGCATTCTTTTTGAAATATCAGTTAAAGTTTTTTTGTGGATAATAACCAAAATTAGTTTTACTGTTTAACGTTATAAACTATGCTCCGTGTATACAAACAGGGGTCAATTATTGCGGGGGATTTGTGGTTATTTCCTTATTATTTTCTTTTAAAGAAAGCGTAACACAGATGTATATCATCACCGTTGTACTTTGAGGGCCATTAGCAAATGCCAATGGAGACTTGTGGATCGCTGATTCTCGCAAAAGTAGCCACAGAGGTGCCTCAAAGCGAGCGCAGTTGACTTGCTTATGATCGTTATGTAGCGAGGCTTTGAAGCGGTGCTTGAAAACTTTGCATGTAGATATATAGCAAAGATTTTTTTTTTGTTTTTTTTTTTGTTTCTTTTTTTCTTTGAGGGAGGACTAAGATACAGACGAAACCGGTTAATCGCATAGCCAATTTGCCAAGCCCTGTTATGGGTCTATCCGATATATGCTTTTATCCGGAGTACTCTTGCCGTGCCTATTTTTTTCATTTGCGGTAGTTATGAGACGTGCACCCCCGTCCCTCCTCATCCCCGCGTTTGAGAAACTTTGTTATCCAGTTCTTTTATTACTAGTATTTTATCCGAGAGACTTTTCGTTTTGATTTACTTTCTGCCATTTTGACGAATAAACCATAACCGACACAGTTTCGAACTATAAATGGTAAAATTTCTTCTTGGCTACGCACTTAAATGATGACTTTGCGCTCACGGTTATCTGAGGCAACGTGGGGATTAAGGGTTTAAGGCCATTATTTAGTGAGAGCTCAGGCAGGATGGGGATTAGGAGTTGCAGGCCATTATCTAGCGTCAGCTAAGGCAGGGCGGGGATTAAGGATAAAGGTCATTATCTAGCGAGAGCTGAGAGAGTGCGGTGATTAAGAGTTCGAGACTCACTGTTAACAACAGCGAATGGGGTTGGTACATGTACACAATGGGTCAAGTAAACAGAAGACAATGCATTAAATAAATAAAAGTAGAGCAGCTCACTCCAATAGTTTGCTTTAAGTGTGGCACTGTTTGGGCAGTCACCCAGAATTATGCAATTAACCGGTGTGCTTCCCATTTTAACGTGAAAAAGCTATGCGATAATCTAGTTTATGCGATAAAGCGGTATGCAATTATCCGGTTAAATTTCCAATAGATAGCATTGGAAATGGTTTGGGATTTGCGAATAATATGCAGTTAACCGATTTATGCGTTTAACCGGTATGCGATTAAGTGATTTCATATGTACCTCAATTGAAAAAAAGTCTAGAATGTGATAAGGCTATAAAACTTGCAGAATATTGTTGTTGTTGTTGTTTTTAAGAGATGACCGAAAGCCACAGTGGGCGTAAATTTTAAATTCTGTGATAGGTGATCTAACCCACTGCATAGCTAAGGCAATTTGTGCGAACAATTCCCTGCTTACCACCCCGAGCTGGAGTCGAAACCGGGACCTTGGGATTACCAGACCAACGCTCTAACCAACAGAGTTAATCGTCACCCCTTAAGGCATAATATTGTTAATACTTCGTTTGTTGCTGTTTTCGAATTTATTGTGTTGCCTTTGACGATTTCCACCTTTACAATTGGCACGTTTTGTCGTATTATGACTTTTTTTTTTTTTTTTTTTTTTTGCAGATACATCCACACTTTTTAGTCATGGAAAAAGTTCGTTTAAAAGCCCTACAGGTGAACTGCTTTAGGAGTAAGGCGGATAGTTTTAACACTCTTTGCCGCGATGTGGATAATCTTCTGCGCCGCCAATTCACCACAACTCCGCTGTACGAGCGCAGAGGTGGTCCACGGTCAAAACTTCGCCATCGACAAGACCATTTTGACAACGAACTGGCAGATGGGGCAGGGCTTGAAAATGAATCAGACGAAATGCAATTTGTATGGGAGTTCAAGGACAGGAGAGAAAATCCTCAGAATTACTCGGGGGCGGACCAGGAATGGGTTAAGCTGAGGCGCTATGGGCGCATACGTATGGATGAGGAAAATAGGAGGACAGTTTATAATGCTGGCGTGAACAACCGCTGGGCAAATGGTGAGCAATAAATGCTACGATGGTATTGATAATTGCGTAATGTTACGCATTCAACTGACGTATGCTTTGTATTCGGCATTTGCTTTGTATTTTGAATAATTTCCAGGACTGATATGCAGTGTGTATTGCAACGTTGATAGTAGGTTTGAAATCGTGCAGGCTGTTAACGTATGATATGTGCGAAATAAGAAACAGAAATTTTGATTTTCCATTCTGTTTTTGCAATTGTGCATTTGCTTTGATTTTTTTTCTGTTAAATTTGCCTGAACAGTACTGTTATGCAGTGTGGTTTTTTTTTGTAACTCTCCTTTTGGGTAAACATAAGTAGAAAGTTACTGCAGGATTAAATTTGATTTCAGATCAAAATGCAGCGGAGATTGCGGAAAGCGTTTCCGAACACCACGACTCGTTCTACGAGCCTGGAGCGGAGCAGCGCAGTTCCCGCGCGTTCCGCGCTGCCGCACGCGGGCGCGCCTCTGATCACGACCAGGGCATGACTGCTGCCGTAGGGGACCGCGTCTTCCCAAAACATCAACCACCGTATGAAGGAAGCAAAACTGCAAATCCTGGCGATCGTCGCGACCGAGGGTCTGAAAGATATTGTAAGTTTTTGCCTCAATCAGGTGTAGTTTTGTATCACGTGTTCATATTTGGTTATTTATTTATAGTCCCAGTGACTGTTCTTTCAGTAAAACGGTGGCAATGTCGACAACTTGAGAGAAACCCCGGAAGTTGTTCGGGTAGCTATTGGGGGGGCTAGTTCGCTTGGGTAAGAACTGGATATTGAACAGTTTACATGAATTAGAACCCATCGTGGGGTAATTTATTTTTAAATCGATGTGCAGAGATTTGGAAAACACAAATACACAAATATACGGTTAGCAAACAAATTAAAAAAAAAAACTGACAGAGAAAGAAAAAAGTTTGATTCCAGTTTAAAGTTATTATTTTACAGATAACAACGAAGATTTGAGACGTAGCCGAAAAAGTGTTTCCTCGCGGTACACGTCGTTTGGAAGACCGTTCAAATCGTCAGCGCCGGCCATTGAAAACAGCAAAGACAACGGGCAACATTTGAGCCATGAGGGACAATATTCCTCCCATCATCGGGAAGGCAGCAATGTTATTAGCGATCCTCACCAGTTCTTTGCCGGTGTGACGTCGACACCGCATGGTTCTCACCCCCGTCAATTTGAGGAAACGAACCTGGGTCACGCCGATCGTAGACACAAGGTGGATACAAATTCCGGCCTAAATAATGACAAGGGAAGCGTGTTTGAAGAACAGTATTTTGAAGAAGCCTACGAGAGAGAACGGGGGTCGTCTCAGAGCAAAGCGCACAGAGATACAAGGATTAATCTGTTTGAAGAGCAGTACTTCGGTGAAAGTCGAAACACTATTTCATCGCATGGCAAACAGTTTGAAAATCAATTCAAATCCCCTTCCGCTCCTCTCGAAAGTGATACAGGTGGGCGATATTTGAGGGATTACGACGGGGACAGGATTAATCTGTTCGAGGAACAATATTTTGGAGACGAAAGTAGGGCCGAGCCGCACTTTCCTACGAGAGAAGCTCAGCGGAGTTTAGGGGACAGCGCCACTGAGCATTTGGACAGTTCCACGAAGGTAGCTGTGACCGGCATCGTTGACGATCAAAAAGCCGTGTCCAGTAAACCACGTGCGAGAGGAAAAACCCGGATGCTTCGGAGGCAGCTGGCCGCCAAGAGCGGGCGTATACAGCCGGAACCCACGGGGTCACGTGACACTACAGTCGAACAGCAATATTTTGAAAACAGAGAAGAGGGTCTGCAGCTGCCGTGGGATACTGTAGAAGACAGTCCGGGTCCACATTGGACTGATCCGGACGGGAAATCTAAAGTAGTGCACATTGCAGAACGCAATGAGTTTCTGCTGAATCGGGGACTGAGGTCGATTAAAAGCCAAAGTGGTGTTTACGAAGAGAAGGAACAGACGTACTTACAATCGCCTGTTGGCACAAGGCGCGCTGCTACTGCAGACGACACACAGCAGCGACCCCTATCGGACAGATCTGGAGGCGGGAATGTGCAGAGATTCGGCTTCCGACAGCGAAGCGACCAGTTTGTTGCGAAATCGGGCTTCGGTAACCGTGACATGACGCAAGAATCGGGGAGAGGATTTGTACCGCGGAGCGACTTGCCGTTTGGACAGCACCCCAGGGCTGCTGTGCATTCCAGCGAACTTCCTAAAACAAATGAACATAAAGAAAGAGGCCCCGTCACATTGGCTCAGATGAGGCAAAGGATCAAAGAGGAGAAGAAAACGACCAGCAATCCCGAGACTGCCAATCGAAGTCCACTTATCAAGGACAGATCTTGGCTACAGGATTGGCAGATCAGTATGCTCAGTTTCTATAAACAATTATTATTGAACATTCTACAGATATGCTTAATAATAGGCCTAATAATAATAATAATAATAATAATGATAATAATAATAATAATAAAAATAATAATAGAATTCTCATTTTGAGTAAAGAATGCCTAGACTGAAGGTCGTGTTAAGTGGAAGTGTGTGGCCATCAACGATCTAATTTGGTTCTGTGCATTCACAAGATTCGAAAAATTCCAGGCCGTTGGTTTAAACAGCTCGCGATTATTGAGTTCAGTGTGGAATGAAAAATAACAAATAATATAAATTAAAGGACTGAAAGTGGATCAGGTTTCAAAGGGGAATTGCTATTAATTCATTCCAGCGACCTAGATTCTAGCTTCCTGATTGGTAGGCAATGCTTGTCTATAACAAACCCAGGTCACATGACGTATTTCTCGTTCTGTGATTGGTAGAGAAGAAGTGGACTGGGAAAGTGGACAGCAAAGGCTTCCGGATCCTGTCCGATCAGGTGACCAGGATTGACTGGCAGACGACAGATGAAATGATTACAATTCTCAAACGCAGTATTCTGTACGAAGATGGTGAGTATTGAAGTTATTTGACTGATAAAAAAAAATCATAGCGTCCTTATGGATTTCACACGTAAATGTATACTTAAAAATTGTGAAAAAATAATCGGTGTGAGAGTAAAAATTAATGGCAGAAACTAGAATTTACTGTCGGCGGTTGAAGAATCCACAGCGGTCATTGGCATCAACACGGGAAGTTCCTAATTAATATGCACCTATAAATTAACTGCTGTAGACTGGCGTGCCACACAAATTAGGTCACATTGCTTTGTTTATTTTCATACTTCCTGCAGACGATTTATTGGCAATAAGCAAGCCGTATGGACTGCCGAGTCACGGTACGTGTTCGTATATGTGCAAAAGACACGTGTATATTTATGTACGATTTATTCAGAAAATATTTTAACATTTTGATAGAAAAATGTATGGAAAAAATTATTGGTGCGAATTTCACATTAGAATAAAAAATCTGGGTAAAGTGATTTTGTGTGTGGAATATAAGGTCTATACTGGAACTGTTGGTCAGATCTTTCATGAAGTTGTGTAGGAGGTGAAGGAGGGGGGGGGGGAGGGGGCTGGGCCTGGTTTTGCCTATCTGAAGCACTTCGTCTCGTTCATGCCGGGTTTTTATTTTTAAACAAGGAGGGCCGAAAGTGCACCATAGCGTGGCCAGGCTGCTGCCCCAGCTGGCGGGCGAGCTGAGCAGCTGTGAGGAACTCTACGTCATTCACAGGCTCGACAAGGAGACGACTGGGGTCATGCTTCTTGCCAAGTGAGTGCAGTAGACCCGAGAAATATGGAAAAAAAGCGAGACCTATACAAGATATTTCTTGATGACGTTTCATCAGAAGTTTCCCTGTGTTATGATAGAACACACACACACAAATCTGAAGTAAAGAGGAATGTATTGTAGATATAAATATGATAAGAAAAACACCATGCACATATAACTATTTTGAATACATATGGGATTATTTTCAGAAATAAAGCAACGTCTGAAATTGTGAGTGGAATGTTCAGGAGGAAAGAAGTGGTGAAACAATACCTGGCTCTCACTAAGGGCTGTCCCAAGCCGACGCAAGGTGGGCGTGTCCTTCTATCTCGTCGCTAAGGGCTGTCCCAAGCCGACGCAGGGTTGGCGTGTCCTTCTGTCTCGTTGCTAAGGGCTGTCCCAAGCCGACGCAAGGTGGGCGTGTCCTTCTATCCCGTCGCTAAGGGCTGTCCCAAGCCGACGCAAGGTGGGCGTGTCCTTCTGTCTCGTCGCTAAGGGCTGTCCCAAGCCGACGCAAGGTGGGCGTGTCCTTCTGTCTCGTCGCTAAGAGCTGTCCCAAACCGGGGCAAGGTGGGCGTGTCCTTCTGTCTCGTCGCTAAGAGCTGTCCCAAACCGGGGCAAGGTGGGCGTGTCCTTCTGTCTCGTCGCTAAGGGCTGTCCCAAACCGAGGCAAGGTGGGCGTGTCCTTCTGTCTCGTTGCTAAGAGCTGTCTCAAACCGAGGCACGGTGGAGGGGGGGGGGGGCGTGTCCTTCTATCCCGTCGCTAACGCCTGTCCCAAGCCGACCAAAGGTGGGCGTGTCGTTCTATCTTGTTGCTAAGGGCTGCCCTAAGACTACACAAGGTGGGCGTGTCCTTCTATCCCGTCGCTAAGGGCTGTCCCAAACCGACACAAGGTGGGCGTGTCCTTCTATCTCGTCGCTAAGGGCTGCCTCACACCGACATAAGGTGGGCGTGTCGTTCTGTCCCGTCGCTAAGGGCTGTCCCAAACCGAGGCAAGGTGGGCGTGTCCTTCTATCCCGTAGCTAAGGGCTGTCTGAAGCCTAAACAAGGTGGGCGTATCCTTCTATCTAGTCGCTAAGGGCTGCCTCACACCGACATAAGATGGGCGTGTCGTTCTGTCCCGTCGCTAAGGGTTGTCCCAAACCGACATAAGGTGGGTGTGTCTTTCTGTCTCGTTGCTAAGGGCTGTCCCAAACCGACACAAGATGGGTGTGTCCTTCTATCCCGTCGCTAAGGGCTATCCCAAACCGACACAAGGTGGGCGAGTTCTTTTATCTCGTCGTTAAGGGCTGCCCCAAGCCGACAGAAGGTTGGCGTGTCGTTCTGTCCCGTCGCTAAGGGCTGTCTGAAGCCTACACAAGGTGGGCGTGTCCTTCTATCTCGTCGCTAAGGGCTGTCCCAAGCCGACAGAAGGTGGGCGTTTTCTTCTATCCCGTCGCCAAAGCCTGCCCCAAACCGACATAAGGTGGGCGTGTCCTTCTATGTCGTCGCTAAGGGCTGTCCCAAGCCGACAGAAGGTGGGCGTTTTCTTCTATCCCGTCGCCAAAGCCTGCCCCAAACCGACATGAGGTGGGCGTGTCATACTATCTCGTCGCTAAGGGCTGTCCCAAACCGACCCAAGGTGGGCGTGTCCTTCTCTCCCGTCGCTAAGGGCTGTCCCAAGCCGGCAGAAGGTTGACGTGCCCTTGTGATGAAAACCTGTAGGCCTGTTCAAATGTGGGTGTATCCTTGTTGCTCGTTACTTAGGGCTACACTAAGGCAACCTATGGTCGGTGCATACCTAACTGATGGACTCTGGGAAAATATTTCACTATTATCAAGAGAGGCTGAAACTGCGACTTAGGTAAAAAGAACACCAAGGGATGTAACATTTGGGTGCGTAACATTATTTACACGATAAAAACAAACGGTGCTCTGAATAATTGTTAATTGTCACCGAATGCCGATATAAACCGATCATCACCGATTAAAGGTTTTCAATAATAATGTAACTGGTACTTCATGTTGTTTATATGTAGCCAATTGCAGGTATCCAAATTTTGAATGAATGACTCGTTCGTGTTTCGCAGGTATTATTGATATTCCAATGGTTGAAAGATCAATCAAGACAACGGGACAACAGAGGGTGAGTTCAGAGCTGTAGTAGTCGTGAAAATCAAACAAGAGAGAGAGGAAATGGTGATATTATACAGTAGAAACGCGTCGCTTTTCAAGGTCAATCGCCAAGGTTAATCATGCACCCTTTAAAAAATTAGTAATAATAATATTATTAGCAGTATCAATAAAAACAATGTTAATTATAACAATATTAATAATAGTAATAATGACGATAATAATAGCATATAATAGATATGTAACGTAATGATACAACTTATCAGCAGATGAATACGCGCCGACGAGTGCCTCGTTGATGAATACGTGCCGACGAGTGCCTCGTTGATGAATACGGGCCGACGAGTGCCTCGTTGATGAATACGGGCCGACGAGTGCCTCGTTGATGAATACGGGCCGGCGAGTGCCTCGTTGGTGAATACGGGCCGGCGAGTGCCTCGTTGATGAATACGGGCCGACGAGTGCCTCGTTGATGAATACGGGCCGGCTAGTGCCTCGTTGGTAAATACGGGCCGGCGAGTGCCTCGTTGATGAATACGGGCCGACGAGTGCCTCGTTGATGAATACGGGTCGGCGAGTGCCTCGTTGATGAATACAGGCCGGCGAGTGCCTCGTTGGTGAATACGGGCCGGCAAGTGCCTCGTTGATGAATACGGGCCGACGAGTGCCTCGTTGATGAATACGGGCCGGCGAGTGCCTCGTTGGTAAATACGGGCCGGCGAGTGCCTCGTTGATGAATACGGGCCGACGAGTGCCTCGTTGATGAATACGGGCCGGCGAGTGCCTCGTTGATGAATACGGGTCGGCGAGTGCCTCGTTGATGAATACAGGCCGGCGAGTGCCTCGTTGGTGAATACGGGCCGGCGAGTGCCTCGTTGGAATGCGTACCCTGTTTTTCACGTTTGTTCAGATGGTCCTGCAGCCTGCCAACAGTCCGGAGTACGTGGAGATGCTGAAGGATGCGGGCAGGAAGCCGCGGGACAAGCGACCGGAAACGAAGCCCGCCGTGACCAACTACCGCGTGCTGGATGCCGCTAGCGAGACGGCCCTGGTCCTATGCCAACCAGAAAGCGGTCAGTGATGGCGCGAGGGGGAGGGGGCAGGGGGAGGGGGAGAGGCATCTCCTTGTGACGTTTATTTTGTTAATGGTGCAGAGTGCTTCGGGATCACATTCGATTGTCGACAGAACTTTGAAGCGTCAGGATAATATTTTAATTAACAAGCCTTCTGACTGGAGGTGAGATCTAACACAGATTTGAAAAGCCTTCATCTCTAACCCCCTGCCCCTCCTGGCCCTACCCCCCCCCCCCGACCCTCCCCACCCCTTTCCCGCTTTACCATCTGCGACACCCCCGCACCCCACCCCGCCCCCCTCCCACCCTGTGCAACCGCAGTGTTGTCAAAAACCATGATCCAAGCAATTCTTATACAATGGATAACGCTAACTTGCTTGGGCACTTTTGGTTCGGCTCTTGGTAGCTTTGAGGCACCAGAGTGGGTGTCATTTTGGTTACGACTTTTTATTCGTCTCTTGCAGGTTTGAAGCACGAGATTCGCTGTCATTTGGGTTACGACTTTTGATTCGTCTCTTGCAAGTTTGAAGTACGAGATTCGCTGTCATTTGGGTTACGGCTTTTGATTCGATTCTTGCAGGTTATAAGCACGAGATTCGCTGTCATTTGGGTTACGACTTTTGATTCGGTTCTTGCAGGTTTGAAGCACGAGATTCGCTGTCATTTGGGTTACGACTTTTGATTCGGTTCTTGCAGGTTTGAAGCACCAGATTCGCTGTCATTTGGGCTACGGCTTAAACACACCCATCCTTGGTGACCACAAGTACTCGCACTTCGACAAGCTAGCTCCACAGGTAAGAAGGGACGATTTGCCTTAAAAGTGTTATTTCTTGTCTATCTCTCCCTCTTTCTCTCTCTTTCTCTTTCTTTCTCTCTCTCTCTCTCTCTCCCTCTTTCTCTCTCTTTCTCTTTCTTTCTTTCTCTCTCTCTCTCTCTCTCTCTCTCTCTCACAGATTATTTTAATCCAACGCCATTTCCAGAAAAATATGTTGTTGTTTAATTGAACCGCAAATATTGATAACTCTACTGTAAAGTAGAGCAGGAATTTAGCATACAATTCAGTATGACAACATAACGAACTCTGTTAAATATCAGCCCGCTCTGGAAATCAGAGCAAGAACTTGTTACATTATCGAGCGTTATTCTACCGGCATTGTCATGGCAACCAGCGGTGCGCTGTTGTTGTAAGTTGCGGAATAATACAGTGACTTCTCATTTCGTTTTTGTCTAACAGCCAACCTCTGTGACGATTCGGTCTCTTCTGCATTAGACCTGTTTTTTCTGCCTTCTCACTAGTGATTCCGCTAAATTAGTGCCCACACTGAAAAAGCAGAACTACTTTTTGTCAACATTCGCCTTGTGTTTATACATTGCATATAGTCATGCCCAGAGGGCAGCTGTTTTATAGCAACAACTTTTTACTGGAATAAAATTCTGCATTGCATGACCACAGCAAATGTGTACAACATTATTGACCGGAAATCGTGGCCAATAACTGGAAAATATTGGGTGCTGCCTGTGACATGGTAGAAAAATAAAGAATCCGCGACGTTCACGCGCTGTGGCACTTAGCTGGCAGTCTGGGAGTAGGCTTGTGACCTTGAGTTCACGGCAGAGCAGATATATTGTTACACTTGTGGAGTGCTCGAGCGGTATTTGATGCCAGTGTGTCACGCAGTGAGGCCCTTTATGGGACGTCTGCGTGCATTGTTTACCTTTGTCACTGTCGGTTTCTTACGTACGAGTAACAGGTGAGGCACCAGCTGGGAGAGGGGTTGGGACTAGGGTGGGGGGGGGGGGGGGAGGTTGGTGGGGGGGAGGAGCTGCTAGGGGGACTTAAGCCAGAAATTGTCTGCCTTTACTTATTATTTGTGACACATATCAACGCGTATAGGGATCGGGGATGTGAAAGACGATATAGTCCCAACCCCTCCTCCCACCCACCTCTGAAAATTAATTAATGTAATAAAAATAATATAAAAAAAAGAAAATAAAAGGGAAAACAAAAGGGAAACAGGTGTGACTACTTGCATTTTATGTAGAGATCTTTACATTGTACTTGTTTATTTTCTGCCCAACAGAAGTTGCACCCGGAGACTTTGCAGCGGCTAGGTATCCGTCAGACCAAGGTGCGTCACGTACCCATGCACCTGCATGCCAAGCAGCTCATCCTGCCCGAGTACCGCAACGGCAGAAATTTCTTCGTGTCCGCCCGCCTGCCAAAGTTCTTCCTGCAAAACATGCGCTGGCTGCGGCTCAAGCTGTGAACTGTTCGGGGCCGGGGGGGGGGGGGGAATTGGGGGAGGGGGAACGGTTGTCTGCCCGCCTGCCCGAGTTCTCCCTGCAAAACATGCGCTGGCTGCGGCTCAAGCTGTGAACTGGGCGGGGCCGGGGGGGTGGGGGGAGGGGGAAGAGGGGGGACGGCTGTCTGCCCGCCTGCCCGAGTTCTCCCTGCAAAACATGCGCTGGCTGCGGCTCAAGCTGTGAACTGGTGGGGCCGGGGAGATGGGGGGGGGGGGTAGAGGGGGGACGGCTGTCTGCCCGCCTGCCCGAGTTCTCCCTGCAAAACATGCGCTGGCTGCGGCTCAAGCTGTGAACTGGCGGGACCGGGGGGATGGGGGGGGGGGTAGAGGGGGGACGGCTGTCTGCCCGCCTGCCCGAGTTCTCCCTGCAAAACATGCGCTGGCTGCGGCTCAAGCTGTGAACTGGCGGGACCGGGGGGATGGGGGGGGGGGGGTAGAGGGGGAACGGTTGTCTGCCCGCCTGCCCGAGTTCTCCCTGCAAAACATGCGCTGGCTGCGACTCAAGCTGTGAACTGGGCGGGGCCCGGGGGGGGGGGGATGGAATGGGGAGGGGAGAGGGGGGACGGTTGTCTGCCCGCCTGCCCGAGTTCTCCCTGCCAAACATGCGCTGGCTGCGGCTCAAGCTGTGAGCTGAGGGTGAAGATGGACGTAGGATGGGGGAGGCGGTTTATTGGGTTGTAGCCCACCTGCACACCAAAGATATAGGAAAATTAGGTGGAAGTTCCCGAGCAAGTGGCGAGAGTTTCAGTAAAAACAGGATACAGGTGATCCAGAGTCATTTCGACTACATTGACGTTATGAGAAATGGCCTATTGGCCTTTTTTGCAGCTATGCATTTGTGGAGAAAAAATCAATGTTAAAACTTTCAGCTTTTGTTTTCTTTGAAGATTTCTTTCTTGTTCCATAGACTGTTTTCTTGCAGTTAGTGCTATGCCTCTCGTAAAGTAAACCAGATATGTCCGAAGCCATGGCGCCCAGCTGAATATTGACCTATTTTACGGCACTAGTGCTACATCTTTGTATCATGGCCAGTTCTTTATTGACCACGTCGTTCTCTCGAACTTCCAAGGTATCTGCTTAGCAAACAATCGGCCAGGTTTCTATACTGTGGAAAGCTCTGTAATTAAAGCTTTTGTTGTTTATGAAAATGGGTAAAAAAATGTCAAAGGACAAAGCTATTCTGAGTTGAAATGCAATTGTGTGGACATATTTATATTTCTGTGATTTTGTTCTCTTTCCATTATCACTGAAAATAGTCATTTTACGAACATCAACAGAAACATGCACAGTGTTGTTGATTTTTTTTTTTTTTGGGGGGGGGGAGAGGGGCGGGGGGGGGGGAAGGGGCAGTGGATTATCATTTGTGCCTAAAGTGCTGGATGGTTTGATGTTTACTTTGGTTTCTGCGAAGCATCAGGATAAATAGTTTATAACATATCCCGGTATTGGTCGGTAACTGGAAACCCTTTGTGGGGTAACTCATTTACAATCCAAAGCAGAGGTAGGAAAAAAAAAGGAAAAAGAGAAACAGAAAGATTTTATGTGCAAAGGAAGCAAAAGAAAAAAAGCAAGTGCGTGTTTGCGGAACGGCTGGTGGTAATAGAGAACAAACAGTGGATCACAAATAAACAGGAGTACAACAAGTGCCTTTTTTGGACTGGTGTTTGCGTGACGTCAGCGTAAAAAAAAAAGAAAAAGAAAAAAAAGAAAAAGAAAAAAAAGAAAAGAGGAATAAATAGGGGAGTTTTCAAAGAATGTGCACATGTTGAATATCGATGGAATTACATATGTGTGGGTGTGCTTCTGAAGTGTGAGCAAGTTGCGGATTGCTGCGTTTCTGGTGGTGCAGGAGGGGAGGGAGGGGGGGGGGGGGTAGAAGGGTGAAAAGGGAGGCATTGTTACCGCATTCAAAAGAATGTGCACATGTTGAATATCGATGGAATTACATATGTGTGGGTGTGCTTCTGAAGTGTGAGCAAGTTGCGGATTGCTGCGTTTCTGGTGAAGCAGGAGGGGAAGGAGAGGGGGGGGGGGTAGAGGGGTGAAAAGGGGATGCTGATCACAATTGTGCGCATTCTCGCTTTGTTTGTGATCAGTTTTTTATTTGGCTTGTTTTCTGTGACCTCTTTGGTAGGTGACCTGTTTTGTGTTATCGTTTTGAATGTCATCTGTT